>JARHVA010000675.1:2882500-3482500 GCA_037957365.1 Torreya grandis | reverse complement strand
TTTCAAAGTCATTTGGACCTCATACACCTAAATTATAGTCAAAATACAACAAATTACATTTTGTTCTTTTGAAGGGTCGAACATTGAATTTTGATCTCAAATTTTGTAAGCTAGTGAGGATATGTATCACCATGCTACATTTTTAAATTGAAGAAATATTAAATTCAAATGACTAAATTATGTTTTATCTTCAACTAATAAGAAGCCCCACACCAAATTTCAAATGAAACTAAATTTATGAGGCCTTTATTGCTTTTGCACCTTTTGACATATATTCATTGGCTAGGTGATGTCATGTCATAATGGCCTTCTTGGTGTCTTCATGTGAGACTCAATTTAACTTGATATCATAAACAATAATTGACCATGGTGTTTTCATGTTTGACTCCAAACAAATGTATAATCTAAATGAAGTATGAAATCTCACAAATTATCATTGTCATTCTCATGAATGTTATAAGTTTATTGGCCAAACCAAAGGGCATGACTAACCACTTATATAGACCATTGTGTGATTTGAAAATAGTTTTTAAAATGTCAATAGACTCAATTTATGCCTACTAATAGGTTAATTATATGCTAATTTTGGTGTACCTATATCCTCAAAACTAATCTAATTGGTCTTTAATTTGAGGACTTGGATACATGTACTTCGTTATAATTATAGCCATGGCTCTTTGATCAATATAGGCACCGTGTGTCATCCTAGTAAAAGTGGGCCACAATAAGGTGAAATCTTAGGTCAACTCTTAGATCACAAAGTGAAGCAATAGGACAAACACTTGGATTAGGCACTTGATTTCATCATTTTTCAAAATAAGTCATAAAAAGATCATTATCAAATAAGACCTAAAATGAGATCTTGTTTTACCGTATTTTTTATAAAATAATATAAATTTTAATGTATTCTAATAGGCGTAAAACTAGAGAATATTATAATGCTAAAGATATAAACTAATCAACAATTTTGATTTTTACAAGATGTTAAATATAGAAAGTTGTTATTCCTAGAAAACACTAAGAAGAGATATATTTAGCTTACACATAAATGTATGTTGATTGTTCTATATGTTTGAGAGAGAAAATAAAAATAAGAGGTGATTTTACAAATTCAATAGCATGCACAAGATTAGAAACAAAATTTAGACATATGTAAACACTAAAATTAACATTATTGCTAAAACAATGCACTTGTGACCTATCCTTTTACACACTTAGCTCATGCCCAATTCCACATTTATAAGTTGTTATCCCTCAATTTATATGGAGAAGATCACAGTCTCTAAGTAATTTTTTATTATGAATATTCCTATTCACCATTCCAAGTAGCCAAAACTCACTATCAGACCGATCAACACTTCTAGTTTATTTGTATGTACTCTTTAGACAAGACCGCTCCTTCAATACTATCCCGCTCATCGATAGTGTCTAATTTTTTTCTCTGGTCATTTCTTCCCACTAAATAATGACTATTTACTCAAATTCAAATTCACCTTATGGTTCATCCCCAATGTTTTACAAGTTTCATTCAAGGAATTTCTAAATAAATCACATTAAAGCCACATTTTCTAATCATTTTCTCGGTAGAGGCTCATATGATGAAAAACATTGAATATTTAACTGCACATTAAGAAAAAAACATATATTTTTCCCAATTATGAGTACACACAGCCCTAGTATCCCTAAGTTAAGTCTTCATACACTTCCAAGGTCACAAGTCATTATTGAAGCACTTAAATACACCAGGTTGCACCAACATTTAGCATTACACTAGTCTTTTACACACACCATCACAACATGGGAGAACTACATGGATTTTAATCCTTTTTCAAAGTATTGGTATGTAAAGTAATGCTCAACGCATTGGGTATTGAGGTAAAACACAACTTCAACCACTAACCCCTTTTTTCATTTTATTATGTTTATTCATAATCGTATATGGTAAACACATAAATTAACATGTATTACTAAAACAATGTACTTGTGACCACTTCCTATACACACTTAGCTCATGCATAATTCCACAATATTTGACTGCCCCTCCTTCACTTATTATGCAGATGATTTTTACCCTTTTTAAGTAAATTATGATTTTAAACATCCCTATCCAACATTATAAATAGGTTAAACTCACTTTCAAAGCGATCTACACTTCTAGTTTAGTTGTCTCTACTCTTCAAACAAGATCGCTCTATTTGGACTATCTCACTTCCCATTTATGTCCAATTCTATTGGTCATGTCCTCTCACCAAATAATGATTCTTTTCTCAAATTTAAAATTATTTAATGGGTCATCCCACACGTTTTGTGAGTCCAATCTAAAGGAATTCTAAAATGATCAATGTAAAGCCACATTTTCTAACCATTATCCATTAAAGGCTTATATGATTGAAAATCACTAGAATGTCTAATTGCATAGTGAAAGAAAAACACCTATTTTTCCTAATTCAAATTCCACATAACCCTAATATCCTCGAGTTAATTTTGCATACACCTCCAAGGTCATAAATCATTGTTGAAGCACTTAATCACACAAAGATTATAGTAGTATTTAACATTTTGCACCAATCTTTCACACACACCACTGTAGCATGGGAGAACTATATAGAGTTTGATCCCTCATCTAAGTATTAGTATCTAGGTAATGCTCAACATAAGGGGCATTGAGGTCTAGCACAACTTTGATGCTAACCTTTTTTCCATTTTATTTTATTTATCATTCATGGTCCATTTAGCTAAGGTTACAAATGAAGAAGAAAATACTCATTAGTTTCTAAAATAGATCAAGAGCTCTCACATAATAAAATAAGACATACAAGCAAAGTGACCTTATCATATCAGTCATAAAGAACAAATCCCCATAGGATGTCAGTGCATCCTAAGGATACCAGTGCAGACCGCCCATGTCCAATTCCAGTAGCCTTGTCCCAGATCTAGGCAAAATAATGTTCCTGATTCACAATGCCATTACGTAATCCCATAGTTAGATATGTAGTCATATACACAATCTTGCATTGTTTAATTTTTAGTTAAGTACTGTATCTATGTTCTTTCCCATTTTAGCATACTTCTAAATATAACAAGTTCCAAATCAATTTGTGTCATTTATTGCATAACTTTAGCATTCTAATTTTACTCAACATTTTGTCTAATTAGGATAAAATATCTATTTATCCCAAATTTAATAAAACATATTAGTAAACCCATCTATTGATTGAATATTCCAAAAACTAGCTCCCCTTAGGGTCTCCTTCTATTTTTAACATCCCTATTAGGGTTTCATAATCCTAATTTTTTGATTTCTTATCAATCATGATCAAAACTAAAGTTATCTATTATTTCTTGGTCTAAATTTTTTTTGGTATTTTTTAAAATTTGCTTGTCTATGACATGTAAAACATTTCACTTATGTGTACATCCATGAATGCATAATTCAATGGCTAAAATAACATCTTATATCAGTTAAGAGCTTAATAATGAATAGTTATATGATGTTTATTATTGAATGGCTTAGTTTGAGTTGCCACCTATTACTAATAGATGCTAGAGGTCATTTTGTTCCTCTTTCCCCTAGACCTCACAACTACCTTAGCTCATATCATGCCTTTACTATTCACCCTAGGCTTATAGCAAACCATGTAGTTTGAGCTATTGTCCCTAGATAAGGTCAATGCCTTATCAGGAAAGGCAAGAGGAAAAAATTCTGGTAATTCCTCCTCATCCCCAACCCAATCTAACAGGACCAGTTAATTAATCTAGATGTTATGGTATTGTTGATTAGTTAATGAATACACCAACTAAGAATTCCATGTTAGAATCATTTCAGAAATATATTATTTTCAAGTATATTCTATGCCAAGCATTGAATCAGACACTTATGCCTTCTGACATAGAGCCTTCTTACTTTGTATCGATTGTTAACACTGTGAGGGATAATGAGGATGTTATCTCTTTTGAAAATGAGGACTTACCGTCATAGTCAACTATTAATTAAAGTTTATCTTTGTTTATACAAGTTCCAAGTAAAATTACAACAATAAAAAGCTTTTTGATTGATAATGGTATGGAGTTGAATATTTTCAATCTTGCATTCTTATAAAAAAATGGGTATTATTATGGCTTGTCTTCAAAAGACATATAAGAATATCAAAGGATTCGATGATGTGCCTCAATAATCTTTAGGTTTTATCACTTTGGATATTACAATGGGGCCCAAAACTTTATCTATCTAGTTCCAAGTAATGCCAAATCATTTACACTATAATTCACTATTAGGTAGGATAAATATACATGTAATGGATGTTGTGCCTTATACTCTACATAGGTGTGTCAAATTTTTACATGAGGGATACTTATACACATGCCTAACCAATAACCACCCTTTTAGATATTGTAAGATTACAGAGTATATTACTAAGAACCAATCACAATTGGGGACACCTCAATCTATTATAGTGACACCACCACAAATCATACCTATAGAGAAAATCTACAAGTGAGGTTGGTGAGTCTATCACAAATGATCAAAAGTTATAACCTACAAATATATTAGAACCACAACACTCACTTACAAAGGTAAAACAAGAAGTACAAGAATTGCATTTACTAATCAATTCAGAAGATCCATATTTAATATCTATAGAAGACATTGATGATGATTATGATGCTACTTCCAATGACAATACAAATACAATACCAATAAACATTGATGATTATTTATGTGGTTTGAATTTCACACTATTTAGTCTAAGTGAATATAAAGATTATTCAAAGGCAGTCATTCCAGTTAATACATATAAAGGAAATAATATTTGTTACAATATAGCCACTACACAAAATATTATTTTATCATTTGTCCCATAGACTAACATTTTGTCAAATCTAAAATTTTTAGAGAGAAAGAGGCAAAATACATTCATCATTACACGTATGAACATGTCACCATTCACAAACTTAGTAAATAATGCAGAACTCATGGATATAGAGCCAATTATTAGAATCCAAGCTAACAATACATAGGATAGGTCACATAAAATGTTATTAATGTTACATGATAGGTAATTAATTGCATTTCCAATAATACAACATATATTTACTAGCAATTTATTAAATCAAGAGGGAAAACCCTTTTTCCACTTTCACAAAATTACAGGGCATGCTATGAACACCTGTGCATCATTACAACAAAAACTTCAAAAATGTAAGACTAGAGGTAAAATTTAGATTGTATTTCCCATACCACAATCTATTAGGTCTCAAAAATAGGGTCATATATGCAGAAATTATAAACATTCCAGAAGGAATCCAATGACTATTTAGTATTTTATTGAGAATGAATATAGACAACATGTGGAAATAGACAAAGAAATGGAGCTAAATATATGTACACTTACATTTATTCAACACATAGGTCACAATCAAGATGAATTATAGAAATATATTTTTTTTCAATATTCCATAGGTCATATTATACTACCAATTACATGTGGTCCCAAATTTATGGACACACTACTTTTTGTTATGCAAATAAGCAATCACATTGGTGCTACATCTGGTCAATAGTGGTTACATGAAATGGAAGTTATAGTTGATAAGTTATGGAAGTGTCTTACATTCAATTTAAGGATAGTATAATTTGTATTCTTTATGATGGTATGGATGATAATCGTAAATATAGAAATGAGAAACAAGGTTCAAAGTTGGTTTATCCAAAAACTACATAAGGCTTCTTACATATTAGATAAACATGCCACGTAAATGCACATGATTCATAACAACACCAAATATAAGGCTATAGTTATAGAGAATGAATGGTATGATGATGATATATGGGAGTTTGAAAAGATTTAGTATCAAGCACTTAATGATCTTCCACGAGATCCACCTTTCGATTATCCACACACTTTGGACATGTTATTTGATTTTTAGGTTATCATTTTGTTTCATATATTCAAAATACAAAACAATTAAAATATTCCCAAAAAATAATGCATCACCACCTATGCATGATTTGTGTAGTTTATTTGCATCAATGAATCCGTACTCAATATACTCACTATTTCTCTATATATACACTTTATATCAAATATGCTTCAGAAGTGTATATAAGTGAATGCATAACATATATATTGCCATTTATAGACATAGTTGTAGGTTATGACATTGTCTCAAACCCAAAAATCTTGCATAGACAAAAGCACTTTACCTAGACAATAATGCACTGCACTATTGTTCATTTCCATTGTACTCATCCTAATAAACACATGCTATCAATTCTCAAATCTAAACTATTGTTCATTTCCATTGTACTCATCCTAATAAACACATGCTATCAATTCTCAAATCTAAATAAGACATAGGCCTCTTACAATTTGTTTATATATCAAAAAGTTCATTGGGGGCGTATCTTACACAATTTTATCATTATTCAGCTATCTCTTATTGTTCATACCTTAGTTCCTTGCACTATGCAAAGTCTATCGATATTGCTCACTTACTTTCATAATGTTATCTTACTGGCTATCTAAGTTGTTGAATATATTGATTCTATGAATTGTTAATGTTGATTAATTGCATTTACTCTTGCCTAATTTGCGTGTTTACTTCTCTGTTTCACGTCTTGTGTGTATTCACTATTTTAGATTGTGGACATCTGAATATGTCCTTGTTTGCAACTCTAATCCTATTGTATGTTTCTATGTGTGTGAGTGACATTTGAATATGTCCCTTATATGTGGCATGTTGGCCTTCTATTGCATGTTTTTTTTGTTTTTAAGTGTACTCTTTGTGTGTGTGCATCATGGCCATGACACTTATTTGCTCTTGTTTACTCAATTTTTGATGCCACGATGGACATCATGCATATTCCCCATTTCCCTATACCATGCTCAATATCATGCATCCTTTAATATCATGCATCCCTCCCTAAGTAGTTATATTCATATTTTAGTACTCAATTTTAGTCAATTTATCACAACATGCTTAATTGTTAACATCTATCTAGACATGACATTGTATATGTTTGGATTTATCCATACATCATACATTATAAATTATTGCTCTTATATATGATGATCCCATTCTCTTCCATGTTACTATTATAACTTTAGATTTCAATTTTTTATATAACATATTTTCACATAACATTTTATTTTTTAGTTAAGCTATTGTACAAGCTCAACAACTCACCTCAAAAGAGGGGGCATGCATATCTTGTATTAGAGACTAAGCTCCAACTATATAGTACATAGTCATAAATTTATACATTTACCTAATTGATCATTATTTACTCCCAAATTTTACTCAGAAAGAAATTTTAGACAACAACCCTCCATTTGGACAAGGGAGTAGGCTATCCATGTCCATAAAAGTGTGTTGTTATCCTATCAAGTGAAATATTATAGTTTCTAAAATTCTCAGAGTGTCATTCAGTCTACAGATTAATTATAGTTTTACTCAAAAATAGGTTTTAGGTTTTTGCATAGGTTTGTTTCGTATTTTACTCAGTTTGGGGGCATCACGTGTGGTATGTGTTCTTGTTTATCACACAAGTTTTTACTCAAATTTTTACTTGATATTACTAGTTCCAAAATTTATATACACCCAAATATCATATTGGGGGCATGTGGCAACACATGGCCAATTTATTACTTAGTTTTACACTAGTTTTATAGATGGAATGGCAATACTTGTCATTCTCTATGTTGTATACACTAGAATCATATCATACTGTCATTTGCATTGGTTTTACACTAGAAATGAACCTTATTTAGTTTGCAGCAGTTGGTTCACATTTTTCTCTAGAATGATCTATTGGAATTCATGCAGGGATTCCAAGCTACTCTACCTACCCTGATTATGTGATGATTGAGTCAAACACACCTTGATTTATTAATCACATTCTCTTTTTAATGAGGATTGGGCGATGCACATTATAATCCAAGTGTTTAGAATGAAGAAGAAATATCCAAAGGTCTTACCCTCTCCAGTAACTAGTTTTTTGCACTAGAAAACACAACGGTTCAATACCCAATCAGGGGTATTTATTCCTTGTTATTACATTTATAAGTTTTATTATCTTTAATTCTTTATTTTTTTCTTAAGGATTGGTTTTATACATGTTTCATTATAGGTTATGCATGGCCTACATTCAAGATTATCTTCATAGGTAAGTTCAGGTATGTACTTTTATTTTTACTCTAGTAATTTTGCTTTGCTGCATTAACAGAATAAAAGGGGGAAAATGTATACACATAAATTAACAACTATTGTTAAAATAATGTACTTGTGAACACTCATACACACTTATAAATAAATGACATTTTCCAAATATAGTACATTATAAATCAATTTATGTCATTTATTGTATATTTGTAGCATTGTGATTTTATTCAACAATTAATCTAATTAGGATATAATATCTATTTATCCCAAATTTGATAAAATATCTATTAATCTAGGGTTTTAAGTGAAGAATAAGGTACACAGTGACTTCAATGATGGATCGAGCATCACAAAATACACACATAGGATCAATAGGTGACAACCCACAGAGCCAAATTTGCACAAAGGGTAAAAACCCTACTAGATGCTAGTGTTCACTACACACTACAATGTAATACAACTTTACCTAATTAGCGTGGCCTCATCTAGAGATCAAGTGAAACCTTGTTCCTAATTTATAGTCATCTCACATAGCCACACAATCAGTTATACAATCTTAGTCTCAATCTTGCATTGTCTGATTTCCAGCTAAGTAATTTTCCCATGTTTCTTTCTCTTCTTATCATCTTTCCAAATTTAGTAAGTTTCAAAATAGAAATGATTAATTTATGTTTATTTTATTCATTCTAATTTTACACAACAATTTATCATAATTAGAATTTTTCCTACTTATTCTAATTTTGATAAAACATATTGGTGAACCAAATGTGAAAACATATTGCAGAACATACAAGTTATTATCCCCAGATGCAGTTATAGGTGGTGATATTGTCTTAAACCCAAAAATTTAATAGAGACAACAATGCCCTATCCTAGACAATAGTACACTACGTTCTTATCTGATTCCACTGAACTTGTCCCAATGAACATAGGTTATGAATTCTCAAATTCAAACTAGTCACAAGCTTTCTACAACTTGCTTAAATCGTAACAAGTTTAGTGGGGGCATATTTTACACAAGTTTTATCATTTTATGACTATCCTTATTTTTCATTTTACAAGTAATTTACATTACACAAAACCTATCATTATTACTCGCTTTCATATTGCTACCTTACTGGATACTTGAGTTACTAAATATATTGATGTCACTAATTACCTGTGTAGAACAACTATACATATTCATGTATATTTTTCATGTTTGCTTCTATATTTCATGTCTTGTGTGTATTCAACTTGCTTGGATTGTGGACATTTGAAGATATCTTTATTTGTGGCTTTAAGCCTATTTTGTGGTCATTTGTGTGTGAGTGACATTTGAAGATGTCCCTTGTATGTTGCCCCTTAGCCCTACTTTTTATGTGTCTTGTGTGTACTCTTCATGTGTATGCATCACGGCCATGACACTTGTTTTCTTAGTTTGTGATCCCATGATCAATATCATGCATCTTCCTAGTTTTTATGTGTACTCTTCATATGTATGCATCATGTCCATCATAATTGTTTGCTCAGTTTGTGATCCCATGATCAATATCATGCATCTTCATACTTTTTAAATTCATTTTACATTACTTAATTTTGACCACTTATTCATTTCACTTCTCATTTCCAACATATATCTTGACATGATACTGTGTATGCTTGGTTCTACATGCATCTCACATTATTAATTTTGTTCGGATTATCTATGATGATGCCATATTCTACAATCATTATTACTCAGATTTCAATCTTTTATATGAAATAATTCACATAATTTTTTTACTTTAAGTTAAGTTATTGTGTATACTTCACAACTCACCTCAAAAGAGGGATACATAGTGGTTAGTCTTAGAGACTAAGCTGCAAAAATACATTGCACAAATAAAAAATTGTAAGTATTGCTCAGTTGATCACAGTTGACACTCAGTTCCTAACCAAAAATCACTTTTAGAAAATAAAACTCCATTTGGACAAGGGTGTATGATGACCATGTCCATAATAGTGCACTTTCATCCCAATAATAAGAAAACAATGATTTTTAGAATTTCTCTTATTCATAATCAGTTACAAGATAGTTTACAATAGATACTCAAAATTATTTTAGATGGACACTCAGGTTTGTATTAATTTTTGCTCATAATTTGGGGCATCATGTCTAAGGTTTTATGAATATTTTGCTCTAGAAAATCACTTAATATTGATCAGTTATAAAATGTATATTCTCAAATATTAGACTGGGGGTATGTGCAAGGTACATGGTCACTTTTCTTACTTAGTTTTACATTAATTTTTTATAGAATGAATGATAACTCATATAATTCTCTATGTTGTATACACAAAACTTAGATCACACTATTTTACACTAGTTTGTACTAGGAATGCATCTTATTCCATCTACAATAATTGATTCACCTTTTTGCTCTGGTGTTGTGCCAGAATGATCTCTTGGAATTTATATAGGGATTTAAAGCTAATCTAATACTTTGGGTATACAATTATGGAGTCAAGAACACCTTGAGTCATTAAGCGCCCTCTTATTCAAATAAATATTGGGGCATGCATAATCCAATCCAAGTTTCTTAATGAAAATAAATCTCCAAGGGTCCTAATCTCTACAATCACCAGTTTTTGCACCAGAAAACACAAAGATTCTTGTACCCAAATAGGTTTGATCATTACTTGTTATTTAAATCTACAATTTTTTCTTATCTTAACTTTCATAGTTCCATCTTAAGTGAGGACTGATTTATACATGTTTCATTGTAGGTTCACATGAATCCCAATTCAATGCATGGCCTACATTCAAGATTATTCTTCATAGGTAAGTTCAGGTATTTTTTTTTCCTTTTACTCTATTAATTTTGCTTTTTTGCATTGATAGAGTAAAAGGGGGGAAAATGTAGACACTAAAATTAAAATTTATTAATAAAACAATGCACTTGTGACCAATCAATTTGCACAATTAGCTCATGCCCAATTCCATGGCTCTAAGTTGTTATTCCTCTATTTTTATGTAGGCAATCCTTATCTCCAAGAAAATTTTAATTTTGTATATTCCTATTTAGCATTATAATCATCCTAAACTCACTATTAGATTGCTCCACACTCACAATTTAGTTATCTCTACTCTTTAGACAAGGTTACTCTTTTAGGACTATCCTGCTTGTTGATAATGTTTGATTTTGCTGACCACATCCTCCCACCAAATAATGACTATTTGATCAAATTTAAATTCACCTAACATGTCATCCCACATGTTTCACAAGTGTCATTCAAGTAATTTCCAAAGATATCATTGTAAAGCCACATTTTATAACCATTTTCTCACTAAAGGCTCATATGATGAAAAAACATTGAATACCTAACTGCACATTTAGATAAAATCATATGTTCTTCCCAATTTTAAGTATACATAGCCCTAATAGCCTTGAGTTAAGTTTTCATATACTTACAAGGTCAAAAGCCATTATTAAATCACTTAATGACACCAAGACTACACCAACATTTAGCATTGCACTAGTCTTTTACACACACCACCATAGCATGGGAAAAATACATGGAGTTTGATCCCTCTTCAGAGTATTGGTATGTATGCAACACTCAACACATGGGGTGTTGAGGTCAATCACAACTTCAACCATTAACCCAATTTTCTATTTTATTCTATTTATTCATCATTGTCTATCAATTTAGTGTTTTAAGTGAAGAATAAGGTACATATCAATTTTTACAATAGATCAAACATCACAAAACACACACACATGACCAATAAGCAATAGCGCACAAACCTAGATTTACATAGAGGGCAAAAACTCTAGTAGACATTAACCTTCCCTAGAGACTTTAGTATAATGTGGCCTTGTCTGATTAGCATAACCTTATTTGGAGATTAAGTATAACCCTATTCTTGATTCACAATTGTCTCACATAATCACACTTTCTACAATCTGAGTCTTAGTCTTGGATTGTCTGATTTGTGGATAAATAATTTTCCCATGTTATTTTCTCCTCTCACCATCATTTCAAATTTAGTAAGTTACAAATAAAAAAATTCTTAATTAATGTTTATTTTATTCATTTTGATTTTATGCAACAATTTTTCATAATTAGGATTTTCCCGTACACATCCCAATTTTGATAAAATAATAGATCCACTATAAATGGACTATAGTGAGGGTCATTCCTATTTGTTGATCATGAGCTTATCTAAATTAACTATGTTAATTGATTGATAGGAAAATATAGGAGAAAACAAAATTATAGAAATGACAAATAAGAAACAAAAGAAAAGAATGTTCCTTAATGTGACTGTTGTAAGTGGACAACAACAAAGTTTACTTGAGTTTGTTGACCATAAACTTGTTCCAATTGGCTATGTGTAATAATTGATAGATACACCTTCTATGCATGTGAATGTTGAATAATCTGAATATCACAACTAAGGTTTGCTATATATAAATAATTGTTTGTCTTCTTTTATATTTGAAACCTTAGGGCACTTTGATAGCTTGGAATCCTACATTAAAAAAAAGGAGTGTAACAAACTAAGTTGACCTCGATCACCTCTTTGATGATTGATCACTAATTACATATCCAATACTCTAAGGAGGGAAATCAAGCCCACATAGTTCTCCCACCTAGAGTATGCTCCTTTTGACTATATGTATGCAACTAGAAGATGACTTTTATCATTGGCAATGATAATTCTTGACTTGGCTTATGGCTGCTCCTTGTGAGTGATATATAATTTGAGTAGAATAGGGAAAATTTACTCAATGTGTAGAAGTGTATATGCTTAAACCAAGTGAATCACAAGTGGTCTAAATGAGTGACTCTTGATATGTATTTATAGGTAATCTCTTGACATTGAATTTAGTTCACCATACAAAATGTGTAAGAAGACACAAAAGATTGATTTCAAATTTGGAGATTAGTCATTATCTGGCACAAGATGTGGCTAGCCTAAGTGGATAGAGGTGCAGTACACTTTTGTCTACTTAGCACGAACTTGTCTAGAAGGATAAGGGACACTTTTCCTCTATTAGAGATAGTCTCAAGGTGATTATAGATAACTTGAGCATCTGACATTGAAATTTTAATGCAATGGCAATGGTAAACAAAGGGTCAATCTCACATGTAGATAAGCGGGTTAGAGAAATGGTGAATAAGAGTAATGTAATTGGGTGTAAGTTATATGGTTAGTAATATGTCAAGAATTAACATGATCAATTACTTATGACCAAATTTAAGTGTCTAAATTAATCCCCCTTATTTTAGTAATGAAATTGCTAGAGCAAAGGAGAAAGAATTGAGCATGAGTATGTAAAACACATTTTTTTCTTTGAGTGAATTCTTAAATTATACAAGGCACTCAAATTTAGTAAACCCTGAAACAACTCATGATGTCATTATTTTGTTCATTTTTAAACTTGAAAAATATTGAACTTGGAAATTGCATAATTTGAAAGGAGAGAAAATAAGGTGTACACATGTATGTAGGTGAAGCCAAATTACCCTATAACCTGTAACTGATGATGGATAAAGTTTCCCTCTTGTTGAAACATTTAGAAAATTTAACCATGGTGAATTGAGAGTGATCAAATACCAATTTGAATAACCAATCAAGCTCTTGAGTTGGAAAGATACATTATTTAAACAATCATGAATAAGGAATAGTACCCAATGTACTAATCCAAAAAGGTGAAACTACAATTAGTCTGTTAGAAATGATGCCAAGGTCATTGAGTGTTACTAGACTCAAACACACATCACCTATAGAGAAGGTGGAACCACATAATGGGTTTGGTAGAAGTAATTCCAAGGCCACTTAGTATTATAGAACCTCAATGTATATTACCTACACAGATTAAATCACACTGATACAAATAGATCTAGATTCTATTTTTCATGATTGAAAGAGAATGAAGAATATTCATGGTCCCATCGTGACTACATTGCTCATAGATTTTAATTGAAATATATATATTTTATTTTGAAATGGTAACTTTCAACTTTGAACTTTGAATTTTTGAAACTTTACATTTGTAACTTTGAATAAGCATGAGCGTGAATGTGTATCACGATCCTCTAAGTTTATGCCAATGATATAGAATGTTGTGCATATATATGATGAATTTTAATTGTACTTATAGTTTATAACTTTTATCTTGTAACTTTTTTTGTATATGCCCATGCATATGCAGTCAAGTGTGTAATTTTATACTTTGAGAAGAATGAGTGCATATGCACAATGTGCCAATGTTTTGATTTTTGAATCTCTTTGAATTTTTGAAATATTTACTTTTTCATAGAATATAATTTTTGTATTTCTTTGAATCTTTGAAAACATATACTTTGTTCCAAATCTAATTTTTGTATGCTCAAGGAGGTTTGGATCTCTGAGACAATCCCATTGTGACGCACCCCTTTTAAGATGAGGGATGTATCTTGAAATTCACTCATCTCAAAAGAATATTTAACCATATCATATGATAAATATAGAGTCATGTAGTATAATTTTAATATGTGGAAACTATGTTATCATAAAAAAAATGTAATTATCATTTAAAGCATGTATGTAACATATTGAAATGCAAGGCACACAAGGTGTTATGTCTAGATAGATTTAGAAATGAGGCATGTATTAAGGTAACCATAGATAAAATTACATGATATGTATCACTGCATCACTAATCAAGCTCAACAAACACAACATCACAACATATAAAGTCATGTAGTGTCATACAATGTCATATAATAAGGCCAGAGGCTACATACAAGGGACATGTTCAAATGTCGTGCAATAAAATATTGCACACATTGGTCCAAGGGCCACAAGAAATGGGTGTTTAAAATGTCACACAAGAAAATATTTCACACATAGGGTCAAAGTTCTCAAGTAATGGGCATGTTTAAATGTCGCACAAATAAAGATTACACATATAGGGCCAATGACCACAAGCAATGGACATGTTCAAATATTTCCATAGAAGCAATGATCTCATAGAGATGTTAAAAAAAAATTGCACACAAGGGCTAATGGCCATACACAATAATAAATCAATATATATCCTATCATGCAAGAAAGTAAACAATATCAAAATAACATAAAAAGGTGAAAACTAGACTATTCAATTTATATGTATCAATGGAATCTTATAAAAAATAAGCATATCTATGTAACACAATGTAAAATTTAACTGATTATCAAGATACTTGTAAGATATGTAGTTAAACATTACATTTGAGGTCATAGATATATATAACCTACTACAACATAACCTATAGAATTAGATGCCCCTAACATAGACATGGCCACTGGGTAGAATGGAATCCAACATCAAAAAATGCTTGTATAATGTATGTCTTGCATCACTCCCATATACCACATTAAATGCACGTGTATAGAAAAATAATATTCTATCTACCAAAATATGTGATAAATAAAATATGCAAAGAAGTATACAAGCATCTTATGTCATGCTTAGGTCTTGGTTTTTTATTTTTTGAAAAATATTTTGACTGTTTTTGTATTTTTGTAATAATTTTTTTTTTTTAATTTTTTATATATATGCAAAGAGGATAATCTATGATCCCCTCAATGTGAGGACTATAGTATGTGCTTGGATCATAGAGTTGAAGAGTGACTTTCCATGAATGAGGACTATTACATGTGCATGTATTTGAATTGGAAAAAACATAAAGTGTCATGTCACAACTGTCATTGTTAGGAATTATGCCAATAATGATAAAATAACATTTAAAACATAAAATAACTAATGTGTAAAGGAACAATATTACCTTAATGCCAAGCTCTAAGAGAATGCAAGACACAAGCATTGTTAAGTGGGGAACCCATTAAAATAAATAAAACCCTGTGTGTATTAAGAAGGCTTATAAAATAAAATTATCTAAGTACAATATCAATGGAAGAAAAAAAATGCGAGAGATAGAACTCAATCCATAAGAGATAAATTTCAAGATAAACTTGCTTGTAAGTGTTATAGAATGAAAGAGGAGAGAGTTCATAAAATAGAGATAGAGGAAGGAAGAGGGAGTTATAAAGAATCTCATCATGACCTACACAACCTTATTAATTTGTGACAAATGTCATTAATCCCCATAAGGTGAGGGGGATGTGTGTGACAAGTATGGATGCAGTTACATGTGAATTAACTCTAAAATTTCCTATAAAAGGACAAGTGGTGTGGCACTTTATAAATATGGGATAAGTGAATTTATTATAATAATAAATGCACAAATAAAAATAGACTTAAGATTAACCTAAACTAACCTAAATGAATATTAATTTTGAACACCCCATAAGTTTTTTTTAGGGTTATAAAAGAGGAGAAAATACTAAACAAAGATAAGAGCGTTGACATTAGATAACACTCCCACTTAATGTAAACCTACTTTGAGAGGAATTACAAAGATGATAGAAGAAAGAAGAAGAAAAGGTGTCGCCAAGAAGCTTGAAAAGGTGAATGTGTGATAAAAAATGATCTCCAAAATAATTTTTAGACAAGAAGGTCAATCCACTTAGGAACAAAGACCAACAAGAAGGGAGATGGCATGCAAAGATCCATTGTTTTTGTAAAAAAGTCATTTACACCAATCTTACATGTTAAGTATATACAAATCCCATAAAATATGATATATATACAATTAAAGTAATAAAATTATATCTAAAGCAAGACAAAAGTACCAAAAGATAACTTCCATAATAAAATGCAGAAGCATGCATGAAAAAAATAAGATAGTCTAAAATAATTAGTTCCGAATAGAGCATATTTCTTTGACAACTTATAATAAGTAAGAAAAAAATTAAATAATGTATAAAAAAGAGTTTTATACTTATCAAAAGGGAAAAAATAAGCTGTTTTTTCTTTCTCAAAAGATATCCTACTTGAAACAATCGAGGAATTATCAAAAGAAGGCACATCAAAGTCTTGAGAATATACCATAAATTTAAGGATCCAAATTAGATTAACCTTATAATAAGGTATTTTAGTAGTTTTTAAACAATTGAAAATGTCATGAGTTGATTCACCACAAGATTTAAATGGATACAATTTCTAAATTTATAAATATGATGCATGTGTTTACCACAATGCTCACAAATTTTACCATTTTAAACTAAAGTATGAGAATGATGTTTAACCCTGAATGGATATGAATCATATTATGGGTAGATACAATTAAAAATATAGAAATGAATAAGCACAAGGGTGATAAACATATCTATAGTAGGTCAATTAATTATAGAACATATACTAAATTTATTATGTTGAGATATGCTAAAAATAGAAAGTACAACTATGCTAGATATTGAAACGATAATGAAAACAAGATACTTATATGGTTATGGTGATAATTAGAACATGTATTAAATATATTGGAAAAATATTCTATAATAGTTGCTAAATTATAGATTAACTACCTCTAAAGCCATGGACACTTGCATCAGCTTGAGACAGTTGCATCGACATTAGTGTCTAGATTGGATGCAGGTGTCCAGTACAAAATAATTATTAAAATAAGATGTGACCACATGTATGGTTTTAAGTTCATCATCACCTTTACTCTAGTATATTCATATATGGGTCATGGATTGTTGCTCCTTGTTAAATGATCAAACCCTAGTTCTTTGACTTCATAGTGGTTGTGGGGAAAATAGGTTAATGGGCACATGGTGTCGAGCCTCCTGAAAGACCCTTCTATTAATGAGTGTTGCATACATATACAATACTCTGAAAAGGACCTCATACTTATTTAATTATCCCCTACATGTTGTCTTGTGCATGAATCATGAAATGTGTGATAAGCAAGTACAATAATGACTTAGCTTATAATTTAGCAAATATAGCTCTTAGGTTAATCCTTCAGTACTTCATACTTGTAGATATGTTGTCCCTATGGTTGATATAGAAATATGAGAAAATAGGGAAGCTTTTTACCTAATTGAATGCTATTTGAATTTTCTCTTGTATGAATATTGGGTTTGTGCTAGGTGAAAAATGAATGAGAGTTGATCTTATATTTATACCAATCCCTTTAGAGAATATCTTGCATAATATCACTTGGAGTAGTAATTAGGATACATTTTATTTGTAAATTAGATGACTTTAGGGCACTAGACACTTTTATCAGAATAGGACACCTATGTCAATGTAGGTGTCTATCCAAGATGTAAGTGTCTAGAGAGCATAAAAACATGTATAGGATCAAAACTTCTAGAGGCATAATATAAGTAGGTTTTAAGCATTTTGGGAAATATAAAATCCCTGGATCATCAACATAAGATTGGTCAGACTAAGAAATAGGCCAAGGATCACAAGAGAGAGTAAGTGCAAGACTTATAAAAGTGGGAAAGGTCTAGAACTGAGAGGAATAACTAAGGTCTGAGTTTACCAAGTGTATAATACTAAGATGATATGTAGTTCATAAATATCATCTACATTCCCCCCATTTAATCTACCAATAAAAATG
Source organism: Torreya grandis (assembly GCA_037957365.1). NCBI lineage: Eukaryota > Viridiplantae > Streptophyta > Pinopsida > Cupressales > Taxaceae > Torreya > Torreya grandis. The sequence continues at coordinate 3,463,864 of JARHVA010000675.1, read as the reverse complement.
CTAGTTTAAAGGAAAATAATGTGTACCTAGGTGTGTATAACACACCTTGCCTTTGCTTGAGTCCAACTTGAGTGCTTTGATAGTGACTGAACTGTAACCAAGATCATGTTACAACATATAATCATTGCATATAATCTAAAATTAAAAGCATTGAAATGATTGAAATTGAAAGACATCAAGGTTTAGGAGTACACATGTGTATTGATGCAATTGTCTTGCCTTTTGACATTTTCATTTGAAATATGTATCATTATGAATCACTTAAATTGAGATTAGGGCAAATATAAATCTAAAAATTGCATATATATCTAGGTAGATAGATAGACATAGAGATACAAATGCCCATGCCCCCAACCTCAAAGAAAAGATGGATTGATACTTGGCAGTTGAGACTAGCTCAATCCTGAAACCCAATCATACTCATAACCTAGTGAGTGTGAGTGAATCAAGTCACCTCACACTATCAAATTGGTGAGGTTGGATGATATAATCAATTCTAACTTACAAACTTGACAATATTGAGTGATTTAATCACCTTAACCATACTAAAAATCGAACCAACTACTACAGTAGATTGGCTCAATATAGTCCATAAAAGTCCAACCTAATGGGTGGTGATAGTCCCTGAAAGTGTTTGGAATTTGAAACTAATTTGACTTTATAATATTAATTAGGCACACATCATATAACATATACACCTTAGATATGTCTCATGTTGAAACTATGTATAACAATGGTACCAATGTATATAATTTTGCCACATGTGTATTTAAATTATATAATTGTGCAATTTGGCTAGTTTAAAACTGTGTAAGTGTGGATGACATGCTTTCAAAGCATGCCCACACTATAATCTAAAACTAAACATTAATATAGGTGATAATGTGGAAGACATGTTTCTAAAACATGCCCTCACTATAATTTGGAGATGTTGAATACTTAATAAGTGTTGAGAACATGTTTCCAAAACATACCCCTACTGAATCTAAGATTGTGAACATGTGGAAGCCATATCTATATGACATGCCTCCACTGAGTCTAAAACTATGAATGCGTGGAAGCCATGCCTCTATCACATGCCCCCGCTGATATGCTCCCATTTTGAGGAGAGAGAAGATAAAAAGTGATAGTTAGTTGACTTCAAAAGGACAAGATAACCATATAACTATGAATAAACCATGCAACATATAAAATTACATGTCTAAGTAAATGTATCATTGAAGTGTATAGAATGTGATCACATTAAGGCCTAAGATGCATAACAAGGTTTAAGGTAGTGTCTAGATAGTAATAATACAAGCTCAATAAGTAACCAAACACACACACAAGGGGACTCAAAAGCAAATCAAAAGACAATGGTCTAAGAAGACCACAAATAAGGGTCATGTTCAAATGCCACATATTTCAATGGATAAGACTTAGTTAAATGTCCACGAAAAAAATAATGACATATTCTAATATACATACAACAAACAATGACATATTAAAATGTCAAAAAGGCAAACAAAGGCATGGGGGCCGTAAACAATGAAGCATATTCAAATTCTCAACAAACAAAACAATATCAAGGAAAGACACTCAAGGAGGTGCATATATGAAAACATAAGATACCAACATAAACATATCATAGTAACCCATGGATCAAATGTGTTAGCAAAAAATATTAACTACATAACTTATCATGTACATTGTAGAAGATATAAGCATGGATAAAGGCATGTGTAAGTACATATATAAGCTCAAACGATATAACCTAGATGCATTGTGATTATAGAGGTGAAAGCCACTAATTTCCTATTGACATGAGTAGAGGGAAACCCAACATCCAAAAGTGCATAGATCATGTATCTGTGTATGCTTGTATCACACTCAAATAAAAGTATGAAACATGAGTGTATTTAAAAGTAACTGATATGCTATCCATCAACATGTAACTAACACATAAATGTTAAAGAACCAATAGAATATGTATATGCCAAAAATATTTTTGGATTTTTGAATGTTTTTGATATGTTTGTGATTTAAATTTCAAGGGAGTTATGGAATGTAAAATGATATGCTAGAATAATAAATTAGGGAATAAATAAAATAATATCAACAACCTCTGATTTGTATAATAATTTATTTATCTAATTATTTTATAAATAGAAATAAACAATAAATGATGTACTTAGCTGGAAAATTGACTAAGATAGATAAGTGACAAACTAGAAACCAGTTTATGAAATGTGTAAGATGTCATAAACAACAATCAAGAATCATAAACCCTTTTGGAAAATAGCACAATCCTTTGGATAATAGTGTACTATGCTAGTATTTTCTATGTCATGCTAGTGCCTTTTGGGTAGCAAGGATAGTGATTTTCTAGGTGGATCTTCACCTGGGTCTCGTAAGTTTATGCATGTGTAAACAAATATTGGTTCATTGTCTGTTCCCTATTTTGATCGATTTCAATGTGAAACCCTAGGCCTCCATGTTTGTTAGTGTATTTGAGGAGCACAATTAGAAAAAGTGTGGCATCAATAGGGTATGCTAGATGTGACCTCAACACCCCGTGTGCTAAGCATTGCCTACATACCAATACCTCAAAAGGGAATCAATCCCACTATAGCTCTCCCAATCTAAGTGCTTTTGCAAGTACAAGTGAATGTTAGTATGAGTGTTGATTTGAGTGTGACTTGAGATTGGAAATCTAAGTAGTCTGAGTTCTAGGCTATTGTATATGGGTGTCTATAGAAGTAGGGTAGACTAGGGATCAATGACCTTGATTTGCACAATTGTTTATGAGTTTTTTTATGAGTATTTGTATTTGATTTCCATATAGGGGATAAATGAATGAAAGTGGTCTATATATAGCATTATGGTGCTTGTCAAGATGTTAAATAGGTATAGGTTGACCCTAAGCTTGATTTGAGGAATTAAAAGATATTCACTGAGAGAGTAAAGAGTAAGGGGACATTAGCATTACCCTTTAGTTAATAGCATAGTGCACTATAGTCTAAAGGACCGTGCTAATGTCCAGGTGGAAGGAATAGGCAAAAATGAATCCTGGGTGCCTAGGGGGTGGCTTAGTTGGTATATTTAGGAATGGTTTGGGCTTGATGAAAGCTAGGGAATGATCAAGAAAGGCCCTAATATAGATCTAGGGCTAATTTAAGGATAAGGTGGTCTCAAGTGACACTCATTGCATTAAAATAACATTTTAGATGACTATATTTGCCCCCCTTTTATTCTAGAAATGCAACAAAGTGAAATGACTAAAATTAAGGAAAAGAAACATACCTATACTTACTTAAGAGGTGAAGCACATGAATCTAGTACTGCATCTATGAAGCATGCTCCATTGCATGTCCTATAAATGTGTAGACACCTAAAAACTACACATGGTAGTTTTTAGTGTCACCCCACCTTTGGAATGATAACTAGGCCCATTTATAAACCTAACTTTACCAAACCCATTTTTTTGCTTATCATTTAAATCACCTCTTTTACCAAATTTTCCCTTGGCTTACGAACCATCAACGGTTAGGTCTCCTCTTCAGCTTTAACCAACTTTAAAGCATGTTAGCTCTTTGTGTGAGATTAACAGCTTCAAAAATGATAACTTGTCTTTAAAACAAAGCTTTTAAAGCTATGAAAACCAAAAACTTTACCCTTGATCAAATTAGCAACTTATTTCATCCCATTTAGTAACTTTTGCTTATAGAAGAAGAATAAGAACAAGTTATGAGGATCAGCTATCAGGTATTAAAGCTTTCTTATAGGTATCCAACATCCATATCAGTGAGTAAGCATCATCACTTGAAGTTCAAAGCTCTATCAAAATCACTCTGGAAGGCCTGAAGAACTATTACTCTGGCCACATCACTCTAGACTTCTTCCACTTGGTTATAGGTATTTTGTGCTTATTTTTTGTGGTTTATCGAATTTTAGTACCAATACTGTAACATGTCATCATATACCTCATTTTCCACCTCTTAGCCTCGTATAAATCCTTTGTTTTCCCAAATTCTAATATATACTCTCTATTTTATTCATCTTTAGATTTGCACAGGGAAATGCCAACAGTTCACCCTGACCACCGACAGTTCCCTATGGCAGTATTTTCCAGCAAGCAATTTCCACCCTTCTTCCTCTAATCAAACCCCACTTTTTATGATTCCTTATAATCATAGGACCCTTTCTAATTTTTTTAACCAGACCCCAACCATTTTAGCATCTAAATTTGATCATTTTCTTTAATACGTAAGTTATCATTTATCTCTAGTACACATTCACTTTCGTATCATTAAATGCAAGTATCTTCTATTATCATTTCAGACTTTATTGTTATAAAAGTAGATTGAAAACCTCCTAGTAAGCCCAATACTTCTTGGATCTAGCGCACGCTAGGTAGTCTACTCAACCAACCATATAACAACCCCTTTTCAAGTGTCTATGCTACTTATAGGTTATTCCTTCCTAACCAAAGAGGAGTTATCACTTTCATCTGGATTCATGCATACATTCTACCATGTATACTTATACATACCCTAATCACTAGATTTCTTTTATTTACTTTCAAAATTAAGAAATGAAGAAAATAAACTGAAACATTTTGGTATGCCCGATGGGACCCCTATGTTTTCTTGGGTTTGTAGATGTTCTAGGACATTTAGATTTGCATTGGTGAAATTCATTTAGTTATCTTTCATTCTTTCTTTATATAAAATCAAAAACAAAAAATATAATTTTTAGTTGCATCCATCCTAGGACTAGGATTGCATTTTCATATTGCATTTGGTTGCATCTTAGCTATTCTGTTTTCATTGAAAAGAGATCAAAAAAATTCCTTTTGGTTAAAATTGACTGCATACATTATTTGCTTGCTTGTATTAGGTCATCTAGACTAATTAAGTAAAGCAAATTAATCATAGAACCATAAATGTTACACAAACCAAACCACTTGCATAATTAACACATTAAACATACCTGAGACAAGGCTTGACTAGGATTTTATCACCTAGCAGTAACCTCACCCCTTCTCAACTATCCTACTTAGATTTAACCACCAAGGGGAGAACCAACTCAACTCTCTAGTTGAGTATAAACTCTGAACTCAATATATTTTGGCTAAGCACCCAACACTCTTACCACTACGGGACTGTGAAGTGAGGGGCTAGGCCCTAATACCAAGCCACGTATTGAAGTTCAATATAAATTTTCTCTCTTGAGCACCTGACCAACCTAAAACTAACCTTAGATTGCCCCTTTAGTACCTGATTTATAATCCAAATCCTTCTTCACACTTTAAGGCATAAGCCAAAAGTGATTTAAAAGTAATCATAGGATACATGCACTTGTAGTGGATACATTGATTGCTTTGAATTATTTTTGGTTGCTCTTTGTTTAAGGTGTGAGTTTCATCATAATATATCCCCATTTCTCTTATGGTCTTTACTAGACAACAACTGAGAAATCAAACCAACCAACCACCACCATCTTCTTCTTCCTCCATGGAATACACTTCTAATGTTGAAGGTTCTCCTCATTTTTCTCTCCCTCCTACTATAATCCCTATTATATCTAAAGGGGATGCAGAATTTGCCACCTTGATAATAATCACGTAGTTCTTTAACACTACCTTAATACCATGCCCCACCATACCTCCTTTGCTTCGGTTCCTCCCACGGATCCTTTTTATGGAATGTTATCCCATCTTATGGTGGGTACTACCTCAACCCAACCTTCCAACACCCCATTCACCAGCACTACCCAACCCCAATCCAATGTTCCAACCTCTATCCAAACACCTCCTACTACACCCCATATAAGTTCTACTTTACCTTTATCACCTATACTCCACCCACCTTGGGACTATCTTCTACCCCTACTTCCACCCACCCTTCGGTGGCAACTAATCCCTTAATCACTACCCCATTTTAGAACCTATTATTTTCTATACCCCAAACACTTCTACCTATTAACACTAAAGTCACCACCTAACCTTAACTGATCAAGCTCCACCTGCTACCTTAACCCTACCTTTTAGCTAACCTACATCCATTCCCCAACAAGTACCTATGACAACCTACCAATATGGGTACATACCACAGTCCACCCAACCATTTGTGACAATCAGTTCGTATGTGGCACCATCTCAACCACTTGTTACCACTTACTAATATGTGGCCTCTTCCATGCCTTTTACCACTTATCCTTACATAGCTACCACTCGACCCCAATAAAATATACCCCTCAATTATGCATCTTCCCAACCTTAGCCAGATTTGATCAAAATGCTAATGGACAAAATGACTAACTTGGAGTCATCAATTTCTGGGTCTCATAAGATCTTATTTTAGGACCAAATTTGCAACAAACCTATCCGCCCATCCATTCCCATCCACTCTTATCCTCCTCAATGGGAATTGCCTAAATTTCCAAATTTCAAGGCAAGAAGGACCCACAACAACATTTAAGAGCATTCTATCATTCATGTTACTTGATCGCATATGACGATGCTCTCCTCCTTTGAACCTTTCTAATGTCTTTATTAGGACCTACCTTAGATTGGTATAATAGTCTCCCTACTCACTCCATCTTATCCTTTTCCCAACTAGCCCAAATCATTTTAGAACATTTCTCATTTAACATAACTAAAAAGGTTTCCATAACTGATCTCTATTCCATCAAATAGTTTGAGGATGAATCCTTTGTTGATTTTGTGGCTAGATGGAGAGGTCTCATCAACCAACTTTCCTTTACCTTACCCCAACCCGAATTAATTAAAACATTCTTTATGGGTTGTGCTAAGCATATTGTACCCACTCTCCAAGTCCAAACTTTTTGAACATTTGACGAAACATTAACCATGGCACAAAAACTTGAGAATCATGTCATTTATGAGGGAAAACTGAAATTGTGGAATAAAAATTCCACTTTAAAACCTAATGATTCTCCCTCAACCAAAATCGCTAATTAGCCTAATACCAAGGCAAAGGAATCTACAAATTCAATGGTTTTGAAAACTTCTCCACCACCAACTATCACCCAATCAAATCAAAATAACTCTCCCAAACCTCCTTATCAACAAAATCAAACCTAAAACCGAGCAGCTCCAAAATAATATACTCCCATTGGGGAATCATATGCATTTGTTTTGGATAAACTTCTCAAGGCCAACCTTATCCAACTTCTACCAATCAAACGACCTCAACAAGTTGATTCTTCTTGCCCTCTACCTGGGTGGTATAACAGAAATAACCACTATGATTTTCATCAAACTATTGGACATGACATTAACAGATTTAATACCTTTAAAATTCTTGTCCAAAATCTTATTGATATTGGAGAATTGGCATTTGATAACTTCAATGCTCCCCCTAACTGATATCTCAACATTTTTTGCAAGCCTTTTCCAAATCATCCTCCTTCCACACAATATCATGATAATAAGCCCAAATCATCTAACTCGCATGAAACACATATAATCAATGTTATCGGTAATGTACCCATTGTTGAGGAATGACTACCTCTACCATTTATACAAAGTAAACCAACTTGCCATCCATTCCTTCTGATACCTAAATAGAAGAACCAATTGCCCCTCTTTATTCAAGCATTGAAACCATAGCCTCATATGCTCTTTCTTCGATAAAAATACCCAAAGAAACCACTATTGATTCAACCACTTCCTCCACTCTCCCAATCCAAATGGAAGAATCACCAATTTATTTGGACATTCCAGCCAAAATAAACACCTTATCTGAAATCACCATACCTACTTCTTCTATACCCTCTTTGGAAATCATCCCACAAGAAGCCGTTACCTTATCCCCCCAATCATCACTTTTGGAACCACCTACCAATATCAAAACCAAAATCATACCTCCCACCACAATCCTTCCTTCTTCTGCACCTAAAGTCTTACGCTTTGAGAATAATGATCAAGGAATTGTACCCATTTATAAGCCCTTCTTAAGGTTAGTTCAAAGTTTAGAGTTCACATCCTAGCCTAACTTTGATCGAGCCACCTTTTGGCATCGACTAGGCCTTCCTTATCCAACAAACTCTGAGTCCTCAACTTTGCCTTAGTCCACCTTTGCACCTGCTATCAACCCTTCACCAGTTACCACTTCTAAATTCATAAATAAACCATCTCAAAAACCTCCACTTAAAATTTCCAATTTGCCTCATGTTTCTTCCACCAAACCAATAGGGAACTTGGGGATTTTTTCCACACCTAGTCCCTCTCATCCTCCTTTAAGATTAGACTTAACTCCCTCAAGCTTACCAAGGTAAAATCCAATTAAGTCCATTAAGAAGGAAGGCCTACCCAAAACTTCACCTAAAATTAAGCCCATACCACCTCCTTCACATCTACCTTCTATATTAAGACCACATCCTTCCACTATCAAACCGTATTCTTCTTCTCCATATTTAATCACCAAACCCTCTAGTCCATCATCCTTCTTAACCAACTTGTCCCCATCTACTCTCCCACCAATAACCAAACCTTTTTTATCAAAAACTCTTACATCCAAATCTTCAACCCATAAGCCAATCATACCTAAGCAAACCCAACCACACCCATCAACCAAAATTACTCCTCCAAGCACTACTTCCATGAAGAAACTAATCCTAAAACCTACCTCACCTTTGTCAGAATCCTATACAATTATTTTGAAAAGGTTGTTACAAACCTCCTCTATCAGCTTACCTCTAATCAAACCATTTGACCCATATCATCCTAAGCCAACTTGGTTCAATGATAACTTGATTTGTCTTTACCATAGGACTCCTGGGCATGATACAAAGAACTGCAAGGCTTTTCAAACACTTGTCCACAATATTTTGGATGAAGATGATCTATTAGAAGAACCTCTAATGCCTACTCTGTTATCTAATACACCTATCCAACAAAATCCTTTCCCCTCACTGAAGAGTGAAGAGGAAGAACTAAAGCAAATATTAGAACCCCTCATCCATACCATTCATATGGTGACCCATTCCTCGGCCCAATAGAAGGAGAAAGAGAAAGCCAAAGTATCCATCCTTGGGACTTATCCTTTGACTTCTCAACCCATCGATCAAACATAAGTATATTCACCTTCTCCTTCACAACCATCCAAACCTAAAGTCTCCATTCTGGTAGCTCCACCTTCCAATCCCACTCCATTCATCCAATGGCTCATGTTAAAACAACTCCACCAAACACTAAAAAAAATGAGTCTCTATGAACTAATCAACACCTCACCCCAACATCACCAGGAATTAATGGAAGCTTTGCATTTTATAGAGGTCTAACCAGATGATCCATAACCTCTTACCTCTTTTGTTAGAGTTCTCAACTATTCTGTCCTTGTCACCTTTCAAGATTTTGAGATCCCACCTTTCCAAGAGAAAGATCTAGATTCTCCCCTATTCATCACAACATACATTATTCTAAATCGCATCAAATGGGTAATGATTGATGGGGGAGTGAGCATCAACATCATCTCTTCTTATGTATATAACCAATTGAAACTACCTACAAACATTGTTTTTGAGAGTTCAATGATACTTTGCTCTTTCAATGATACCATGGCCACCACCTTAAAGACCATTATTATTCATAACTATCTGGGACCTCACACCATTTTTGAGTTATTATATGTCATTGAAGGTGAGTTTCAATACAACATGTTACTTAGACACCCTTAGATTTGAGCTATGCATTACATTCCTTCTACCCTAAAATGATGTGTCAAGTTTGAGCATGAGGACCAAATTATTACAATTAAAGTTGATCTAATTCCCTTTGCCTCTTACAATATGACATATCAGCCTAATGATGTTCTCATTCCTTCTTCATCTTCCATCCCATCCACTCCTAATCAAACATCTACACCAACCCAAAACCTCCATACCTATACCTTCAATAATGATGAAGCCTCAACAAGCTCAACTATTTCCTCTTCTCAAATTCTAGTTGAAGATCTATTACAATCAAATTTTCAACGTCTCTCATTTGGGGAATATCAACTTTTAGCTTTAGATGCTCTTTCCACTTTGCATGAATATGGGAATCTTTGAAATGACCCCTCTTATGATCCCAATATTGGAACCATCATCCCCTTTGGGCTCCCTAACAATCGAACAAATTTTATCTATGGGGGACTTGATTGACCACTCCTCACTCCTACTACCACTCTATATATTCAACCTTTCACTTCTAATTTCTCCTATCTAAGCAATCCAACCTTTGACAAAACCTATCTTCATTGTTGTACTTAGAAAGTATTCAGTATGGGCCTTTACGAATAAGGACCTCATGAATTTCCTGTCATCAAAACTCAAAAACCTCATGAGTTCTTTGGGCTTGGGTTCAAACCACCAGAAGAACCCAAATCACCAAAACCCATTACCACCCTTACTGAAGAGACTCCATCCTCACCAGGCTCATCTTCCAAATTTGAAGAATTTGATATCATTCCATTTATTTTTTTTGGATCAATACCATTAGTTTAGGTCTATTGACCTCTCAAAAATGTAGCTAAATTAAAACCCTTCCTCTCATCCACCCTGAGATGATTGATCGTGACTCACCCACCATTTACACCATCCAATGCCAATATGATTCTTCCATCCTCACCTACCTCGATGTGAGGGATTATTCTATCCATAAAACTCTCCTTCCTGAGAACCAAACCATGTTGAATAAGTCAACCATTAATGTTAATTTGGGCACCCAGGAGGATCCTTATATCATAAAAATGGGCTAATCTTTGACTCCTGAAGAGCATCAAGACTATCCTTCTTTCTTCTATGACCTAGAATAGTGTTTGCTTGGTCTTACCAAGATATGCCTAGAATTAACCTTTTCATCACTCTCCATAACATCATCACCTGACCTGAGGTTAAGTCGATTCAGAAAAAACTTCATCATATGCATCCTCGCATAGCTCTTATTGTTAAATAATAACTTCAATGCCTCTTATTTGTTAATTTCATCCAGCCCATTGACTATCCACAATGGGTTTCCAACATCGTTCTTATCACCAAACCTACATGGGGCCTTCACCTCTGCATTGACTTTCAGGACCTTAGCCTTGCTTGCCCTAAGTATGACTTTCCCCTTCCTAATATCGACCAACTTGTTGATCTAACCACCAGCCATAAAATGCTATCCCTAATCGATAATTTCTCAGGATACAATCAAATCTTGATCTCTCTTATAGATCAACATAAAAATACCTTCATTACTTTGTGGGGAAATTTTTGCTACCAAGTCATGCCCTTCAGCCTTAAGAAAATTGAAGCCACTTATCAAGGAGCTCTGACCTACATCTTTCATGATCTCATTCATAAGATTGTCAAGGACTATGTCGATGATCTTCTTAGGAAATCTTAAGTATCACAAAAATCACCTCATTTTTCTTGAAATCATTTTTGAATGGGTAATTCATTATCATGATGGGCTTAATCCCAAGAAGTGCATCTTTGGGGTCTTATTAGGAAAACTACTGGGTTTTATCATTTCCCTTCATGGAATAAAAGTCAACCTTGCCAAAGTCAGAGCCATTTTGGAGATGCCTCCTCCCACTATATTGAAGCAACATCATAAATTATAAGGCAAACTTCAGTCAATCTGATATTTTATTTCTCAACTAGCTAATCATTTTCAACCTTTTCACCATCTCTTAAAGAAAGATGTCTCCTTCAAGTGGATAACTGAATATCAACAAGTCTTTGATGAAATCAAGGAGTATCTTCTTTCTCCACCTATCCTCATTCCACCTAAAGAAGATCATCCCTTTTATCTATACATTTTTTCCACTAATCATTCCTTGGGAACCATGCTCATTCATCGCAATGACCAAAATAAGGAGTAGGTTGTTTACTACATCATCCATACCCTAATCAAATATGAGATCTAGTATACCCATCATAAAAAACTTTGCCTTGCATTCATCTTTGTAGCCTCCAAGCTCCACCATTATATTCTTAGTCACAAAACCTATGTCATCACTAACACTGATCCTCTCAAGTATATGCACTCTAATCCATATCAAAACTAACTTATGGAAAAGTGGCTTATGCTTCTCACTGAGTTTGATCTTGAGTTTCTCCCACAAAAGTCCATCAAAGGGTAGATTATCACTGACCAATTAGTTGAAACCCATTTACCTAACAAGCAACCCTTTCTACTTACCTTCTCAGATGATTCTATAGCAAATCTTTATTTCCAAGAGCCCACCTACCAAATGACCATGTTTTTTGATACCTCTAAATGCCAAAATGGTGGGGGGACTAGAGTGATTCTCATCCCACTTAATGGAGAACTGCTTCCCCTTTCTTTTAAGCTTGACTTTGACTGCACCAATAACATGGATGAATATGAAACCTTAGTCATAGGTCTTCAAACTGTCATGGCTTTGGGAGTCAAAACACTTAGCATCTTTGGGGATTCTCAATTTGTCATTATCTAAGTCACAGGAGCTTATCAATGTAAAAATGATGTTCTCCTAAAATACAAGCAACTTGTGGACACACTCTTGGCCTTTTTTGAATGTTATGCTATCTAATTCATTCCATGATCAACCAATAAATTTGTAGATACCATAGCCTCTCTTGCTTCCCAAATATCGTCTCAACCTGTCGAGTCCAAAATCTTTGTTACCATCCACCACTTTATTAGCCCATCTTATATTAGTTATGATATTCCTACCATTTTCAGAGTGGAAACATCCCCTTCTGACACTTGGTATAATCAAAATTTTATTATCTTCACCTCGACATTCTCCCACTTGATCTTTCAAAGAATGCCCAAAAAACCTTTACCCAAGGCACTTCTTGTTATATCATACTAGGAGGCATCCTTTACAAGTGAGGCTTCGACAACTTCCTTCTTCATTGTCTTCATAGTCATGAAGCTTCTCACGTCATCAAGGAATCCCATGATGGTATATGTGGGGGAAATTTTAGTGATATGGCTATTACCAAGCATATTTTTCATGTAGGCTACTATTGGCCACACTTAATCAAGACTGTTGTGATTATGTCAAGAAATGCATAAAATGTCAACAACATGCCAACCTTTATCACACCCCTTCTCATAGTCTTCAAGTATCTCAAGATTTTTGGCCCTTTTCATAATGGGGTCTTGAACTTATCAGGGAAATCAACTCCCATTATTTAGAATGACATCAATATATCATCACCGCCACATAATACTTCACCAAGTAGGTGGAGACCATGCCGCTCATATCCATAAAAGCTAAAAAAATCATCAATTTCATCAATCACCATATCATTTGCTAATTTGGTGTCCCTCATTAAATCATCATGGACAACCAAAAGTCTTTTAAAAACAAAAAAATTCCAAGCACTTTGTGACATATTTGACATTGATCTAAGCTTCTAGTCCCCTTATCATCCACAAGCCAATGGACAAATTGAGCTTCCAACAAAACCCTTATCAAAATGCTCACAAAGGTGGTCAATGCCTCTGGGTAGGATTGACATCTTCATATCCCATTCGCTTTATGGGCCTATTGTACTAGCATCTAAACTACCACGAGAGTTACACCTTTCTCCTTCATCTATGAAGCTGAGGTAGTTCTACCTCTCGAAGTTTAAATTCCTTCACTTTGTGTATCCTTGCATGAAATACTTTTTGAGAGTGATTATCACTAAGAATGCCTTGCTCACGTTGAGATTTTTTATGAACATCGCTTGGCCACCCTCAATCATCTACATGTTTATGAGGAGCAAATCAAACGTGCCTACAACAAGCATTTGAAAAAATGAGATTTCAACATTAGAGGCCTTGTCCTTAACGAAAACCAACATGTCACCAACATGGGAAAGACCAAAAAGGGCAAGTTTGCTTTTAATTGGTTAAGACCTTATATTATAACCCATAAGTATAGATATGGTGTTTATCATTTGTCTTCTCTCAAGGGCAAACTAGAGCTTGAGCCTATTAACACTTTGCATTTACATCCTTTCTATTGTTAAACAAGATCACATCTCACTTCTGTGTCTAACTTAAGCTCGTCCCTGGGTTCATGAGATTATACCCTCCCTTTCATTTACACTTATCCTTTGAGAACACTTGATTTCAACAAATAACCATGTGATTTATCCATCATAAACATCTAATCCCAATCCTAAGTATGGGTATTATGGCTCTACCTATAACATGGTTCTCATGGATACTTTTTGTCTTTCAATAGATGGAATCCCATGGTCAGTTATTTCTCAAAATCTTCCTTCCATTTATCATTTACCTCTTGTGCAAAAATATTTCCTTCATAATTGTGGACCCTTTGGCTTATTAGACTTGTCCATGTCAGAACAAACTGCATTCCAAATCATAATCCTCCAACAAATGATAATTGTTCCCTCGAAGGAAATATACCCATATAATTCTAAATTACTTAAAAATGGACTACTACCATAAAGGACAACTATAAAAATCAAAATCTTAGACCACTCCCTTGAAGGATGGTTAAACAAGCACACAAACATTTGAAGCTCCCTGCATCGATCAGCTTCAACCACCTACTCAAATAACAAAAGTAATGAGTTAAATTATCTCAATAATCCAAATAAGTATGCTATAATTGGATCTTAACAATGCCATTTTTATCAATACCATCATGCTGCAATTGGCTCCTATACATGGCATTAGTAGATTTCTTGCATTGATCAGTCTGCATATTATTATAAGGCATGGACTTGTCTATTACAGCCCTCTGGTCCCCTATAGAAGAGGTAATCTAACCCAAATTAGGTTAACCCTTAAACCATTCACCTTTCACCCTTATCTAAACTCAAGGGACTATGAGATTTCTAATCAATACAATGTAACTACTTCTTAACCATTTCTTGGGACATATGGACCCATTAGAGTATTTATTTTGACATGGTCATTTTACTGCACTTCTACCTGTCATCGCATCCTAATCAAAGTCATCTATCACTACCTTAAGTTCAACATAAAACATAATAATCAACATCCTAATCAAACATCATGCATTAAACATCCAACATTCATTTTCCATATCATTATAACCATCCTAATAATATTAACGTCAACATAATCATCATCAACATAATCACCATCCAAATAATAATTAATAACATAACATCATAAACATCATAATCATCATAGTAACATTCAACGTAACCATAATGATCATCCATATAACATATAATGACATCATCATACCATCAACATCAAAATCATATCTCATAATCAATATCATAGGCATCATAAGACATTACACTCATACATAACCTAACACAACATCATCCAAATAATAACCACTATCATAAACATCATATCATCATCCCCACAATAACATGATAATCAACATAACATCTCTTAAACAATCTCATAACGAACATAGGCATAATGATCATAGTCAACAACATGCTCCACAACATAATTTTACCCATCATAAATATCATAAATGTAATCATCATAATCAAATCCAACCATAACTCGTAACAACATCATCATGTATAAGCTAACATCTCATCAAGAAAACATGAGAACATGCCATAATCATAAAATAATCATGTACATGATCATAAAGTTAGAATATCATAAAATAACATGATATAAATGCTCTATGTCTCTCTCACTCTTATCAGTACATCTCACATCTTCGATACACAGGCTGGTATCAAAATACATATATACATATCACAAAACAATGTACATCATATATGTGTCATCATGGGCCTACAGCCCCAGACCCACTCCATGTCTTTAGCTCCACCACCAAACCCTGATAATGCTAGATCTTTGTGTCATTGCATAAAACCAACTCTATAATCAATAGGTGCAAATCCATCCTATGGGAGTCCAACTGGTCTCAACACCTGTATGTGCTCATATGCCCAACAATGGAACACAAACCCAATGTTGATGTTGTATCGTCTCCTCACTCTGAAAGCCCATATCTCCTTGTAAATATATATAAGTAGTATAGGGGCCCATCCAAATACCATGCCTCCTAGCAACATCTCTATCAAAACTCTTAATAGCAAACTCAAGAATCGACCATTGTTTGAATCCAAAATATTGAAATAAGAGATACCCATCATCATCATGGTAATCAGACACCTGTCATCTATGGCCCTTTGATATAATAGCCTATAACATAATCCTCCCATGTGGAAGCTGGCCTCTTGAAGGTCATCACCATATATCCACTCCATAAAATCATCATGCTCATCACTCTCCATGTGGTATATTGGCTCCCCCCTAATCGATAGCCATGTAATCCTCTGGATGTCCTCCAATAGAATAGACATCCCACCAGTCAGGAATAAAAAGGTGTTTGTGGTCAGGTCCCATCTCTCAATAAGGTCTAAAATCATTGCAACATCTCATGGTAAATATTGGTAGTGTCGCATGGCCCTTAGGCCAATAACTCCCATTTGCCTCCACTCGACATCTATCATCCTGTCTTAGTAATCGATGAATATTTTGGGGACTCAATCCCTCATCTGGATCCACTTGTGGGCTTGCATAACAATCCAACACTTCTAATGTTTCTACTTACCATTTATCCTTGACCTCTTACCTTATAGTCTATATCTAAAACCTATTATCTTCCCTTCTAACCCCTTTAAGACACCAAAATAACCTATCTTAGACTATTTTTTGGCACATAAATCATCTAACTCACCTTCACAACCTGTGTTTTAGACCTATTATACTCATCTAATGTTACTATCTTACTCATCTACATCAACCCTTTCCTCCTCACCACTCATTTGAACCATTCCCACCTCCCCTACATTAGAGTTTGGCCTTCTGTTGGCTAACCATTGATAGTTCAAGGAACCGTCGATGGTTTTGGGGCCTCATTTGACCCCCCATTTCAATCATCAATGGTTAAGGTCTAACCATCAATGGTTAGGGTCTAACCATCAATGGTTACTATGTGTAATCGTCGATGGTAAAACCCTATCACCTCTTCCCCAACCCACCTACAAAAACATCTAAAACTCACAAATTTCTTACCTACTTCCTCTTTTTTGCTTTCCCTACCTACTTCTCCCCTTGCTTTTTCTACCTACTTTTGCCTATGTTTCCTCTACCTCAACCCTAGGGCATCACAACCTACCTATCTTGTTTTCCCTAATTTTCTCACTTTTATACTATTTCTAACTTTTCCTATCCCTAATTATCACTATTCTAGCCAATTGAAAATAACCCCTACCTCATTCTATGTTAGGTGGCATGGTCAGAGCCTTCTCACCCCTCCTCGACCATGTCTTCATTATTCATCTATCACTCAAGCAACCACTCTCAATCAATCAGTACTCTCCAACTCATCATGTTCCACACTCCGAGCACTCATCCAAATTGCTCAAGCACTAGACACTCTTCACCAAAGTCAATGTGTGAAAGTAACTTATTTTTTTCACTTTTACCAAGCTATTTTTTTAGTGTTTCACCCTAACCATTGATGGTCGACCTTTTATGCATCCTAATTGTCAATGGTTAGGGTCCCTCACCTTTATCTAAATATTTTTACCCATAATCCTTCATCCTCAACCAACCACTAGCTAGAACTACATTTGGCTTGAAATTCTTTTGGATCTAGGTGTCTAGGGAACTATGTAGGTAATGTCCACTCACCATGTGCAGTCAAAGTCAGTTTGAACACCTCTCCAACCCAACCCTACCCCCTTACCTCACCACATCCTCTTCAATTATTAGATGTTTTGATTAGATATTTCACATCTTTTATGCTATCGTTGTATTATCATTTGAATGTTTTGACCAATTTTGCCAAGTTGACTATTTAAATTTTACACCAACTCATGCATAACCCAAACACTTGGGTTCTTTTATGGGAGCACTTCCTAATTTGGATACCTACAACCTAACTAACTTTGCATAGATCACTTTAAAGGCCTAACCCAATCAACTATGACCAATGTTGTGGAAGAGTTACCCTCTCTTATCTTTCTAGACCCTAACCTTATTTTTACAACTTTAGAAAATTTAATCATTGTATGATAATGGATATCAAAATTCATATGATATTTTTGTGTGAGCTCACATCTCCTCAAAAAACTCAACCACCTTGTTTTACCTATCAAACCATGACCCAATTTCATTTTAACCTCAATCATTTCCTAGTTTGAGGGGGGATACCTCCTCCCATGACTCAGGGCAACTAGACCCAAACCATGACGAACCTCCTATTTTTGTTCTATAGCTTGCCCAAGCTATACAATAAAAAAGGGACAAAATGTAGACTCCTAAAAACTGTACATGATAGTTTTTAGTGTCACCCCACCTTTGGAACGATAACTAGGCCCATTTACAAACCTAACTTTACCAAACACATTTTTTTGGCTTATCATTTAAATCACCTCTTTTACCAATTTTTCCCTTGGATTATGAACCACTAATGATTAGCCTAACCATCGATGGTTAGGTCCCCTCTTTAGCTTTAACCAACTTCAAAGCATGCTAGCTCTTTGTGTGAGATTAACAGCTTCAAAAATGATAACTTGTCTTTACAACAAAGCTTTTAAAGCTACAAAAATAGGCAACTTTACGATTGATCAAATTAGCAACTTCTTTCATACATTTATTAACTTCTACATATAAGAAATTTATAAGAGTAAGTTATGAGCATCAACTATCAGGTATTCAAGCTTTCTTGTAGGTATCCAACATCCATATCAATGAGCAAGCATCATCACTTAAGGTTTGAAGCTCTGTTAACATCACTCTAGAAATCTTAAAGCACCGTTACTCTAGCCACATCACTCTAGACTTCTTCCACTTAGTTATAGGTAGTTTTTACTTATTTTATATGATTTATCTAATTTTAGTACCAATAATTTAATAGGTCCTCCTATACCTTATTTTCCACCTCCTAGCCTTGTATCCTTCCTTTGTTTTCCTAAATTCCAATTTGTATTTTCTATTTTATTCATCTCCATATTTATACAGGAAACCATCGACGGTTCACCCTAATCGCCGATGGTTCCCCTAACTACCGACGGTTCTCTATGGTAGTATTTTCTAGCAAGCAATTTGCACCCTTCTGCTTCCAATCAAACCCCACTTTCTATGCTTCCCTATGATCATAGGACCCTTTCTAAATTTTTGAAACAGACCCCAACCATTTTAGCATCTAAATTTGATCATTTTATTTAATACACAAGTTATCATTTATCTCTAGTATATATTTACTTTCTTATCATTGAATGCAAGTATCTTTTATTATCATTTTAGATTTGATTATTATAAAAGTATATTGACAGCCTCCTAACAAGCCTTGTGCTTTTTGGATCTAGCGCACGCTAGGCAGTCCACTCAACCAACCATATAATAACCCCATTTCAAGTGTCTGTGTTACTTACAGGTTATTCCTTCCTAGCCAAAGAGGAGTTCTCACTTTCATTTGGATTCACACACACACATTCTACCAGGTATTCTTCTATACACCCTAATCACTAGATTTATTTTATTTACTTTCAAAATTAACAAATAAAAAAAATAAACTAAAATAAAATGAAACATGAATGAATTAGTCCCTACTTAATAAATATCAAAATCAAAGACAAAATAGATTAAAAAGATGAGAGAAAGAGGAAATAAATGAATACACCTCATTGGGTACACAAACCAATGTTAAAACCTGGGGACATATTATGTGTGCATGTAGATGGTGATCAAATGGTTAATAACTTGAACTGCATTGATGGCTTTCTCAATCCTCAATTGTGGGTGGCTCAAGAACTCAAGTTGACCTTGAGTCCATCATTGCCCACCCCTTCTTGATGGATCATAACTTGTGAATAACTTGGATTGGATTGACAAGTTATCCAACCCTCTTATGTAAATGGCTCAAAAAATTAGGTAGGATATGACTCTGTCATTACCTACCCATGTGTAGTAGATGTATATAAAACTAAAACCACATGATGTAACTAAAATTGTGTAGGATGTAACTGAAACTATGTAGGATGGCTTTGGGGCCACTTGAAAACTCTAAAATGTAAAATGGCTTAGGGACACTCAATAAATCTGAAATGTAACTTAGGGACCACTCAGGAACACTAACTATTAAAAATAGAATAAAGAATCAATATAGTATACACCTAGTGCAAAACTAGTGCAAATGGTGTCTAGATTAACAATGTGGAGAATGACATGGAGTTGTCATTCATCTGAGACTATTGGTGCCAAACTAAACATATCGAAATAATGTGCCATGCACATGCCCCCAACTCTAATATCTATGTATATGTATTCTAGACAGAGTCATAATAATATGTGTCTGAGTATCTGAAACTGAAACATGAGTGATCATGTCGTACATGATGCCCCCAATCTAAGCAATCATGTGTAATCTATGTAAAAACTAAGTATATATTGAACCTGTCTGATAGTCTATGATTGAGACTATGCAAATATAAACTATAACTATTGTACCTTTCTAATAATTCTATAAATTTTTATTTTTGGGGCTACTGGATACTAGCACGGTCCCCTGGTCAATAGCACACTTCTCTAGTGTTCTATTGTTGTGATATTAACCAAATATGTTATTTTTATGCAAAATTGAGATTGATTTATATGTGACTATTTTTCACTATATTTTCCTAAGTTTAGGTTCTATAATTTGTGTTTATGTGTAAAAAATTATATTATGAGTATACTAGGATGGTTTAATCTCTGTGACAAACTCCTATGAATGCCCCCTTTTTTGAGGGGAGTTGTTGAACTTATGTAATGACTATCCTCAAAAGAAAAGCTATGCATCATGTGTGTTAAACTGAAAATATATAATATCTGCATGATAAACCAATATAATATGTATACATGACATCAAAATGTAAAATAATTTGAGCATAAGTTGGTAATGTATGATGTATGTTAGATCTAGCATGCACAAGGTTGTCAAGATAGATATAACAATGTAAGCATGTATATGAACAACAAATCTGGATATAATTTGAGTAACTATATAAGGCTATGAGGCATGATGTCCATCAAGGAACCCAAAGAGGAAGGGGAGATGCATGAGGTCCCTCATGGCATCACAAACTAAGTATGCAAGGAACAATCAAGAGATAAGTGATATGGCCATGACACATACATGAAAGCATACATACAAACACATGAGGCACACAAATTAGGCCAATGGAACATAATAAAATAGACATGTGCACATGTCACTAAGTCTGAGAGATCAATACATATAAGGACATGCTAAAATGTTGACATACACAAAGAGCAAGCAAGATCATCTTAGAGCCACATGGAAGGACATGTTCAAATGTCTGCATACATAACCATGAAGGCACACACAAGGACATAGGCACATGTCCAAAGCATACATATAATGAAAGAAGTGGATTATAGCCATAGAATAATGGCATATTTAAATGCCCTTGAGTAGATGTAGAAGCAAAGAGACATAATCAAATCTAAATTAGTAAAGCTAGAAATTAAAGTATGTATAAACACGTTTAATAAATTTGTGTAAGAGAAAAAATGTACATAAGCTGAGTATATATTAGTAATAGTTGGAAAAAAAATTATGTATTACGGGATGATCAATATCAAGATATAAGCAATCAAAATCTATGATATGGAGTATAAAAAGATTTAACCTGGCAAATGTTGTGTTGTGGAGTTTATTTCTAAATTACAATGTATTTCAAATACTATACATTTAAAATGTACTGTACACTCTTTATGTATTTTCATTAGGGTTCAGGTTAACTTGGCACATGGCTTTGGTACCCATTATTTTGTAAAACCACTATGTTGATGTATTATGTATAGATGGGTATTCATTAGGTAATACATTATGAGAATAAGGTTTTGAGAAGGAAGAACATAGTGTGTGAATTCAGGAGGGTTTGTTGAGCATAGCTCCAAACAATATTTGTGCATTATAATTGTGAGAAGATATATTTGAGAGTGGATTGTACTCTTATGGCTTGTAATAAAATATGAGAAAGTGTTTCTTGGTGGATGTAGCCCACATTGGGTGAACCACATTAAATCTGGTCTTCTTGTTGTGCATGTTTATTTATTTTATTTATGCATCTTTGTTCATATCTATTATTATTATGATTATGTGAAATTATTTTTCATCAATTTTTGATTTATTCCTAACAACAAACTAGAAGCTGTGTAGTATGATGCCTCTAATGGGCTGATATGCCAATGCTAAATATGTGTATGTGCCCCCAATGCGTACATAATAACAAATATACATCTATGTAGAGGAGATGAGTCTTATAATGACCTGCAAACACTTGAAAGGAACAAGTGAAACATGTATTTATGATAAAATTGACTATACTAGCATAGATAACATATGTAGTACCTGGAAACTAGAAGGAATGTAAACATGAAAATACATATAATCTAAAATTTGTATTTTTTGAGTAAATATTTGATTTTTTTTGGTATTTCCTAAGTATAATCTATGTGCAAGCAACATGAAAGTGAACTATATATAAGGATCAAGGTAAAAGAAGCTATATATAAGTAAACTATGAGAACATACTAATTGATGAATCTCGTAAGAGACTCACTATAAAGGTGTTTTGTATCAAATAAAGGAAGAGTGACTACACGTGCTATGCAAGTTGGTATTTGAGATCTATAAATTATATGTATTGAGTAATATGTAACTGAAACTGCCTATGGAGTGGGGCTATGAATATATGGAGTTAACTAAATTGGCCTATGAATTTTGGGGTTCTTGTTGACCCATTTGGTATAAAAAGCTATGATTGGCATGGGTGATCAATGTTATAACACTAATCTAGGTGATAATGGGGTAGAGAGAGGCTCTCTAGAATCCACAACATGTCTTTGATGCTAATAATGGTCTCTATGGGAGAGTAAGTGTACATGGTAATGCTATAGGAGTAGACCTCACCTGTACTAGTGGCTCAACTGATATCACAGTTGTGTTAATGGAAGTTATGCATGGAGCTATGACTAGTGGATATCATGTAATTAGTTGTGGAATAGGTAAAGGATACTCATATGGAAGGCACTCAACTATGACCACTTGATTACCATGTAAATACTTAAGAGAGTTGTGTATAATGGATGGAATGGTTTGAAGCTACCGTATCTAAGGCCTACCCAATAACATGTCAAATGTGATGACACTAGGTACAACTAAGAATTTAATGGCCATATATGTGGGACCAACCTATAATAAAAGTAATATCTCCTCAATGGAGATGTGAACATGGCCATAGAAGCCATGAATAATTGTATCTATCTAATAAATATCCTATTTTAAATAACCCAATTGATGTAGAAATGTAATATTACACATATTAATGCTTAACCCATTGTTAACCATGACACTCCGAATAAGATGATGATCAATATAAGCTCATATAAAGAGTGCATATAAATATGAGTCATCATCAATGATCTCTTGCTTTGAGAAAGTGATGATAAGTCTAGCTGGCACTATAGTATGATACACACCAATGATATTATTTAGAGGGTGTGTGTCCATCATATGAGTATGATAATATGCTAGAGGTGGATGTGCCTAATAAGTGTAATGAACACTTTAAGTGCCTACTATATCATTAGCTGTATGCTTTAGAAATGGACTAAAAAATATTATCATTGCTTTTGCTTTGGGTTCCTCTGTAGGAGTACTCACATCAATGATATTAACATCTATCAAATCTTGTATCTTATGTCATAAGCTGATGTATTTATTTTTAGTATGGCATGGTGCCTTGTGATAATCAAAAAATGCATTGGAATTATAATTATTTAGAAGAGGCTTGGTCTATCAATCTCTTTGATGGGAAGGAGAGATATGACATTGCATTATAAAAGTTGTTAGAGAACACGTGTTAGCGATTCAAGAAGATTTATGAAAGGTCTCCTTAGAGGAGCTAATAAAACCATGTGAGAAGTTGGATATAAGGCTGCATTAAATTTTATATTTTGATCATTCTTATTTTCAATGGGCCTCACCTTATATGGGGGCTTATTAGAACTCTTATTGGTTGAATATGATCAAGTTATGTACTTTAGTTTTCCATGGAAAGAAGTTTGACTTCCCATTATTTCAATGTATGACATAGATATGTGAATGATGGAAACTTTTTGATAGTTTAAATTCATGTAATGCTAGTAATAAACTCTACTTGAATATGTCTTGGAGTTATCTATCTACCATGGGGGTAGTCATCTTTGCTAATATAATTTTATATCGCAAGACATATTCCACTATTGGCTCATTGGATTTTTGCTTGAGTTGTGCAACTTAAGCATATGAAACCTTGTCACTGATGTTGATTGAAAAATATGACAAAAACATATTTTCTAGTGGATTAAATGTTGTGATAGACTGATTAGGAAGATCATAGAACTATTGTAATCCATAGTCTTTTAAACTATGGGGGAACAACTTAGTTAGGAGCCAATAATTGGACATGTAGTCCAAACATGGCATGTGAAAAACATGTAAATGATGCTCTGGGTCACCCTTAACATCATACATATTAATCTTGGGTGCCATAAATCTAGAGGGAAAAGGAGTTACCACTATATGTTGTGTCAAAGGTGTATTTAGGAGCACATGAGAGTCCAAGGCATAGGATGGTCTTGTAGCACCTCGTTGAAGATGTAATGCCTTGGACTATAGAAAATGGATCTCTTTCCTAAGGGATTATACATCGAAAGAGGATGGATGTGTACTAGTCACAAGAGGTGTTTCCACTGGTGAGAGTTGGCTAGTGTAACATGTTGTTGTAGAATTTGAGTTGCTCCAACAATATGTGTAACAATATTAACATTTGAGGGGTTAGAATATTAACCTATAGTGAATTTCAAGAGATCTTATTGAATAATACAAATAAGGTCATTTTGCATATCAAAATGTTTAGAAACAAAATATTACAATTGTCTCTTATCGGTCTCATCAAATTGGTTATTGAATTCTACCATTATAGATTGGGAAGTAGGAAAACAAAAAGTTGTATATTTCAAACCTTTTAAGAAATTAAATCTATGAAAGATTACAAAAATAGAATAATGAATCAAATCTGAGATTTTTAAATCAATTACTGAGCATAGAAAATAAAAGGATACAAACCCTAAGAGCATTTAAGGCTAGGTTTTGGATGTTATTCAAAGTATGTCAGGTGCACCAAATGATTTAAATTTTAAGGGAGTTATGGAATGTAAAACCCTAGGCTGTTAAAGTATTGGAATAATAAACTAGGAAATAAATATAATAATATCAATAGCCTCTGATTTGTACAATAATTGATTTATCTAATTATTCTATAAATAACAATGAATAAGAAAGGATGTACTTAGTTGGAAAACTAACTAAGATGGATAAGTGACAGGTTGGAAACCAATACAAGAACTATGCAAAGTGTCATAAACAAAAATCAGGAGTCATAAACCCTCTTGGATAATAACATGATCCTTTGGATAATAGCACACCACACTAGTGTCATTTGGGTAGCAGGGACAATGAACTTATAGGTGGATTTTCACCTAGCTTTAGGAAGTTTGTGCCTATGTGAATGCATGTTGGTTCACTGTTTGTTCCTTGTTTTGACAAATTTTAATGTGAAACCTTAGGCCTCCATGTTTGTTAGGGTATTTTCGGAGCATGAGTATAAAAAGAGTTGTGTTAGTAGGGTAGGCTGAATGTGACCTCAACACCCCATGTGTTGAGCATTGCCTACATACCAATACCTCAAAATTGGATCAAGTTCGATGTAGTTCTCCTAATCTAAGTGCTAGTGCAAATACAAGTGAATGATATTATGAGTGTCGATTTGAGTGCTTTGAGTGTGACTTGAGACTAGAAATTTGAGTATTTTGAGCTTTAGGCTGTTGTAGATGGGTTTATGTAGAAGTAGGGTAGAATAGAGATCTATGACCTTGATTTGCATAATTGTTTCTAAGTTTGTTTATGAGTATTTACATCTAATTTCCATCTAAGGGATTAATGAATGAAAGTGGTCTATATATAAAATTCTAGTGCTTGTCAAGATGTGAAATAGGTCTAGGCAAACCTTAAGTTTGCTTTGAGGAACATAAAGATATCTGTTGGGAGGGTAAATATCAAGGGGACACTAGCACTACCATTTGGTCAATAGTGTAGTGCAATATAGTGTAAAGGACTGCACTAATGTCTAAGTGGCAGGAATGGGTGAAAAAGAGACCTAGGTGCCTAGGGGGTGGTTTAGTGCTAATTTTGGTATATCTAGGAATGGGTTGGGCTCACATGAAAGCTAGGTAATGATCAATATAAGCCCTGAGATATGTATACAACTAAGCTAAGGATAAGGTGGTCTCAAGTGACACTCATTGCACTAAAATGGCATTTTAGATGACTACAGTTTGGTATATATTTAGAATATTGGAAGAATCTCATGTAATATATTTATGCAATTGCATGATGTTCATTGGGATTTTTAGAGTTTTTCCTTCAAGTTTAGCAAGGTGGTATATGCCTTTTCCCTATTTTTATATAACTTTAAACGGTCCCAACTAATTTGGTTTGAATTTTCTTTTCTTTTCTTTTTATGAATTGGTATTATTTTAATTGTCTTTTAGTTATAGGTCACCCACAACAAAGTCATGTGGCCAAATGTTTTTGTTATGTGCTCACTTAACACAATCTTTATAAACTCATAAATTCTCAATAACCTATGTGCATTTTTTCACTCAATTGTTATAATTGGTGCAATCTCTTTTCATAGTATTGATTATCTTTGATGATGTCTTTGAAATAAACATACAAGGAAGGTATCTCCAACTTAATCAATAAAACTACCTTTGTATCATATACCAAAGATTAAGGTGTAGCCTAGGTATGTATGTGAACACTAGTGTGGTATGCCCATAAAACATACACCATCTGCTGGTGCTAATCATCATTCAACTATATTACCAAGTATCTTGATAATAGTCTTATTGGTTTCCTTTGCCTGCCCATTACCTTATGGGTAATAAGGTGTAGAAAAGGTATGTTTAATTTTATATTTAAAGAAAAGTGTTTTATTATCTTATTTTTAAATGATGATCCATTACCAAAAATAATAGCTAAAGGTATGCCAAAATGGGAAATAATATTGGTCATAAAAAACCTGCATATGTCATCCCCTATGGTAAAATCAAGTGGAATTACTTCCAACCATTTTATAAATTTTTTTATAACTATTATTATGAACTTGTGTCCACTAGAGGATACTGGATTTATCTCTTCAATCAAGTCAAAATCCCATAAGGAGAAAGGCCATGATGAAACAATTAGTTGTAACTTGTACGATGGTGCATGATTCAAATTATTGTATTTCTAGCATTATAAACATAATTTCACATGTTTAATACATTCTTGTTCCATGGTAGGACAATAATAACCTCGATGAAATAGTTTTTGGGACATGGCTTATCTATTGAAATGCCCACCACACTTGTTTTCATGCATTTCTAAGAGTGTATTGTGGACTTCATCTTTTTTTAAACATTGAATTAATTGTCTATCGAAACCTCATTTCAACAAATCATTTCCAATAATAACATGGTGAAGTGCTTCACATTGTAATTTATGCTTATCATTTCATGTAAAGTGGTTTTGTATATAAGCTCAATAGAGGAAATTATAAATATCACTATACCATTATGTGTTTGTCAAAATGCGAGTAATAGCAAGAATGACTAAAGCATCCATTTTATCAAAAGAAATTGAAGGATCCTATAACTATCATATGGTAAAGTCTATGTGATCATCATTGATATCAAAAGGCATCAAGGATGCCACACTTACCATGGCATCTGCATGTAAATTATATTTATGGGGAATACTATCAATAGAAAATGTATCAAATGTATCCATGATTTTATCCACCATTTCTTTATATGATAAAATATACTCTTCTTTGGTTTGGTAATGGTTGGTAACTTGATTAATAACTAGTTAAGAGTCACCAAAAACTTCAATGTCCTTTATATGAAGCTTGTGTGCTATGGATAACACTTTTATCAAGGCCTCATATTCAATTATAGTGTTGGTGCAATAAAAGGTTAATTTATAGGAGAAAGGCATGTATTCACCCTTAAGGGTGTGAAATACAATGCCAACACCCACCCTTAATCTACATATGGATTTATTGAATAACATTGTCCATAGACTGAAAGATATATTATATGCTTCAAACTCATCACATAAAGCTTCAGTCAGTAGAAAAAAATCTGGTAAGGGAGCTGTAGCTAATTAGTCAGCTACAACTTGACCTTTTATTAACTTTTGGGATACAAATTTAAGATCAAAATCTTTAAGTTGCATCACCAATTTCGTAATGCATCTGGTTAGGCGTGTTTTATTCATAAGAAACTTTAATGGATCTTTTTAAATTATAACATGAACCTCATTATTGAGTAGATAATGTTGTAGCTTTTGGGTAGAAAAAACCAATCGTAAACATAAATTTTTCATTATTGTATATTTGCATTCATAATCGACCAACTAATGACTGATGTAATAGATTACATGTTCTTTGTGATCATCATCATATTATGCTAATAGGGCCCCAAGGGCCTCATGAGTGGCTGAGATATAAAGAAGTAATGGTCTATTTGGAATAGGATGCATGAGTACTAGTGGGTGCAATAAATATTCTTTGATTTTATCAAAACTTTGTTAACAAACATTATCCCATATAAATTTTGTGTCATGTTTATCAAACACGTGAAAGGAATTGTTTTATCAGCTAACTAAGTAATAAAGCATTGAATAGCTTGAATTCTACCCTATAAACATCATAACTAATTTAGATTGGTTGGCAGTGGCATTTCAACAATAGATTTTACCTTTTTTCAATCAATCTTGATGCCTTGTTGAAAAATAATGCACCCAAGGAGCTTTCCTAAAGATAATATGAAAACACATTTTTTAAGATTTAATCAAACATTGAACTTTCACAATCATTCAATTATTTGTCATAAATTAGTATCATTATCTTCACGATGTTTAAATTTTGCAAATAAATCATCGACATAATCCTCAATAGTTTTGTGAATGAAATCATGAAATATATGAGCCATGACCCTTTGGTATGTGGCTCTTACATTTTTGAGTCCAAAAGGTACGAATGTATAATTAAATATGCCCCATAGTTTAGTAAATGTTGTCTTTTCTTGATCTACAGGGTTAATTTTAATTTTCTTATATCTGGCAAAGCCATCCATAAATGAAACTGTCTCATTTCTAATTGTAAAATCAAATTAGGTAATGGAAAATCATATTTTGGACAAACTTTGTTTAAATCTTGGTAATTGGTACAATGGAAAATATCACCAATAGGTTTTGTAATAGGTAAAATGTTAAACACACAATTAAAATGTGTAATAGCTCTTATAAAGCTCACGTCTGAGAGTTTTTGAATTTTGTCTTTTACTAATAATTCCACTTTAGGATGTATCTTATGAATCTTTTATTTAATCGACTTTACATCTGAGTAAAATAATATATTATGCATTGACATTGATGGGTCAATCCCAAGCATATCTAAATACACCCAAGTAAAAATTTTGATATAATCATGAAGGACCTACTGATAAGATTTGCCTTCATCATCTTGCATCATTGCAACAAGTAGAATCAATCAAGGGTCTTTATCTATTTCATAGTTATGTTTTATTGTTTCTTCATTTAACAAAGTAGATCTCTATATAATAAATGGTGTAATAGGAATAATTTTTGATGCATCATGTTAGACATTGGTATCATTTCTCTCATCATAGTATAAATGAACAGAGGTGGCATGAGGAAACCTATTATTATGATATAAGGAAGGGACATCCTCATAAGCTCCCAAGTACTCTAGTAATGATTCATCTTTAGAGAACTCATCTAATATCAAATTTTTTGGGGAAGCATTCTTATCTATCAGATAAGGGTTGACCAATTTGAGCTTGGTTGTATAAGCATACATATATTCTAAATGGCCTTTTGCAAACAAGTTGTACTACGAGAATTTGCTTATGACTTATAGATTTTTATAAAAAACCTAAGCCTTGACAATTTGTATTATATTTAAGAGAGATTGGTTAAGTTATGCCTTACTTAATTTTACCTAGCCCTTATCTTTTTTACCCATATTTGAGCAAATTTTGAGAACCAGAAGTAGGATTGTAGGATTGCGGGGCATGATTATCCATTTATTAGACCATTGTACAATGTTTGAAGGGATTAATATCTATTAGACATGTGTAAATGAATCCCTAATGATGGAATTTTAAGTATGCATGCAAAGTAGATGGAACTACATATATCTCATGTATCCAAGGCCATCCCAAAAGAATGTTATAGTTCAAATCATTTGGCATAACTTGGTACAAAGTAGGTAATATGTGGGGACCCATAGTAGTATTCAATGTTATTTTTCCTAATACTTGTCATGAAATATTATCAAATCCCTTGATGATCATATTAGATGGTTCCAAATCTAAAGGTTTAATGCCAATTAAGGAGAGAATATATATGTTGCAAATATTGAGCCCTGAACCATTGTCCACAAAAACTCATTTTATTATTTTATTACAAACACACACTCAAATGTAGAGTGGAAAACAAATGTTTATAAGATGTCGAGGTATGTATTATCCTTAGTCCATTTTATGGAATTTAAAATAGAAGCCACATATGGTGGTTCCACATTGCAAGGTAATATGGTCATACACAATGCATCTAAAATGAAATCCTTGTAATGGGATGAATGGTGGAACAAGTCCAATAGTGAAGTTTTAGTAGTAATATCCTTATATTGGGTGGTAACATGACATGGGGAGAGTGGTCATTTCATGCACTCCCTTTGGTTCTTTGTAGTAATAGGGAAAAGCTAATTGTAAACATTAGAACAAGAAGGGGTATGTAAAAATGTAGTGGATTTGAAATAAGTAGATTTGGAACCCCTTATAGAATACATGGGGCATAACAAGTAAAAACTACCATAAGGTATTGAAAAATGAAATAATTAACAGAGATATCCATAACAAACATGATTATAAGAAAATAAAATTTGATTCTTTGCAAAAAAATGTTTAAGAAAAATAAAAAATCAGATTTTTTTCAAGAAATAAAAAACCCTAAATTAGCTAGGGTTTTGAGATCAAAGATTGGGTTCACCAAATGCTTAACCCTAAATGGATATGGATCATACTATGGGTAGATAGGGTTAAGAATATAAAAATTAATAATCACAAGGGTGATAAACATATATATAGCAGGTCAATTAATTACATAACTCAGATAAAACATATACTAAATTTATTATGCTGAGATCTACTAAAAATAATAGGTGCAACTATGCTAGATATTAAAATGATAATGCAAACAAGATACTTAGTTGTTTCTAATGCTAATATAGATCTAGATATAGAATACATAGGAAGTAAATTAGAAGAATATTTTGTAACAATTGCCAAATTCAGGATTAAGTGCTTTTGTAGTCACAAACACTGGTGTCAGCTTGAGATGAATGCATCAATGCTAGTATCTAGATCAGATGCAGGTGTCTAGTACAAAATAACTATTAAAATAGGATGTGACCAACTAGATGATTTTGGGTTCATTTTTACCTTCACTCTGATGTGTCAGGATCTAGAACATAAAGCTTTGATACCACTTGTCAAGACTTAGGAAGCACAATTGATTACCATATATAAGCAACTAAATGCAGAATTAACTAGAAGTAATAAGTAACTAGAAATAAAAAACAACACAGAATATGAGAGACAATACCCAATTGTATTAATACTCTTCCAAAAAGAAAATACAATAAAGAAGATGCCACAATCTTCTTCTACACTCCTCTAGGGCTCCCACACCTCTAGGGCGTAAACAATAAATCTCTTCAAGAGCTCACTCTCTTAACTACGGTCACAACAAACAACTCAAACATAGAGTTGTTGTTCACCTCCAACCAGTCAATAACAATACTGCTAGTACACCGAGTACACAACATACTCCAAGTAGATCTCACCTAATCTTGCTCCCTGTTGTGTTGCTGATCTCCTTTGATCTTGCACACACACACACCTACAGATCTATCAACCTTACTTACCCATGTAGATCTCGTACCTGATCTTACACACCTATAGATCAACCTGATCTTACATACTCAAAAGAACCCTTGTCCTTGCCTCACCAAGTCCTTATGATTCTCCATACCAACACCCTTGTGGATCTTCTACCAGATCTTGCTCTCCCACAGATCTACCTGATCATACACACTTGACACTGTGGCACTATGAGGAGCCAACCTTGCTCTCTTCCCTCTGAAGGAGCTAACCTTGCTCTCTCTATCTAGCACACTTTATAATACAGCCCATGAGTCTGTTATATAGATCCCATGCCAAACAATAATTAGATATGCAACTCAAGACTAAAATTAGTCTTTAACATGCAAACAATCGGTTCATTAACAAACTATCTTTGAAACTCACAGTTTGAAACTGCACAGGCGACCAACGTCGGTCGCTATCTATCTGGGGATGACCAACGTCGGCTGATACCTGACCGATGTCGACAGCTTCCTATCTCCACCTAATCGACATCAATTGGCTTGATCGATGTTGGCAATTGTGACACTTAGCAACCTCCATGTTTGCATCCAGGTGAAGCTTTTAGCTCCACAACCTAACAATCTCCCACTTAGAGATAAACAACTGCACCTGTACCTGTACCATTACATCCTCTAATTTTGTTTCCTAGCTTGTATCCCTCTTCAAGCTCAATCCTGAAGACCAACCACCACACATCTTGTGGTGTAACTCCTGTCATCCATGTAACCTACCATATCTAAAGTGCCTGACCCTGCATAGCATGAATCCCTGCTGCTGGTCCCTCTCAGATACCTGAGAACCCACTGAACCACTTTCCAGTGCTTCCTTCTTGAATTGACCACAAACCTACTGACAACTCCCACTACTGGGGCAATATCAGGGAGTACACATGTACTCAACCTCATCATGTGATTGGGGACCCTGTTCTGTGAACTATCCATCCATAGGTGTGCTACCCGATTCTGCATCCTGCACTACCTTCACACAATCATCCTGTGACAACATCAACTTGTGATCTTCCTTGTCTCTAAGATTACTCATGCCAAAGAATTTTGCTGCTCCCAAATTCTTCATGGCACACCACTAAACTAACTTTACCTTTAGTTCAGCAAAACCCTGCATGTGTGATCCCACTACATATAGTAACAGGATAATGTCGCGACCATCATCCAACCTGGTAAAGAAAACACAATGGTTACAATGACACTGACTAAAGCCATGATTTTTCATACTCCCATCAAACCTGTACCACTGTTCTATAGCCTACTAAAGACCATATAACCTGGCCTTTCATCTCACATGTCCATTCCCTCTCTTCTTTAACCAAAGAATCCATTCATCTCTTAGTGCTTTCATCCCAGCTGGCAACTCTACCAAATCTCCTGTTTGGTTCTTCTCTAAAGAATTCATGCCATGATCCCACTATTTCTTGAATCCTACCTACTCTGCAATGAGAAACAAATATAAAGAATGGGAATAATGAATTTGAGGCTTACTTACCCTTTCAGTCCTCCATATGAGCATTTGAGACTCCTTGGCAGCTTGCTGTCTGCCCAAAATCTGTTCCAGTGACTGATGTCAATCACCACCCAGTCTGCATCCGATCGACGTCGGTTTCATGCGACTAACCTGACTGTCGATGCCAGTTCCTTGACTGACACCACCAACTTCTCTAGTCTGCACATGACCGATGTCGGTGCCTGCCTGTTCGACGTCAATTCCCCCTGACCGACGCTGATACCTGTGTTTTCTTGTGAGTGATGACTTTTTACCCGCGAACTTACTTTGAATCAAAACCCTATCCAAACTGCCCTGCTCAGAAGTATCCAAATCCTGTGACTGATCTTTATCCA
This sequence comes from Torreya grandis, assembly GCA_037957365.1. Taxonomy (NCBI): domain Eukaryota; kingdom Viridiplantae; phylum Streptophyta; class Pinopsida; order Cupressales; family Taxaceae; genus Torreya; species Torreya grandis. Next base: position 3,429,898 of record JARHVA010000675.1, on the reverse strand, counting down.
TCATCTCCTCCATGAACACCAAGGCTTTCTAGTTCTTAAGTTTGTCAAATACATCAGACTTCCTTTTCCTGCAATAAATCCAATCCTTTCTTGTAGCATCCCACTGCTCATAGAAATCTCAGTCTATGCTCTCTGAAGCTGAACTCTTACCATTTGACTTAAGAACATCCATTCCCTTCTCACTCATGTGACCAAGCCTACAAAGCCACATCTTTGCAACAAAAGTGGAATTAGTAATACAAGTAGATAGAAAAAGAGTACCTACTTTCTTACCACATGCTAATTCAAGTGCACCCTTGGAAACATTCCAAGAGTCCGTTGTGAGAGTTACTGTGCATCTCTCATCACCCAACTTTCCTATAGAAATTAGATGCATCTCCAGGACTAGGACTTGTTTGACCTCCTTCAACACCCATGTGTTGCCCGTCTGCAATTTCAGCCGCACTTCCCCTTTTCCAATACTTTGACAAGGCTCACCAACCCCTAAATAAATCTTTCCAAAGTCTCCATGGACCTTAACATGGAAAAATACTCTATTTGGGGCTACATGGAAAGAGGAAACATAATCTATAAACCAAGATTATACTTTATCCAAGGAACATATAAGAGCAACCAGTGCAACAATCCATGCAACAATACCTGCTTCTTTATTTACTTCATGCTGATCTGCTACCAACCAACAATCTTTCTTTACCTGCTCTTTCTTTCCATAACACCGTAATTGACCATTCATGCCTTTGAATTCCTCCATTCTTAGTGTACTTTATTCTACCATTGCTATACTCCCACTCAATCAGAAACCCCTGAGAGTGACCTATAATCAAACACAAACCTGCTCCTTGCAACCTTAGCTCTGATACCACTTGTCAGTGGTATCAAGCTATGAACCAGCACCCTGCCTCTGATACCACTTGTTAGGATCTAGAACATAAAGCTCTGATACCACTTGTCAAGACCTAGGAAGCACAATTGATTACCATATACAAGCAATTAAATGCGGAATCAACCAGAAGTAATAAGTAACTAGAAATCAAAAACAACACAGAATATGAGAGATAATACCCAATTATATTAATACTCTTCTAGAAAGAAAATACAATAAAGAAGATGCCACAATATTCTTCTACACTCCTCTAGGGCTCCCACACCTCTAGGGCATAAACAATAAATCTCTTCAAGAGCTCACTCTCTCAACTACGGTCACAACAAACAACTCAAACATAGAGTTGTTGTTCACCTCCAACCAGTCAGTAATAATACTGCCAGTACACCGAGTATGCAATGTACTCCAAGTAGATCTCACCTAATCTTGCTTCCTATTGTGTTGCTAATCTCCTTTGATCTTGCACACACACACACACCTGTAGATCAATCGACCTTAATTACCCATGTATATCTCCTACCTGATTTTGCACACCTGCAGATCAACCTGATCTTACATACTCAGAAGAACCCTTGTCCTTGCCTCACCAAGTCCTTATGATTCTCCATACCAGCACCCCTATGGATCTTCTACCAGATCTTGCTCTCCTATAGATCTACCTGATCATACACACTTGGCACTGTGGCATTATGAGGAGCCAACCTTGCTCTCTTCCCTCTGAAGGAGCTAACCTTGCTCTCTCTATCTAGCATACTTTACAATACATCCCATGAGTCTATTATATATATCCCATGCCAAACAATAATTAAAAACACAACTCAAGACTAAAATTAGTCTTTAACATGCAAACAACCGGTTCATTAACAAACTATCTGTGAAACTCACATTTTGGAACCGCACAGGTGACCGACATCGGTCGCTGTCTGTTTGGGGATGACCAACGTCGGTCGATACCTGACCGATGTCGATAGCTTCCTATCTCCACCTGATCGACGTCGGTTGGCCTGACCAACATCGGTGACTGTGACACTCAGCAACCTCCATGTTTGCATTCGGGTGAAGCTTTTAGCTCCACAACCTAACATGGTGCATTCAGATCTAGGTTATGGATTGTCACTCCTTATCAAATGATCAAACCCTATTTCTTCATCTTCATAGTGGTTATGGAAAAAATGGGTTAGTGGGCACATGATGTCGAGCTACCTAAAAGACCCCTCTATCAATGAGAATTGCCTACATAGCCAATACTCTGAAGAAGGACTCAAACTTATGTAGTTTTCCCTTATATGTTTGATTGTGTGTGAATCATGTAATGTGTGATAAACAAGTATAATTGTGACCTAGCTTATAACTTTGAAAACATAGATCGTAGGTTACTCCTTTATTACTTTATACCTTTAGATGAGTTGTCCCTATGATTGATATGGAAATAGGAGAAAATAGGGAAGACTTTTACCTAATTGAATGCTATTTAATTTTTTTTATAAGAATGTTAGGTCTATGCTAGGTGAGGAATTAATGAGGGTTGATCTTATATTTATACCAATCCTTTTACAAAATATATTGAATAATAGTACTTAAGTTGACCATAACATATGTTTCATTTGTAAATTAGATGAATTTAGGGCACTAAACACTTATGTCAGAACAAGACACTTTTGTTGACGTAGGTGTCTATTCAATACGTAAGTATCAAAGGAGAAAGAAAATAGGTACATGTTCAAGATAAGATAAGTAGGTTTTAAGCATTTTGGGCAAGATAGAAGGCCTCGATCATCAACATAAGACTGGTTGTACTAAGAGATAGGCCAAGGAGAAAAAATTAGAGTAGATGTGAGACTTACAAAAGTGGGAAAGGTCTATAACTAAGAGGAACAACCAAGGTCTAAGTTTTCCAAGTGCATAAGATTGAGGTGTTATATAGTTCATAAATATCATCTACACAAGAGAAGCATTATAACGAAAATAAGTTTCACGGGATTAAAAAATACCATGGTATAATGTCCTTAAGTGAGGGGGGATAATATGACTTCAAATTACCAATCAAGTCATTAAAACTAAGTCTTATAAATTTTGCGTTAGATTTAAACAAAATGGGCTCAACAATGTCATTTTTATTTTTTCCAAGACTACCTCCATTATATCCCATTGAGTGCATATTTTTTAAGCCAGAGTTAGAAGAATGAGCATGAAAAAGAGTGCAATTTTTACTATAAGGACATTTTGTATCATTGGTAGAGGCATGATTATGATTAATAGAATTAATTTTTGCATTAAAAGTGTCAATTTAGGTATGCAGAGTGTCCAATTTCTGATTAAAAGAGATTTTAATTGCATTAATAGTCATATTTTGACATTCTATTTGATACTTAAGGTTATGTATTTCATTATCCCTGTGTTTACACTAGAATTAAATATGAACTAAAATTAGCTCTAATTAGAAATGTAAACTATTAACATCTAATCTAGGATGATATATAAATCATAATATAATAAAATACAAAGATCTACAACATTTATATGATTTGTTAATTGATAAAAATAAAAACTAAGGTTAGGATTAGAGAATTATCCTTATAAAATGATTTATTTTAGACTATATTAATTTTTCATAGACTGTGACTATCTAAAATATCCTAAAAAAATAAATTAAAAAGGGACTTGATATTTGGTAGAATAATTTTGCAGGAGGTAGACAAGAGTGTAGTGTGTTATTGTCTGTTGCTATGACTTTGTCTTGTTAGACTATGTGTTGAATCTAAAAATTTGGGTTTATTCATTTGTGTATGTATGTTATCTTTTTTGTGCATAACTCAAATTGATGTGTGGAGGACCTATAAATTTAGATACCTAATCCTGCACAAGCACACACAAAGAGATCTAATGCAAAAGACAGAAAAAATGGTAATGTGGGAATGGTTGAGCTATCCTTAGAAAACCCCCTATTGAATAATTGCTACCTACATAACTTAAAAGGGCCTCAGGCCAATGTAGTTATCCATTTAGGGAAGATCATATGAATGAAACTAGAAAAAAATGAATAATTTTTTTGATAAGGGATGCCCTCAACCTGTAATAAATAATATTAGACTTGGAAATAAATTGTAACATTACAACAAAAGTACAATATGGATCTTTACTTAGAAAATAGTTGCTTTTGAAATTTGAAAAATAAGTGCCTTGTAAGAGAGTGTTAGGTCCTTTCAAGTGTGATCCTTGGTGTGATTTTATGGAGAGATATTTTGAATGTTTCTAACAACTGACCTATTGATACGCGTTGAAAATTTGTTAGGAAGCATGTCATTTTTTAAAAGATAGTCATGTTAGTGTAGGTCTTTTCTTACCATGTGGTTATACCTACATGGTCGATTTAGCTTGATTAGGTGTCATTTAGGTGTGAAATAAATTTCATTGGGAAGATATTTACCCACATTCATGAGGATGTTAGGACATGCCTATCTTCTACCTATATATGTACCTTTACTAAAGCTATTTGGATAACAATCTAGAACCAACCAAGAATGTATTGCATTTGAACACTTTTACACATTTTAGAGTTTCTTCCTCATATGTGTTTATTATTTAAATAATCCATACAGATTCACCTTCATTAATTCAATCCTATTCAACTATGATACTCAATTATGGCCCACTCTGACATGGTATCAGAACCAAGAATAGAGGAGTAACTCCCATACTTGAAATAGTTCATCAAGGGAGTTACTTCATATTCATTTGGTCAAACTATACATATAAGTAATATTATCCATGAAAGTAGGAAAATTTCAAGTGAGAGAAAAACCAATAATAAATAAATGTAGGAAAATAAATAACCCTTACTCTAACACTCCCCCCATAAGGACAACTTAGCTGCATAGTGTAAAAAAGGGGTCTCAACCACTAGGCCTGATGAGGTAACCATGTATAAATAAATTTATCATAAAGTAGATAAAAGGAGAAAACCCGTAGGAAAAACTCCCCCCCCCCCCAAAGAAAGACACAAAGAAGAAGAGGCTAGAATCCCCCCAAAAGATGATGCTGTAGTATCCAAAACCTCAAGTAGAGCTTACAAGTGAAGAAAATTTCTATATGAAAGGTTTGGTGAAAATGTATGTTATTTTATACATCATTTAGATGTATATCAGATCAATGAAGTCCCCATAAATGATTTCTCTGATGAAGTGCATGTGAATCTCTATGTGTTTGGTCAGTTGATGCTAGACTAAATTCTTACAAATCTGAATAGTACACTAGTTGTCATAAAAAATGATGGTAAGTCATTTTAATTAGATACTAAAATCTATGAGAATACCTTAAATCCATATGGTCTCAATGGTAGCATTGACAACCACCATGTACTCTACCTTAGTAGATGATAAAGCAATAACATTTTGCTTTTTGGTTGACCAACTAATCTAACCTGAACTCATGGACAAATTGTAACTTGAAGTGGACTTATGATTCTAAATATTGCTAACCCAGTCTGAGTCAGTATAGCCAATTAAGTTGATGTCATTACCAAATCTTTAAACCAACTAATCTGACCTAAACTATGGACTTATGATTCTTACTATTGCCAACCTAGTTTGAGTTAGTATAGCCAATTAAGTTGATATCTGATCTAAAACTCAAAAGCTTTGGTTAAAAGATAATTCAAGAAACAAGAACAACACAATAACAATAATTCTATCTCTGAGAAGAGATGTCTTATTCATCAAATTTGCAAACCTAAACATATGCCTATCTCTAAGAAGAGATGTCTGATTTATATTTCAGGTTGCATCTTTATTTATAAATGTTTTGAAGGTATGAGGAGGATGTGGAAGGTCAAAAATATTGAGGGAGATTAAGTGGTTTGACTTCCATAATTTACAACAATACAAAATTTGAGGAATTACTATTTTTAAAAACTTACTATTTTTAGATTGCACTACTAAAATTGAAATTTGGGGCACTTCTATTTATTTTTTGGGGGTTAAAACCCATAGAACAAAGATCAGTGCCATCTCATGATGTTCCCCTCATTCTTATCTTTCCAACGGTTCAAATGTTAAGTCAAACAGAGCTATGGTGCAAAAGTTATGGCTCCTAGGGGGGAGGGGTGAGCGATAGATATCCATAGATCATGGAGTGGGAGATGGGAAATTGATGGGTGGAATTACTGATGAGAGAGATAAAATAGAGAAGTGGTGAGAGATATAGTTAAGATCTTCCAAATCCAACTCTATATAGCTTCCCACTCTCTATCTCTATATATAATAGATATACTGGGGAGGCCCCATATATATAGAGAGGGGGGAGTGCCTTCCGCTCGGCCCCCTTCTGCCACTAATTAGGGTAGAACCATCACCCGAATTATCACCTCAAATGCTATTTGGATAAATATCATTGCCAACTCTATAATGAATCCTAAATATATGTGTATACTAAATGTATTACAAGTCTTATTAGCTAATTTCTAGTATAATTCATGGGGTTCTTACATGAATCTAGAGACTAGGCCCATTGTATATGATATGTTGGGTTTGGTATGTGTCAAGTAGATAAGGCTACCCACAAGTTATCGATATGAGGTAGTATTGACCAAAGGTGAAGTATAATCTACCTCAATATTGAATCCAAATAAAAAGGGAGTCAAATTTGGTTTATAATCATCCATGTGAAATCGAGTAAGTAGATCGAGAGTATACTTAGGTTGTGCAAGAGTGATCCTTGAGTCAGACTGAGAAATATGAATCCCAAGGAAGAAATGTAACAAGCCTAAGTCTATCATGGAAAATATGTGTTGAAGAGACTTTTTCACCACTACAATGGATGCCGAAGAGACACTAGTGAGTTGACATGGTATTAGAGCGGTGATGGTAGATGAATGCCATCAATTTTGTTGTGATCTCACTTGCATTCTAACTCTTTCTTGGTATTCTTCATGATTTTAATTTTCAGGGGTTTGGTAGGGTTTCTATAAAATCCATGTAAATATATACCACTGAAGTATCCAAATGAAAGATAGTCAACACAGTTGGATTTAAAAGGTGTCAAAACCCTAAGATTGATTGTAAACACAACCTAGTTTCATGACAAGCCATTTTTAACCATTTTGGAGGGTTTAAAGGCAATTTTTCAGATTTCACACATATCCAAACCGTTTCATGTTATAAGAGCAAAATAAATTCTAGATTTTACTAGGTATTTTCTACTTGTGGAGGAATCCATACCATTTTTTCTAGATCTAAGGTTTTGTGTGTAGGTTTGGCATTTTGGCAGGTTCTGCAGTCTTCATTTAAATTTGGATTTGCATGGATTTCACTCCTGTTAATTTTACCTTGGATTTTTATTGACTCCTAGATCTCTGGCCGTGACTCTTGAATCTCTAGAATAAATCCACATTTGAATTAAGCCCTTATTCATAATCAACCTAATGAGGATTAATTTTTCAATGAAAATTCGAGTCAAGCTTTTTGTAAGCCCAAAATATTTATTTTGTAAGGTGAAGTTTTTTTAAGAATTTGAAACTCCCATAATTTTTAGTTTATAGCTCTATTTCAAGTGCAATGTTTTTTTAAAGTGCGAGTTTTTTTAATCTCTATGCATTTATGTTATTCTATAGCCTTGTAAAATTGATCTTCTATAGTTTTTTAAGGTGGGTTGTATTTCTTCTTCTCTTTTGTATACTTACATTACTTTTATATACGTGATGATTGTATACACACTTAAATGTGTTGATTGTGTACACACTCAAATATAAAGTGACAACCTATGCAATATGAATGGGAATTTGGTGACTATTGTATAAATTATTTATTTAGATGTATTTTTAGCTGAGTTTGATGTCCATCACATTGAGTGTGCATGGTTACTTGTGGTCATGTCAGCTCACCTATCTCTATTTGAGAGATACCAAATGAGGATAGATGATTCGAATCCAATGGTTCTTCTTGGAAAGAATAACTATGCTTCATGGCAGATGTACATGGAACACTTTCTCATAGTACATGACCTTATTCCATTTCTATATAAATAAATTCATGTTTCCACTGACCCTTGTCAATACAATGATTGGGCCAACTCTTGTGACTGTGTCTATGGTCACTTATTAATGTAAGTTTCATGGGATATACATCACCATGTGGAGCACATAGAGTATACCTTCATAGTTTGGAGCACTCTTTAGACTCTTTTTAGAGATCCTACTAAGATCTAATTGCTTATCCTCCTCCTCTTCTTATTGTCTCTTTAGAGACTGTTGTACTCTCTCCTCCTACTTATATTTTATGTGATGACACATTCCATATAGAAAGTGCTCTTCCTTTTATCAAGTCACCACTAGTGGATGAGATTATGTCATGCCTTAGTCATCCTATTATAGATTCTACTTTTATTCCTATTAAGGATATTACTCTTTTAAAGCCATCACATATTTGTACTTCAAAGGACTCTACTATTTTTAGTGAGAGTACACTTATTGAGAGCATCAATGATTCATCTCTTCTTTTGGTTACTCATTATATGGATCCATGTGATTAATATATAATATATTCTTTAATTTTTAGAGTTATTGAGACATGCTCCATACTTCACATGGACATTCTTTTAGTGAAATTTTCATGCCCTTCTTCTGATAGGTTTACTTTAGTGGCATTACATTCAGTTCTTATGCATGATATTGCCATACCTATGCCATACTTTAGATTAGACCATATTCATATATCTTCATATTGTTACTTTCATCTTCCATTATGGAATGGGTTGAATTTTAATGCACACATCGTGTTCTTCTTCTAGTAAAGGGAAGAAACTTTATTCGATATAGATGGAGTTTCTTCAATCTTTAGGTATAGGATTACATCACCAACCTTGGTCATTTTACGAGCTATATTATAAGCAAATTCAACATCATCTAGGGGCCTTATAGTATTCTCTATTTGTTATGTACTTGGGTACCTTATTAGGCCTTTATGTCAGGACCTAATTTGTCTCCCCACCTAAGCTATGCTTAAGGGGGAGTGTTGATGTAGGTTTTTTCCCACCATATGGTTTTACCTTCACAGTCTAGTTATCTTACTTAGGTATCACTTACGTGTGTAATAAAGCTCATTGGGGATGATAATCCCACATTCATGAGGATGTGAGAACATGCTTATCTTCCACCTATATAAATACTTTTCCTAAAGTTATTTGGCTAACAATCTAGAACCAACCAAGAATGTATTAAATTTGAATGATTTTGCACATTTTAGAGTTTATCCCTCTAATGTGTTCATGATTTCACTAATCCATACAAATTCACCTTCATGGATTCCATCTTATTCAATTATTGAATAGGGTAAATTTTAAGAGCTCATATTCGAAACCCCCTTAGATTTGTTTAAGCAAATTTGATTCCTAGTCTTGGTGAATCGACATATCCAAAAATTTTGCCAATTCTCTCAACTGCTTTTTTATGTTAATATGTTCTAACTTCCATCCAAGATGAAAAATATTATAGGTTTTCTTTCATGACTATAGGAGTGGGCAGAATGACCTAGCAAACAAGTTGAACGGTGCAATCGTAAACATAGATGATGGTTGTGCTACTTAGATCTACCCATGGTAGTGCCATCTGACTCTATCGCTGGGAAAGACATTCAAATATATCAATGGCACAACTATTTGGCTCTACCAAATGGATCTACCATTAGTAGAACCAGATGATAGAGCCGTTCTAGTTAGGTTGTGCTGTTGGTTATGCCATTTGACAAAACCCTTTTGATTGGGTTCAATGGCTCTACCAAATGAACAAACTGAATGGTTATGTTGAGTGGTTACATCAAATATATTTTCCAAACCAGATGAGATGAATGGATCTACTAGATAGTTGAACTGAATGGCTCTACTAGATGACTAAGCCAAATGGCTCTACCATGTCACTAAGCTAAATAACTCTATCAGGTAGCTATGGTCAGACTGAAGGGTTACTAGGGGGTCTTATAAATTATGCCCTTAGCCCTCATTTGGTGCCTTTGATTATACATTCCCCGTCAGCCCCAATCATATTAATTCACCATTGACCAATGTTAAGCCCATGTAGTTTGAAGACCATATAATAGCCAATACCAGATGCATAACCAGTATAATGATTGGAGGAATATCATGTAGATTTACCTTGCTATATCTTACAAAAATAAAAAGTTCATATCGTTTAAGGAGAACTCTTTGAATACAAAGAGAAATAAAATTTACAAGGTGTTCATAAGTGGAATTCAGATTCCATGTGTCAAGAGTTATAAAAAATGATGGTGTGCCTCTACAAGTGTTGCCATTGTTTTAGACTAGTTAATATGAAAAAAATTGAATCAAGAATTTGTCAAGCTACCTCTAGTAACCAATGTCATAAATCTATTGGATACCTCTAGAATCCATCTAGAATCATATGGGCTACCTAAAAAATGGTCAAAAATGTCTATTGTGAAGTTGGGCATGATTTAAATGATAGGGATAATGAGCAACAAAAGATGGTAGTTGAACAATAATCAGTCAATAAAAAGATGAAACCCTTGGTGACATAAAGATTGAACTATTACATGGAATTTATGATTAGTGACCACCATATAAAATGATCTTAATCTTGAATTCCATGTAATAGTTCAATCTTTATGTCACTAAGGGTTTCATCTTTTTTTTATTTGATCATTGTTCAACTGCCATCTCTTATTGTTCATTATCTCTATCATCTAAATTGTGCCTTGTATCTTCACAATAAACATTATCGACCATTTTTTTAGCTAGCTCATATGATTCTGGATGCATTTGGAAGTTATCCAATGGATCCATGACATGGTTACTAGAGGTAGCTTCACTAGTTCCTAATTTAATCTTTTTCATATCAGCTAGTTTTTAAAACAAAGACAATACTTGCAAAATATGCATCATCATTTTTTGCTTACTACTGACACATGGAATCTGAATTCCCCTTATAAACCCCTTGTAAATTTGATTTATCTTCATATTCAAAAGGCTCTCTTTTAACAAAAAATGAACTTCCTACTTCTATAGGATAGCTAGGCAAATGTAAAGGTGCACATGTAGTGTTTTATTTTTACATTCCATTGAAAGTCACTTTGGTATCCTTTAATAGGTGAGGTACATTTAATGGTTATGTCTCTCAAGGTTTCAAATTTTGGTTTCCTTATTCTTTTCCCCCTGGTCCTAATAGGATTTGGGAATATAGTCCTTGATTTTTTTATTTTCTTTTCTTCTTCTCATACCCGTGAAGGTTTTTATAGTTCCATTTGACACTATCATTTGGTCTGTCATTCAACATTGTCATTCGATAGTGCTGTTCAACACTTCCATTTGGGTATGTCAGGATTTAGAGGTGTTGCCTTATTTGATATCATGATCAAGGCATTTATTATATATATGTGGTGAATTAAACTATTTTTGAATATAATGTTGTAAAGGATCAACAAGACAACCTTGAAAATAATTTATATCCCTAAAATTTTGGTGATTTAGTCCTATCTACTGACCTTAAAAAATTGCCAAAACTAAAATCAAAAAATTAGAATATTTATGAATTAATAAATATTCACCACTAAAATTTACTCTATTATTGATCCTCTATTTTGGTCCACTCTAACAAGTCATTAAAGTGTGATAGACAAGTCTGCACTACTAGATAGGTGCACAATGTGCTCATGTCTACCTAGCATGGACTTGTTATAAAATGATAGAGCCTTCTAAAACAAGAGTGATAATAAAGTATCTGATAAATAGGGATAAAATATGGAAGTTTGGAAGATGTTCTTAGTAATTACAAGACTTTTAAGAATTTTTTAAATATTGTAGGTTATTAGAATAACAAACTAGTCAAAGGAGATAATGATGTTAAGAACAAGCATTGCCAAACATTTATAAGTTAAATTTCAATGTCTACATTTGCCCACCCTTTATTCTAGTGATGCATAAAAGTACTAGAGTAAAGAAAATACAAACTTGAGTGTGCTTACACACTTTGTCTTTGTAATGGAGATGTGCATGACCTTTTGTTGATGCATGTGAAGAAGTGTTGAATAGATGGTGAATTTAAAGTGATCAGGTCTTAATTTGAAGGATTAGTGAAGATGCTTGAGTTGGAAATATTATATGCTCCAACCCTCTTAGAGTACTCTAAAATGCTTGAAGAGATGGGAACCAACAAAGTGGTTCACTAAAGTACAACCAAAACATTGAGTATCACTAAGCTCTTACATGGATCACTTGTTAAATTTAAAAGAAGAGGTGGGAATTAGTACATGACTCATTAAAGTGAAACTAAGATGTGGAGAGTCACTAAGCTCAAACATGGTCCACTTACAAAAGATGAATCACATCGCTACAAATGGATCTAGATTCAAACTTTAACTTCTTGAATCTTTTGAAATAGAGTGCCAATTTGATCTTTTGAAAATTATTTGAAATCTTGTAACTGTCTTTACACAAGTGTGTATGTTCTTAAGTATATGTAAGAGTGGAGTGCATAAGCAAGTTAAATTCCCCCATAATTTGAAAATTATAATTTATGCATATTGTAACTATCAAATTTGAAATGTATTGCTTAGGAAATCCCATTATGATGCCCTCCTATTGAAATGAGGGAAATTACTTACAAATCACTTGTCTCAAAATAAAAAGTGAGAGCATTTGTGAAATATATAATAATGTAATAACATTTTTCATACTTGAATTGTATTTGAATCTTAGAGATATCACATTGAAGCATATGAAAAGATTACATTTCATATTACATCATGTAATTTTAATATAAAATTGAAGTAGTGTATGGAGCATGTGAGGATATTTCAAGTGTTGAATATGTATTGTAAACATAGTATTTTTGAAAAATGTAGCATTAAAATACATAAGTAGTATGTGCATGATATGTATCATGAATGAATACATACTAGTGCATGATAAGAGTTGTGGAACTATAGAAACCAATAATGAACATGTAAGAAAAGTCACAAAATGTCACACAAGAAGGCCCAAAGGCCATATACAAGGGACATGTAGAATGTCATGTAGTGATATAAAGTTTTACATGAATGTCACACACGAGGCCCAAAGGTTGAATATAATAAAGAGGGTGTGTGTTGAACATATATAAGGCAAAGGGATGCACTCAATAAGCAAATGATTTGAATCACGTTATGTAGATTAAATAAGCATAGAATAAATGAAACTAACACAATTTAATCATATGTATTAATGTTCATGTTAGCAAATAACATATTCATCATGACACATGTAAAGTATGAATGAAAATGAGATAATTTTTTTGTTATAGTAGAACATGGAAAATAGGTTGTGGATAGACACAACTTATAAAACTTTTCATATATAACAATGAGATTCCTCCAACTGAGTAAGGTTGGTAAATGGTTGGCCCAACACTGAAACCATGTAAAAAATAGGTCTTAGCTTTAGATTTGACTGATATCTAAATATGTGTTCTATATAAAAAAAATTGTATAATAGTCCCCTATGATTTGTGCTGCATTCAAAAACAAATATATAAAATTTATAGGGATATGCCAATAGTAGGAGGATAGGTGCGGAGTGTGTTGTTGTCTGATTGATGTGACTTTGTCTTGATTGACTGTATAAAAGAATTTTTAATCAGGATAATTTATTCTATGTATGATTTTTTCCTTGTTTTATGAAAATATGTCCTATTTCACACTCAGATACCTTGTGATAAGTATTTTGTATTGAAAATGTAATAAAAAATGTTATATATTAAACATAAAGATAGATGGCATATGCAAAGATGTAATCCAAAAACATAAAAACATGCTTATAGGTCCTGGTTTTAGTTTTTTACAAATATTTTGGATTTTTCTGTACTTTTAAAATATATGATTTTTTTTTGGTCATATTTTAAAAGTAAAATATGCATAAGTGAAAGATGAAAATATTTGAAAAATGAGGTAAGCAACAAGTTTTGAAAATGAAAGGAGGGGAAGATTCAAACAACCCTAAACAAGGCTCTAAAGTAAAACATGATAAGATGGAAAGAAAGCAAGGTGCCTCCAATTTTTATGTATATGTAATGTAGTAAAGATGGGAAGCATGTCCATGTGACAAGAAGATATGATGTACTTTAAGGGTCCAAGGGGTCATACAATAAGGTACAATAATCTAAGGAAGGGTTAGCATGATAAATGATTTGCTCAATATTAGACAACTTAACTTAAAAAATAAGAATGGATTGTTCAATATAATCATTGGTAGTAATGGGAGGGGTGTAGTTAACATGAGTAGGTATAGGTATGGATACTTGCGGGAAAACATGAGATGCTCCTAAATCAAGATATAATGGGGTAAAAGTGACTAAGGGTGTGGAAATAGGGATATAGTAAATGATATAAGTATCAACATTGTAAGGACTAAAAATGATTTCTTAAGTTCATCTCAAGCAACATATATAAATGAATTAATATTTTATGGATGTGCTTGAGCATAATCCTAAATTTTAGCATGATTGGCTTGGGTATCAAGTTCAAAAATAGGGGCCATGGTGTGCCCATCAAGAGGTGGGCACCAAGACATCATGTGAGGATAAATGCATAACATTGGATTTCTCTTGTTGCTAAGTCATTGAAGATTTAAAAAAAACTATAGGAGCAAGAGGATGACAAGATAAAGTAGAACAATCATTTGAATTAACAGAAAGAGGTAAATCATGAGAGATAACTTATTTAGTTACTTTAGATTTGACCCATGAAAAGAAATAATGAATAACATGTTTAAAATATATATAATATGATACAAGGAACTTCATGATGCCATGTAATACATAATAGAAACATGTGCATGTTAAACCCATGATGAATACTAAAATGAAACAAATAAATCTACCAGATATGAAGAAAAAGTAAAAAAAATCAAGGATAAAGGGTGATTTAGGAAAGGGTTTGAATTATTTTTAGGCTCTTAGATATATTTATGCATTAATTGATTAATGTCAGTCCAATGTTTTATATCACTAACTATAGAGGTAGAACCATGCATGTATCTTATTAGATCTAGTTTCAAGAGTAAGTTGAGAGTAACTTCCCTGGGGGATATGTTCCTCTCAGGTGCACCATAAATTAGATGGATAAAAGAGGCTTCCTATTGGTGTAAACAAGGGGATCCTAGGCATTTCTTATACACCATAAGGCACATGGAAATTAAAGTATGTTTTTAGCTATGTACTATGGCTATGAATATTAGAGTAAAACCCTCACGCCATGATGTCTGTAAATATAACACTATGTAACCCTTCATGATAGTAGCTAACTAGTTTTAAAACTGCTAGAACATGATTTATAAAATAAGTAAAGACATATAAAAATAAATTAAAAGAAAGGTGAAATATTTTTAAATAGAAAGAAAACAAAATTCAACCCAAAGTGGAAATAAAGAGCCTCTATGTTGGTATTTAGCCGAGGTGAAAAAATAATCTTTTTTAATATCAGATTACTCTACAGTCAAAAAAGTTGAATCATTGTGTTACAAATAGTATCCAAGGTTGAGGACTAAATTATTCTAGTGTTAAGAATTTACATAATTAAACTAAAACACTAAGCCAAATCAACAAGAAACAAATAGTGTTCTAACTAAAGCGGGTTCACCAAAATGTTTACACTAGAATTAATTATGAATTAAAATTAACTATAATTAGAAATTAAAACTATTGAAATTTGATATAGGATAATGTATAAAGCATAATATAGTAAAATATAGAGATACACATAATTTGTAAATTGTTAAAAATAAAAATTAGGATCACGGTTAGAGAATTATCCTTGTAAAATGATTTATTTTAGATTATATTAAATTTTTGTGGACTGTGACTATCTAAAATAGCCTATAAACACAAATGCATTAGAAAATAAAGACTCATTGTATATTAGGACAAAGTCTAAATGAGGCAAACATGATCCTGATTCATTATTGTCTATTATTATGACTTTGTACCATCAATTTGTGTGCTAAATTTGAAATTCTAGGTTTATTCACCTACATATGTATGCAATTTATTTATGTGTAGAGCCCAAACTAATGCGTGAAAGACTTATAAAATCATAACCCTAATCCTACACAATCACATAAAAGGAGATTAAATGCAAAATGGGGAAAAAATGGGGGAAGTAGGAATGACCAAGCTATCCTTATAAAACCTTTTGTTTATTGAGTGCTACTTAAATAGCCCCAAAAGACCTCAAGATGATGTAATTCTACGTTTAGAGAAGATCATATGAATGTAACTAGAAAGTTTGATTAGGTTGATTAATAAGGGATACCCTCAGCCTGTAATAAACAATATTAGACTTGGTAAAGGACTATAAAACTATAGTAAAATTTCAATAAGGATCTTTACTTAGAAAATAGATGCTTTTGAAATATAAAGATAAGTGCCTTGTAAGAGAATGTTATGTCCCTTCAATTGTGACCCTTGATGTTATTTTATAAAGAAATATTTCAAATGTTTCTAATAATTGACCTATTAATATACATGATAAAGTTTCTAAAAAGGGTGTCATTTTAAAAAGATAGTTGTTAGAGTGCGGGAGATAAGTATGCACTACTGTATAGGTGCACAATGCACTCTTGTATGCCTAGTGTGAACTTATCCTAAAATGACAAAGTCTTCTTAAATAAGAGTGACAATAAAGTACCTGCTAAATAGGGATAAAATAGGGAAGTCTAGAAGATGTTCTTAGTAATTTCAAGGATTTGAAAGCTTTCTTATAGATTTTTAGTTATCGAAATGGTGAATTGGTCAAACAAGGTAAAGAAGTCAACAAGCATTGTTAAACATTTTATTTTTTAAATTTTAGTGTCTACAAATTGAAAGAAAGTTTTTACCTAATATTTTCAAATGATAAAACTAAAACTAGTTTAAAAGCCACTGTTTAACAAAGAAGGATTGATAATGATAACAAAAAAGTGAATTATAAAAGTGTTTAAAATGTCTTATAACTAACTCTTTATAATGAAGATACCACTCTAAAATGACAAAAGATAAAGACATTATTTTGACAAATGAACATATAAGCATAATTTAAATGGAAAATTGCTTACAAATACCAAAACAAAGCCAATAAAGGAATTATACAAGCCAAAGATAGAAGTGATTATAAAAAATTGCATATGATTTTTTTAAAGAAGCAGAAAATATCCCATTAATATGAGAAAGGTTCCAAAAAAGGTTCTAAAGAAACTTTGATTTTTGGAATTTAAGATATTAATTAAAATGAATATATCAAATTGTCTTTTTGATCATATACCAAGAATGAATGTGGTTGTAATGAATTAAAAAATATATATAGTTATTTAAAACTAATTTAAGCACCTTTTAGAAAAACAACCATCTTAAATTGCACCACTTATGAAGGAATAAAGAAAATGTTTTTTGTTTTTGTTTTAGATTAGAATAATCATTAAAAACTAAGGACAATGCATTACATAAATGAAAAATGAGTTGAGTCTTTAAAAATACAAAGGAATAAATCTCATGTCAAAACAAAATATGAATGGCCTTGCATTAAAAAAATAAATACTACACCTTGCCATATCCTCATCCCAACCCACAATTAGATGGAAAGAATAAGTTTCAATTTAAACAAGACCATTGGATATGAATGCTTTCCATACGATTATATTTGACTTAACATAAAATTTTTATGCTGATATTAATTCATCAAGAAACTTCTTGATAATGACTTGATAGTCACATTTTTATGATATCTTACACATCATGTAGGTAACATGGTTATGTTGGTTAGTGTTAGCAAGTTGTATTACTTTGTAACTATTGTATGTTGAATCCATAAAATCCTTGGGATAAGACTTGGTATTGATTGTAGATGGGTTTATTATTTGTAAAGAGATTGGATTTGGTTTAAGTCATGTGAATGCCTTGAATTACTAGACCCTTGTGGAAGTCATTAAGTCAATCATTGTTTGATTGATCGTGCTTGGAATTCTGGGTATTTTGTTAAAAGTAGTATAATATGTATTATATTGGTTTATTTATTTATTTATTTTTTGATTGATGCTCAATAATTAAAGGGTCTTGGGCACTTAAACCATACATAGCTTATGATAAAAAGATGGTCTGTCTTAACATTAAATAATGTTAAGGTAAAATTGTTCAATCAAAAACCTTATAGAGAAGTTTTCAACAAAACCACACAACCTTTAAAACAAAAAACTAAACAAATAATTTCATGCAACCATATTCATAATAGTATCAAAAAAGACCATGAAAAAGTGTTAACTACATACATACACAAAGTAGCAAAAAACATGATTAAGAACACTATCATTTTAGGATCACCAACTCGATCATTTTGTCATAATAGAGAATACCATCTTGAGAGAAGCCTAAAGGTTGTCCCATATACACATGAGCCATGAATGATCCATCCAAAGTAACTATGATAGTTTTAGACTTTACTCCCTCTGCTTCCAACAACTGAGGATAAACTAACCTACACTGAGAACAAGCAACATTCTTAGAAAATAGAGATTTTCTATGCCACCAAGGGGGAGCTTGGATTATCCCCTACAACACCCATGTTGAAAGTAATTTGATGGCCTTGATGTGGTCAAGTTTTATCTAAATATCCTATCAATATTCAATACTAGAGAAGGGTTGCAAAATGTCATCCAAGTCAGGCATCATAATTCCCTTGCTACCAGCTGCATCTAGATTTTGAGCACAAACAACATCCACTTCCTTCACAAAATGAATAAGAGATAGAAACTAAAATTTTAATTCACAAAAGGTAGTCAAAGGTATGAAATTGAGCAAGTCTTGATCAGAGAAAGGCATAGATGGAGATGGGCCGAGGGGAAGAGAAGCAATTTTAGAAAGCAACCCTAAATGATACTCCGATAAAACAAAAAACTCTAAAATATTTTGAACCTATTCAGAGTTTGAGACCAAAAGACAAATATTGCTAGAGAATATTGAGGCCAAATCAGAGTTAACATGTACCCTATTTCATGTCGATAAAATATCCATGCCCATAAAAAATTGAATTGCTTCCATAAATTTTGATGAAGGGATCCAAAAGACATTAAATAAGTGGGTCCTGGTGATCAAGCCACAAAATCCCATTTCCATTATCTTGGGATTGTCAAATTCTATATGCCATCTAGCTGACTCAGTCCAAAATTTCTCCATCATTGAAAAAATAAGGAAAAAATGATGACCTACCTTAAGCTCAATCCAAAAAAAAGGAGGCACCCTATAATAATTTTCAAGTTTGAACCAATCTTAAACATTAATACCCTTACTAAATATCAAGTGGATCCATACTTTATAATAATGATGAGTCATATCACATGGGAGGGACTTTCTCCTCCATCATAAAATATTGATTATCAAGTATGCGAGCCTAGCCAAGCTCTCAATGGGAATCATGAGTCTCCAAATAATATAAAGCACTACATTTTATGAAAATAAAATTATAGACCTTATAGGTTATCCAAATTATCTAAAAAAAACAATTTGATCTTGCTACACTTAGCCCAATAAGAACTGACATTGTCCATCCTGACTTCCATAGGTTGGTCTATAACAACATTGGCTAGAAAGTCTTCCATCGAGTTACTTTCCCTAAAACAATGTGAAACTGTTCATTTAGTGAAGAATTCCATTTTTGGCCAAATGATATCCAAGATATTTACTAATTTTCATGATTTTGTTCTTTGATTAGTTGTTGCTTGAATTATAACTTATAAATCTTCTTCAATCTCAAGCACAGTTATTTCACAATCAATAGCCATTTGAATTCTAGCTACCAATGCTTGAGCCTCTACTTCATTGTTAGTCACATTAGGGAGTTTCAAAGATAAGACTCTGATTAAAGAACCACTATAATCTTTAATCGTGCATCCTACTCTAGATGCCCCTGGATTGCCTCTACAGGCCCCATCAAAATTTAGTTTAAATTAGCCACGATTTGGTGGAATCCAAACTACTTCTTTCCTATTTCTCTTATTTTGCATATTTACTATTAACCCCTGAATAAGAGGTTGTTTGAGGTATTTCCAAGTTGTACACATTTTCATGTCCCATTGAGAAAGCATTCCTTTTTTCCTTTGAAAGTGTGAAGATACCACTTTTAAAATGGAGAGTTCTATTTATTTTAGCACTGCATACAAAGGCCAAACTTTATTCTAAAAAATCCTTGTGTTTATTTTTTTTTTGGATTGACCAAATAAGGATACTAGGGCTAATTCTCCAAAGGGATAATAGATAATATTTAACATTTCCCACTAGCCATGAAGAAAAATCTTGAAGAAAATTTTGTGGCCAAGCCCAAGACCAATCAAATCTATTACATAGCTAGACCCAACACCAATTAGTAAATTGATAATTAAAAAATAGATGATCCATAGTTTCTTCTTCTTGTTCACGCAAACAACATCTAGATGGCCCCACAAAACTAATTTTCTTCAAATGATCTTGAGTAAAAATGTGATCTTGTACTACCAACCAAGAAAAGGCACTTGCTTTCTAAATTCCATATTTATTCCAACATAGATAATTTGCCCATCTGAGATAATCATCCTCAGCTTTAGCCATTTGATATCCTAAGTGAACTGAGTAAATTATTATTTTGGCCCCAATCTAATGCAACTGATCTTATTTTTTATTCAAAAAAATCTTCCTATTTTTGAGACAGTATTCCAAAGCACAAGATTCATCTGATAGAATAGGAAGGTCCTAAAAACATTTCCAATTACACACCATTTTATTTGAAAGACTATTTGAAAGAACATAATCACTCACTTGAGTTCCCCAATGGGATTCTAGAAAAGGTTTGATTTGACTATCTACAAATAATTCAATAATAGGGCAGTGACCATTCTAGGAATCATTCCAAAAATCTACCTTCTTGCCATTGTTGATGGTCCAAGAAATATGCTAAGAGATGATCGATCTGTATTGCAACATAAAGTTATAAATATGGGAGCCATAGGGGGGAGTCATAATAGAGACCATCCTTTTTAGAGCATCCAAATCCAAATACTTAGCTCTAATAAGTTTGCACCACAAACTATTGGGCTCAGAATTTTTTTTCCAAACTAGTTTGGCTCCAAGTGTAATGTTACGAAGACGAAGAACTTTGATGCCAACACCACCTTTCTACTTTCTTTTGCAAACCCGTTCCCATTTCATGAGAGGAATTTTTTATCTTCACCGCATCCTTGCCAAAGAGAATACTTCATAATTTTTTTCAGTTGATAATCTTTGCAGGTGGGCTAAGCATTGAGAAGTAGTAGGTTGACAAAGAACTTAGAACAAATTTGATCAAAATTATTCTTCTTGCCAGAGAAAGACATCTACCCTTTCAAGAATTCAAATAGGTTTTGAATCTTTCCAATAGATCATGCCAGATACTAAAAGAGCCCAACCCTTTAAAAAAGGGAACTCCCAAATACTTATTAGGGAGCTTACCAATTTTGAAACCTAGAAGATTACTCATATTCCTTTCAATCCTATAACAATAATTCACAAAAAAAATTTAGACTTACCTTCATTCACTTTTTGGCCAGATGCCTCTTCGTAACTATTCATAATTCTTTTAAATTACTTAACTTCTATAATATTTTATTTACCAAAAAGAAAGGTATCATTTGTAAATTGATGATGAGTTGAAATATCAAAATTATCAATAATTTATAAACCCTGAAGTTGATCTCTAACCTGTGCCTCATAGACTACTCTGCCTAAAGCTTTAGCCATGATGATGAAAAGTAAAGGAGATAAAGGATCCCTTTGCCCTATACCTCTAGTTATTGATAAGAAACCAAAAGGTCTACCATTTACTAAAACTAAAAACTTTGGGTTAGAAACATAGCTATAAACTCATTCACAACATTCATTACTAATGCCAAAATTAAGCAAAATTTTAAAGAAAAATCTCCATTTGACTTGGTCATATGCTTTGATAATATCTAATTTTATCAGCATACATTATTGATGATTGTCATTTAAATAATGTAAAATTTCATGTGCCAGAATGATGCCTTCTTGAATACTTCTACCTAGAACAAAGCTAACTTATTCACCTAAAATTAATTTGTTCAACAAATGTTTCATATGTTTTGCAATTGATTTCAAGATGATCTTATAAACAATATTGCACAAAGCAATGGGTCTAAAATCAATAAAGGAAGATTATACTTCTCTTTTAGGAAATATAAAGATGAAAGTCATATTTAACTCTATTTTTAATTTTTTCTTCTTTTTGGATTCTTCAACCATTTCCCACACATCTATACAAACCACTTCCCAAAAGTGTTGATAAAAAGCAACAGGAGAACCATTTGGAGCAGGAGATTTGTCACAAGCCATAAAAAAAACACCCTTCTTATTTCATGTAAAGAAAATAGAGCAATCAATATTTCATTCATTTCCTGAGATATGATTCTTGGGATAAAATGGAGGAAATAATTTTGTGCTTTTAAATGAGAGAAAGGTTCATCATTCAACAAATTTTGAAAGAATAAGACTACTTCCTACCTAATTTCTTCTATATTATCAAGTTCCACCCCTTAACTAGAGTGAATATGGGCTATTCTAACCACTTTCTTGTGAAATTTGACTGATTGATGGAAATAGGTTGAATTTTTGTCACCTTCTTTGAGCCAATTTTCTCTGGATTTCTTCTTCTAGAAGATTTCTTCCCTATAAAGAGTTTCTTCATAATCCTTCATCAAATATTTCTCCTATTGATAGGCATCTAAATCCATCCCTTTCTCAAAAATGACATCATTCAACTTTTTCAATTCTTAATTTTTCTTGAAAAATATTTAAAAAATGTTCTCTATTCCAAACTTTCAATTTTTCTTTTACAAATTTTAATTTTTTAAACATCTGAACCATCTTAAATCCTTGAATAGAAGGACATAGCCACCACCAATATTTAACAAGGTCAAAAAGAGAGGGATCACTTAACCACATTAGTTCAAATTTAATAGGCTTCTGATTTTGACTCTTTCATGGGGTGAGTCAAAATAAATTTTTAGAATAATAGGCTAATGATTAGATCCCACAAACTAAGGAACCCAATAATCCAATTTTCTATTACTCATAATCCAATCAAAAGTGGTCAAAAATTGATCTAGAGATTCCAAAATGTTGTCTCTTCCCAAAAGCCTGTTATTCCAAATGAACCATCCTAAATTTGGGGAAACATCTTCAAGAGTATTTTGGTCCATGAATTTTCCAAAATCATGACTCACCTATGAGTTAGAAAATAATCCTCCTTTTTTATCTTTAGGAATATAAATGACATTAAAATCTCCTCTTAAAACACATTTTTCTAATAGGTGATCTTTGAGAATAGATGAGATTTCATTTCATAAGGTAGATTTAAGCTGGACACCTTGATATTGATCAACACAAATTGCAGATTAGCATTAAAACTAAAATTTTACCCACTTGCGAATTCCAATTCTGCCCAAAAGCAAATATTTTAACTTTGGTAGTGAAGGAGGATGACCTAATCGCTAAACCCCCTAATGCATTAAGAGCCTCCACAAAGTGACCATTCCAAAAATTCTCAATCGAACTTAAAAAGCTTAAAATTTCCTCCTTTTCCAGCTTGGTTTCTTAAAGCATGATGATTTCAGGATTTTCAAATTTTATTAGACACTTAACTAAACATCTTTTATTAGGAGCATTCATGCCACTAACATTACATGAAAGTATCTTCATGACTCCTGTGGGGGGATTTACACCCCCCACTTCACAATATCTACAAAGTTTTCTAAATTACCCTACCTACCTATAAGAATTTCACCTTCAGTGCAAACTTTATTTGATTTTCTTCCTTGAGCCTGATGCGAACCCCATTTCAAATTCAACTTAGAATTATGAGACTGCAATATAGTCAAAACTTCTTTAGAGTTGAGATCTCCTTTAGAATCTTCCTCTAATTCTTTTTCCTCAGTCGACACTTCCTGAATTGTACCAATAAGGGCTTGGGCTTCTGCATCTAAATTATTCAGAACCTTATTAGTGAAAGTGCATTGTTTATTCTTGACTAATTCTTTAATTGAATGGGATTATTTTTCAATAAAGTCTCAAATTTTTATCATTGAGGCTGGGGAGATAATCTCCAAGGATCCAATTTTTACTAGTAAAGCCTCAGTAGCCTTAATTTTCTCTACCTGTAGAAGCCAGGGATCCTTGTTTGAAATTATCTACTCTGACCTACTAACTTGTTTTACCTAATCCAGTTCCTTTTTTGAGGGAAACTTTTTTGGTTTCCTTTTTGACTTAAAATTAACCAATTTGGTTCAAAGCGAGCTCCTCTTATTTTTGCAAAATTTTTGTATATGCCCTGGTTAATGATAATTATAACATCTGAAAAGAATATTTTACACATCAATTCTCTAGTGCCAAAACCTATTTTTTGTTTTGATAATCACAAATTTATGGATCTCTTGATCCATATTTAAATTGACCCTAAATCTTGCATACATTGCTCTATCCCATAAGAGAAAAACTACAAAAACTTCCACTACAACTCCCACCAGACTATCCAGTGCTCTTAAATAATCTTCACTCCAATATTCTAAGGGAAGGCCATAGAATCTAATCCAAACTAGATAACTACTCTTTATGGCTTTCAGTGGATCAAAATTAGGGCTCTAAAATTGAAGCCAAAGACCCAAACTACTAACAAACCAATTTTTAACCACAAAAATTGTGAGGAATCTAGAACATAAAGCTTTGATACCACTTTGTCAGGATTAGGAGCACAATTGATTGACTTGTA
This sequence comes from Torreya grandis, assembly GCA_037957365.1. Lineage (NCBI taxonomy): Eukaryota > Viridiplantae > Streptophyta > Pinopsida > Cupressales > Taxaceae > Torreya > Torreya grandis. The sequence goes on along the minus strand of JARHVA010000675.1, from coordinate 3,405,202 downwards.
TAAGCAACTAAACATAGAATTTAACCAGAAGTAACAAGTAACTAGAAATCAGAAACAACACAGAATTTGAGAGACAATACAATCTTGTATTCAACTCATCCAGAAAGAAAATACAATAAAGAAGATGCCACACTCTTCCCACACCTCTAGGGCTTCCCACACCTCTAGGGCTCCCAGTAATTCTCCTTCAAGAGTTCTCTCTCTCAATTATGGTCACAAAAAACAACTCAAACACAGATTTGTTGTTCACCTCCACCAATCAGTAACAATACTGCTAGTACACAAGTACTCAAAGTAATTCAAGTATATCTCCCTTGAACTTGCAAAAACTTGCAAATCAAATGATCTTACTTACCATGTAGATCTAACCTAATCTTGCACAACCTGCAGATCAACCTGGTCTTGCACACCTGCAAACCTAGATCTTACAATCGGAAGGATCTCTTCCTTGTCCTTGCCTCACCAAGTCCTTATGATTCTCCCCACCAGCACCCCTGTGGATCTTCTACCACATCTTGCTCTCCCATAGATCTACCTGATCATACACACTTGGCATTGTGGCACTATGAGGAGCTAACCTTGCTCTCTTCCCTCTGAAGGAGCTAACCTTGCTCTCTCTCTCTAGCACACTTTACAATACATCCCATGAGTCTATTATATAGATCCCATGCAAACAATAATTATACTTTCTAATTACAATAATTAGAAACACAGCTCCAAGACTAAAATTAGTCTTTACATGCAAACAACTGGTTCATCAAACAAATTGTTCATGAAACTAACAGTTCTGGAACCACACAGGCGACTGACATTAGTCACTGTCTGTTTGGAGATGATCGATGTCAGTTGATATATGACTGATGTCGGTAGCTTCCTGTCCACCCCTGACCGATGTCGATTGGCCTGACTGATGCCGGTTATAGTGACACTCAGCACCTCTTCCATGTTTGCATAATAGTGAAGCTTTTAGCTCCTCAACCTAACAATCTTCCACTTGGAGATAAATAGCTGCACTTGTACCTGTACCTATACATCATCTAATTTGTTTCTTGGCTTGTATCCCTCTTTAAGCTCAACCTTGAAGACCAACCACCACACATCCTGTGGTGCTATGCTTGTCATCCAAGTAACTTGCCACATCCGAATCTACATACCCATGTAGAGAAGTCCCTGACCCTGCATCACATGTATACCTGCTACTGGTCCCTCTCAGATACCTGAGAATCCACTAAACTGCTCTCTAGTGCTTCTTTCCTGAATTAACCCTAAACTCGTTGACAACACCCACTACTTGGGCAAACTCAGGTCTAGTACACATGTACTTAACCTCATCATGTGAATTAGGACACTGTTCTATGAACTGTCCATCCATAGGTGTGCTAACCGGTTTTGCATCCTGCATAACGAACCTCACCACTACCTTATTCACACAATCATCCTGAGACAACATCAACCTGTGATCTTCCCTATCTCTAGGAATACTCATGCCAAAGAATTTTGTTGCTCCCAGATTCTTCATGACATACCTCTGAACTAACTTTACCTTTAGCTCAGCAACTCCCTGCATGTGTGACCTTACAACAAGCATACACACTACATACAGTAACAAGATAATGTCACGACCACTATCCAACCTGGTAAAGTAAACACAGTGATTACATTGACACTGACTAAAGCCATGCTTTGTCTTACACTTGTGAAACCTGTACCACTATCCTAGAGCTTCCTCAAGACCATATGACCTAGCCTTCCATCTCACGTGTCCATTCTCTCTCTTTTTTAACCAAAGAATCCATTCATCTTTCAGTGCTTTCATACTGGCTGGCAACTCTACCAAATCTCCTATTTAGTTCTCTTCCAAAGAATTCATGCCATGCTCCCACTGTTTCCTGGATCCTACCTACTTTGTGGTGAGCAACAAGTATAAAGAAGGGGAATAATGAATTTGAGGCTTACTTACCCTTTCAATTCTCCATATGGGCATTTGAGACTCCTTGACAACTTACTGTCTGCCCAAAATTCATTCCCTGGTCGACCCTATTCTGCACCCGACCGATATTGAATCCACCTAATTGTCAACACTGGTTCTTTGACCGACGTCAGTGTTCTCCTAGTCGCTGATGTCGGTTCCCTGACTGACGTCAGTAGCCACCTGCCTGACACCACTGACTCTGGTCTGCACATAATTGATGTCGGTACCTGCTTGTTCGATGTCGATTCCACCTGACTGACACCAATAACTGTGTTTTCCTATGAGTGATGACTTTTTACCCACGAGCTTACCTTAGATCATAACCTTGTCCAAACTGCCCTACTCAGAGTTATTCAATCCCCTCAACTGATCTCTATCCATCATCTCCTCTAAAAAAACCAAGGCTTTCTAGTTCTTAAGTTTGTCAAAGACATCTGACTTCCTCTTAAGAACATGCATCTCCTTCTTACTCATGTGACCAAGCCTACAAAGCCAATATATTTACAATATAAGGAGAATCAGTAATACAAGTAGATATATAAAGAGTACCTACTTTCTTATCTCTTGCTAAAACAAGTGCACCCTTGGTAACTTTCCAAGAGTCCACTGTGAGAGTTACTGTGCATCCCTCATCACCCAACTTTCCTACAGAAATCAAGTTCCACTTCAAGACTGGGACATGCATGACCTCTTTCAACACCCATGTGTTGCCCGTCTGCAATTTCAGCTACACTTTCCCTTTGCCAACCATTTGACAAGGCTTACCATCCCCTAAATAAATCTCTCCAAAGTCTCCTTGGACATATTCATGAAAAAATTCTCTATTTGGGGTTGCATGGAAAGAGGCACCAGAATCTAACACCCAAGACTCTACTTTATCTAAGGAACATACAAGAGCATCCTGTGTAACAATCCCTGCAACATCTGCTTCTTCATTTCCTTCATGCTGATCTTCTACCGACCAATAATCTTTCTTTACCTACTCTTTCTTTCCATAATTTAGTAATTGAGAATTCTTGCTATTGAGTTCCTCCATTCTTAGCTTACTTTCTTCTGCCATTGCTATACTCCCACTCAATCAGAAACCCCTGAGAGTGATCTATAATCAAACACAAACCTGCTTTGAACCAGGCTCTGTGAACCTGCAACCCTAGCTCTGATACTAGTTATCAGGAATCTAGAACATGAAGCTCTAATACCACTTTGTCAGGATTAGGAGCACAATTGATTACCTTGTATAAGCAACTAAACACAGAATTTAACCAGAAGTAACAAGTAACTAGAAATTAGAAACAACACAGAATTTGAGAGATAATACAATTTTGTATTCAACTCATCCAGAAAGAAAATATAATAAAGAAGATGCCACACTCTTCCCACACCTCTAGGGCTTCCCACACCTCTAAGGCTCCCAGTAATTCTCCTTCAAGAGTTATCTCTCTCAATTATGGTCACAACAAACAACTCAAACACAGAGTTGTTGTTCACCTCCACCAGTCAGTAACAATATTGCCAGTACACAAGTACTCAAAGCACTTCAAGTAGATCTACTTTGAACTTGCAATAACTTGCAAATCAAATGATCTTACTTACCATGTAGATCTAACCTAATATTGAACAACCTACAGATCAACCTGGTCTTGCACACCTGCAAACCTAGATCTTACAATCAGAAGGATCTCTTCCTTGTCCTTGCCTCACCAAGTCCTTATGATTCTCCCCACCAACACCCCTGTGGATCTTTTACCAGATCTTGCTCTCCCGTAGATCAACTTGATCATACACACTTGGCACTATGGCACTATGAGGAGCTAACCTTGCTCTCTTCCCTCTGAAGGAGCTAACCTTGCTCTCTCTATCTAGCACACTTTACAATATAGCCCATGAGTCTGTTATATAGATCCCATGCAAACAATAATTAGACTTTCCAATTATAATAATTAGAAATGCAGCTCCAAGACTAAAATTAGTCTTTACATGCAAACAATCAGTTCGTTAAACAAACTGTTTGTGAAACTAACAGTTCTAGAACCGCACAAGTGACCGACGTCGGTCACTGTCTATCTGGAGATGACTGACATTGGCTGATATATGACCGATGTCGACAACTTCCTATCCACCCCTGACCGACGTCGGTTGGCCTGACCGACATCGGTTACTATGACATTTAGCACCTCCTCCATGTTTGCATAACAGTGAAGCTTTTAGCTCCATAACCTAACAAAAACCTTTTCCCTTTCCTCAAAAGAGCTAAATATACCAATAAAAAAACTTTAGGTAAAAAACTTACCTTGACTTCTGAACCCTAATTCTCTTTAATCCATAATTCTATAAATCCCACCACTAGCCATTTCCTAGCACATTTATAAATTAGGGCACACTCTGACAAAAGTTGAATCTTCATTGAAAATAGCTCAAAGGACCATTCCAGAGTTTTGGCTTCTCCTATTCTAATGTCGGCTCCTAAGAAATCCCCTTTTTGAGTTTCCTAACTCACTTACAAGTGGACCTCCTTTGAGCCTTGCTATTTTTTTTTGGCATTATAGACCTCTCCTCTTCTTCAATACCATTTGAAATTTGATTAAACCCTTCATCTTGGTTTGGCAAAAGTTGCTACCTTTCAATCCGCTTGCCTTTCCAACTAGCCTTGATCTTGCTTAAACTTGATTCTTCATCCCACCATTCTCTATCTTCTTCAATCATTACTTCTAGAACCTTCTTATTATCTTTTTGACCATGTTTTCTTCCTAATTTGCCTTTATCCTGAGCACTTGAAATCAGTTCTCGCACCTTACTTCGTTCTACTCCTATTGCCTTAGGCATTTTATTTGTTAACGTCCTTTCTTCAATTCTTTCACCTTCGCTCCTTCCTCCTCTTGCATGCCAAATTTTTCCATCGATGCCGCTATGTCTATTTTCTTATTTATTATTAACACAAACTTACTTCAAATAACTTGAAATGTTTATGGGTAGTGCATAGATTTCTTACCATTTTTCAATGATTAATACTTACTAAAAAGGTCATTACAATAATCATATTATTTTCATATATATTCATAAGATGAGATACTAGGATTATTGAGATGGCTAGGTTATTGGTTATTATGTAAGGCCATCATTGGCACTAGGTTAATTATGCCTTTTAGTTATTTATTTTATTGATTAAGGGTAAAAATGAGGTTTTATAAGGGACCCCACCCTATAACAATGAATAAAATAAGATATAGCAATGAAAGCATAAACAAAACACCTCTATTAGTAGAAAACATAACCTATTGTAAGAAGGCTACATATAAGTAGTAAACCAACAACAAACAAGTATGAAAACAAAACATAAACTACTACCCTCCAGGAACATCCCCTCTATGGGAGTAGAGGGTCATGTTCAATAGATCTAAGCTCTTCTTCACAAAACCTTTCTTTTTTTTACTAACAATAGTCCATTACCCTCCTCACCTAAATCTAGATGGATGAGAATAGCTATTTAAATTGAACTAATGGATTGAGAGCACATTAAAGGTACATATGAATATATATCATTTCCTTCATTTATAGGATTCATTACTTCAATGATATTCACTAGTTTAGATGTATTCTAGTTTGGTTCTCTACATATTTGGTCTTGTTTAAGCATTTCAACATCTGCATCCAATTTATATTCCTCACCCTTATCATTCCAAATCTAGACCTAGTTTTTTGAAAATAACATCCCCGCTCTCTTTACAATCAAATACCACGACAAATAATCCTTTAACATAAGTAAAAATATATACATTACCTTTAATTTGGGGTCCCCAATAATGTTTAATCCACTTGTTGAGCTTCGACAAGGCAGGCCATAAATCAATGGAATGACATATGACTCCTTTCGAAGAGAAATGTTGTTGTAGTATCAAAACTTCCTTTAGCTCCTCTCCTTTACAAGAAATCAAAAGTTTAGAAATAGTTGAGTTTAAGGGATTCAATTGATGGTGATTATTCTTGGAAATTACCTTCAAAAATGTGGGTTTTGGTTGTTCCCCACTAGCTCTACATACAACCACACAATATCTTCCATCAACCATCCTCTGCCCTTCCTCTACAACAAACCCATAATCTATAGTTTGAGAAATATGCAAAGGATTTAAAGACTCCCCTACCTTCGAGCAATCCTATACAACCATCGCTGAGAGCCTATTTATGTTATAAATGCAATTTTTAGTTAGATCAACCTTATGGTCTGCAATCACTACCACTACCTTAGATCTAAGCAAATCTCTTGCCATAAATCAACCACTAGTCAAACCTACCACCTTTTGAAGAGTAGAATTGACTATTTCACTTAGTGATCCATCCTTCTTGGCCATTTTTGTAGTTTTATCCCCCATATCCCCTATCTAATCACTTATCTTTAGTACCCCTGTTGTAGATTCATGATTTTCCTTTGAAGCTTCTATTGAAAAGGGAGGTGAATATCTCAACCTTACCATATTTGGATTGATCTCCCTCAGACAAGCATCTGTCATTGCCTTCTGAACTCTTTTACCATTAGTTTCTTTAGATTCCTTTACATTTTCTCTATTGCCATTGCCATTAAAAACCCTAGACATCATTTCTTTATTGCTAAAATATATTCTTGACTGTATTGTAATTTAGAGCAATAATTATTGTCTTATTAAACATGGATAAACCATGGGGCATAACCATGATTGATAAAATAATCAAATTTGTTATGATTAAAATCTGTCATTGTAATGACAAGAAAAGTAATGGTAGACCTTTGATGTGATAATTATGTTTTACATAATCAATTGGGAAAGGTTTTAAGTCAAAGTTTAATTATTGTTAATTGGGATTTTTTACCCTAATTCTCCCTTGGCTCTCTAAAGGCATTTTATCTCATTTCCTTGAATTTTAGCAAAATTTGAATTTCTTGTTGGATGAATGGAAAACTTGTAGAGTTTGTGGAAATTCATGGCAACTTTGTTTGAGGCAAATCAAAGACAAAATTATGCAGTTCTACTTGAGTTCTGTTGAGATAATTTAGAAGTTCTTTAGATTTGGGGTACTTTCCATGTTTGCATGCATGCTACAAGGATACTTGTTTGGGTTATAAAAAGTAAGCTAGGTTAGGAAATATGAACATGAAGAAGAGAATTATGGGGTAATAGAGGTAATAAAGAGAAATAAGCATTATAAGAAAGATTAGAGCATAATTTACAAGCAAGTATTTATCATTTTTGATATATTTTATGTGGTTTAACCCTTGTGATCAGTTAGTAAACTTACCTAATGCATTACTTAGGGTATGAACCCCATATTAGTATGCCAGGCTATACATATATTAGTATATGCCATGATTTATAATCAATCTTCCTCTAGACTTACTTACCTAGGACAATCCTTATGTTGAAGAAGGATTTTGGCCTAATAATGGTTGATTATGGTTTTGCATGATAATATTTGAATGTGGCTTGGACTTGATAAATGGTTAAATGTGATTTACCTTGTTGGTAATGGTGAAAGGTTGGGTTGGATGTTCATCCCCCAAACCTGATTTTTATTCTTTCCTTAATGAATTTCATTGTATACTAAATTTATATAGAGATTGTTATAATTTTCTTGGATTTGGGTATTCTAGATAATACTAGGTTATTGTTGAGATAATATTTTGTGCATATTAAACTTGATTCATTTGGTATATCATTATTTCCATTATGGGGAAAGAAATTAATATTTGGTGTGTTGAGTTATTGTGTGGCATTATGCTATTATGATTTTATTGTTTGACATGAAAGAAGGTTAATTTTATTCAGGTAAACTGATTATTTGGGCTTGTGTTGATTTCTCAAGGATAGGTGTAAACTCTTTAATTTAAGTATTACATGTGTTGAGGTGTTGTTTTTTCTATAATTAATCATGGCATTCATTTTAAGATTTGATAGTTGATGTTAGAGTGTATTTCTCATGATTGTTAGGTTATAGCTAGGTTGTTTGTCTTTTCCTAGTTTTGTACTATGTGAATATTTATCCCACATTTCTTAGTTATACTAGTTTCTGATTTTGCCTTGCCTACTTAAGTAAGGACTCTCTATTGTATTAAACATGCTTTTTTGAATAACATTTGAATTGCCTTGTCTTTGCATTTCATTTGTTTGTAAGCCTATCATGATGTTCTTACTCTCAATGCCTCAGACTTTTGTTTTGGAATGATATTGTTCTCATTCCTTTCATGGTATCAAAGACATAAAGGGTTGCAACCATCCATTGATAAGTTGTTATTCAATTTGAACAACTTTTTTCCCCTTGCCACTCAAAAAGAGAGGAAGTTAGTGGAAAGCTTGAGTGCTATGTTGGAGGTGAGAAGGAATGTGCTAAGGGAGTGGTGTGCCATTATTATTGGAAGGAAGAATTAGTATTTTGAGAAAATTTGTGTTGGATTTGAATTTAGTGATCTTCTCTCATTTGCACCATTTTACCTTTTTTATCTTATGCACTATTTCCTTTTTTCATATTGCCTTGAAGTTGCAAGTTTGGAACATATAAAGTAGCCAAAAGACTATTGTGTAGCATTGGGAGACCACTAAGGTGGAATTAGAAGACTGCTACATGGTAAATTTTAAGAAATCCATTTTTGGACAAACTATGTTTTTACCAAAACATGATATGTTTTAATCAACTAATCTTTACTCGTAAGGAATTTTATGAAAATATTTTTGGGTTATGAGATCCTCTATCAAAAATTTCTATAAAATTTCATGATTTTTAATTATTATGAGTATTAAAAAATTAATGGTCATTTTAATTTACTATTCTAGGCATTTTTCCTTAAAAACATGGTTTTGATATACATCAAGTGGTTTTACCTTTCAAAAGTGGTTTGCAGCACACAAACATCAAGAAGGTATTTTTTTCACTTTGGTTGGATTTACTACATTTTCAATGCAAATTCAATTCCAACAAGTGGATGGAATCCTACCTTCATTTCTATTTTGTTCACTGAAATCAATTTATAGTGTAATTTTTAATGTTTTTGACCCATTTATGAGAATTCATAAAACCTATGACTTTTGAACTGTAACTCAAAATTGACTTATATTTTTTGTAAAGTGTATGGTTTTCAATTCTATATATATAGGTGTCATCACTTTGTAAAAATGTACTACTTTTATAAAGTGTCAAATTCTTCGGGGGTCTCACACTTTTTTAGGGGTTTATTTATTCATTGTCATTCTTTGAATCAAGATTTGTTTTTTTTAGGGGGATCATTATTTATTATTCTTGACTTCTTCCTTGTATTTCAATAATGGATCCCCTCAACACCTCAAATTACACTACTTGGAAAATAAAAATGAAGATACACATTTAGTTGAAAGGCTTATGGAAAATGGTACTTGGCGATCTTTCAAACTTCACTGATGAGGAAGATATTGCCTGGATTGCATCTATGAAAGATGAGGCTCTTTGATTGATTTACCTCAATGTTTTAGACAACTTGCACATTCATATTATGGATACCACATCAATAAAGGGAGCTTGGGATCCTATTGCAGCCTTCTTTGAGGAGGATATTGGGGCTTTTGGGTTTTCTAAAAAATCTCTTACTCCACCTCTTATTCTAATTCATTCTCCTCCTATTTGTGAGGATTTATGTTTTGACAATGACATGGAAGATGTTTATCCATCTTCTTCTCCTCCTATTAGTGAGGTTTTCTCTTCTGATGTACTCTCTTCTCCTACTATAGTTTCTTGTGATGACACATTCCTAATGGATATTGCTCTTCTTTATGTCAAGCCACCTCTATGGGATGACTTTCTGCCATACTTGGGATGTATATTTACAAAACCTAATTTTGTTCCTATGCAAGATGTTAAACCACCATAAATTATCACTTTAGAGGACTCTACTAGTTTCAGTGAGAGTACAATTCTTGATCATTATGATCCACTTCCCATGGACATTCTTTCAATGAATGTTCCATGTATTTCTTCTGATCAATTCATTTTTATGGAATTACATCTACTTCTGGTGCATGATCTTACCAGAGCTATGATACACTTCAAATTTGGACATGATTTAGAGATATTTTTACTATTGCCTCCTTCATATTTCATTGTGGAATGGGTAGACACTACTACACCATTCATGTTCTTCCTTTGGTAAAAAGAAGAAACATTGTTCAATGTAGATGGAGCTTATACAGTCTTCTAGTCGAGGATCTCAACATTGACACTGATCATCTTATAATTTTGACTTGGAGTATCACCAACTTTAGTATTGATGATAGTTATCCTTGGGGGGATTCCATATGAAGTCCTTCCTTCCTTCTTTTACATCATTTAGGGAGATAGTTTTGTTCCTACAAGTTTTTTCTATTTCTCCACTTCATGGATATATATTGTACATGAGTACCTTATCAGGCCTTGTTTCTGCGACTCATACTATAGATATGCCACTATATTTTTTTGGCTATTGTTAACCCCTAAATTCACTTGAGGGGGGTGCTAGATTATGTATTTATCATGCTTGCTAAGTTCTAGCTAGGTTGTTTGTCTTTTCCTAGTTTTATCTTATGTGATGATTTATCTCATGTTGCTTAGTTAGGCTAGTTTTTGATTTTGCCTTGCCTACTTAAGAAAGGAATATCCATTGTATTAAACATGCTTTTGTAAATAAATTTGATTTGCATTATATTTTCATTTCATTTATTTGCAAGCTTATCGTGATGTTCTTGATGTCAAGGCCTCAGAATCCTAGCTTGGAATGATATTGTTCTCATTCTTTTTAGTTGATTTGTACTAGAAGGATTTATGTTAAACCTTGCGTGCTTCCAAATAGATTCTTGTTGTATAAAAATAAAAAAGGATTGTTTATAAAAACCATAAGAATGGCTAGAGGTGCATGCTTACTCCCCTATTTTAAATATCTAGAAGAACTATCTACCCATTAAAATATGATTATAGGGTGTATTCTTGTTTAGAAATAATGAAAAGTATAATGGTATGCTTAAATTCCTAGAGATGAAGTGAATATTACATTTCTTTGTGATATTATTGGTAAGCTTATTTATTATAAATATTCCAAAAGGGTTTGTACTTACTTCTTTACTGAGTAGCGATTAAAGGACTTCAAGTAATTGGTGTGTGCGGTAATTGTTATTTGTGTATGACTAAATAGTGAATCAATTCATTTACTGAGTATACTTATTATTACAACTATTCATGGATTTTCCTTGAAACTTAACCTTATATATTACCTATGAGTCAATATGGTTAGTACCAATGTATGATATACACATATATGAAATGTTTACATTATACAATGTTTTGATGGTAATTATCTTATAAGTTTATTTACCCATATCTTAATTTAATGTATAATAATATTTATCCTTGATGAAATATGCTTTCCAAACCTTGTGCTAACTTGTCTGTTGACACATTACAATGTAGGTGAAGTTCAAAGCTAGTAAACCCTTCGTGTGTCAGTTGTTATTGAAGTTTAATTTATTTTTTTATACTTGCTAGAGTGTTGTTTACCTTTTATTGAACCTCATTGATACATATGATTTGGAAAACACCAAGAAATAAAGAGTTATCATTATAGAAGTATCTTTAGCTTAGTACATCACATTATTGTCCATTAATCCTTACTGCTAGCTAGGATACTTGAAACAATATTGTATGGTTATGACCCTTATTTTCCTTCTTAGGTGCTTATATCAATTAGATAACTGCTTGGAGTGGAACTTGGATATGTGAAATAAATGTATATCTTCTTCTCTTTATGAATGTTTTAATTGTATATTATATGTTTATTGATTATTGTTAAATGATCCATTATAATGATGGTACCAAATGTGCATTCAATTGTATCTTTGACAATATTTGATTCTAAATAAATCCTATATCTTGTATTCCATTATATATCTTGTATTCCATTATATATCTTGTATATGAGCATTCTGGGATGGTTAATACATATGGTTTGTTGGAAGCTTGCCACTGCATGATATGAAGACTTTATTATTTATGTTACTTAGTTATGAAGGGCATACAAACTCAATTACACATTTTTAGTGCCTGACATTCGACATCTACTTGTGGATCATAACTTGTAAATATCCTTTAGCCAAAAATAGTTGTTATGACTAAGTTGGTGGTATAATATCAAACCCTCTTTGTCGATGATTCTTGTGTTTATGCAAAGGAAGTATACCCTTAGCTACCTATTTATAATTTATTTACAACCATTGTAACTATTCTTTATTATGTTTTGTGTCTTGTGTGAAATATTATCCTTCTTGCATTATTTCATATGGACAACATATAAAGCATTGAAGGTATACACTCTATGAGAGTAGAATGTAGGCCTTTGGGTTCTCTTGTAATGTCATATTTTAGTGAGTTTTTTCAGATGATTTGTAATGCTTATATGTTTTAGTATGCTATAGATGATTTGTAACCTTAGGTGATTTGATATTTCATACAACTATAGATTTCTACCCTATCTATTGAAGGTTTGGTAAAATGGCTACCAATATTGCATACTTTGTAGCTGAGCTCAGTCTTTATGTTGGTTAATTGGTTAAACTATATTAATTTGAGTTTGAATGAAACAACCTGGTTCATGAATGGTTAAGGGTGACTTATAATAATCATTTTAACTACTAAGTGAAAATAATTATCGCATGTGAAATGATTGATGACCACTTGCTTAATTGATTTTATTATGTCTAATAAGTCTTTGAATATTAGAACATAGAGTTTGCACCTTCCATTATACATAATGTATTTTATGAGATTTCTTAGGTCATTAGTGTTTTTGTCTTTGTTCACTCTTTGATATATGTGAGGGATTCATTGAAATATCTACATTTTGAATCTTTTAGGACAACCTTTCATTGAGAAAATGTTATTGTTTGATCAAAGTTAGAATAAAATATTATTTTTTATACCGATGAGATGTGGGTGAATTGGTAAAGTGACTTGGTTGCTTCAAGAAACTCCAAAGTTCAAATCTTAGCTTGGTATTGGAAGCTGGTTATGGACGATCATTGGTATTCGTAGAAAAATTATGGCCGTTGATGGTGTTCTCAGACTAGTTATGGACATTCATTGGTATTCTCAGGATGTTGTAGCCATTGTTGGTAATTTTGGTACTTGTGATAGATGATCACTTAGGGATCTAAACCCCTAATTATATCCCAGATTGATTAAATCTCTGGTCAAAAGTGAATAGGGTAATGATCCCACTGAAACCAATATATATATATATATATATATATATATATATATATATATATATATATATATATATATATATATATATATATATATATATATATAAATCTTGTCTTTTCTGTGGTTACGTCTTGGTTGTAGAATGATGCCTTAATGTAATGAGTTTTGAGAAATACATACTCATACCAAAGTCTATAATTTTGATTTATCTCCCTCAAATATTTTGTGATAAAGTTATCATCCATGATTATGGTAATCCATCCTAGAACCATTGTAATCAAGGAGGAATATTATGTAAATAACAATAAGAGTATGCATTGAATGGAATTTATTGTTATGGTTATAACTACATTAAACTATAATTCCTTTCTTATTTATAATCAATATAACTATTTTATAGTAGTTGGACTTCCTAGAATGGATGATGTTTTGAGGAAACTTGGTGTGAGACTTAATAAATAACCAAATAAAGGGTTTGTTGATGAACATATGTGAATTATTATTTTTTCTTTCAATTGAAAAATTATAGCTATGAGGCGCTTGGTAGGAGAGTGTTTTAATAAAGGAATTGAAATCCACCTTTATGGCTACTAATTCTTTGTCTAAATACCTCAATGACATGTGGTTGTATGATATATTTTGGTCGAGTATTGATCATACGATGGTTATATTTGTTTATAAGCTTTGAGATTATTAATAGCATTTCATTAGCAAATGTGAAGGCAAACTCTTAAACAACCTTAATCAATCCTTAAACAATTTGAAAGGTATGTTTTTGGCATAACGTGAAAGCTTTGATAGGTGTAGTGTGAAAGTATGTAGAAGTTAGGTGAGTTGTTTGACAAAATGACTAAATGAATTTGTGGCCTTATAGTACATTGGATATAGGTATTCTTATGCATGGAATGTATCATTGATGAATGATGTATTTTTGAGATTAACCTTTCTCTTATTGAATCTCAATGTTATCATTGAATGGGATCCATATGCATCATTAGCCAATTGAATAAAGGTGTTTAAACCTAAAATATAGATATGTGGGGAAATCTATGGTTAAAATGCTAGAGATAGCCTAGGTTGCAAGGATGGTAGACTATCTATAAAGCAAACCAATTGTTTACAAAACTTGGATAAAACATATACTAATTTTATTATATTAAGATGCTAAAGATATAAAGTATAACTATGCTAGATATTTTAATGATAAATAAAAAAGATAGTTGGTTTTGATGCTAATACAAATCTGGATTTAGAATAAGTAGAAAGTGGACTAGATCTAGATTTTATAATAGTCATCTGATTCTATAAATTTGACCTCTATAGCCACAGACACTTGGATCGACCTGTGATGGTTACATTGATGCTACTATGTAACCTAGATGAAGGTGCCCAATATGGAATACCTACTAAAATGTGATCACCTAGATGCTTCTAGGTTCTACATTGCCTTCACACCAGTGCATTCAGATCTATATTATGGAATGTTGCTCTTGTCAAATAGTAAAAACATAGTTATTCATCCTCATAGTGGCTATGGAAAAAAAAGGTTAGTGAGCACATGGTGTCGAGCTACCATAAAGACCCCTCTATCAATGAGCATTGCTTACATAGTCAATAATTCAAAGAGGGCCTCAAACTTATGTAGTTATCTCCTACATGTTGGCTTGCGAGTGAATCATGTTATATGTGATAAATAAGTACAATAATGACCTAAATTAAAAATTGGTAAATACAGCACTTGGAATGCTCTTTTAGTACTTTAGACCTATAAATATGTAGTGAATATGATTGATATGGAAATAAAAGAAAATACGAAAGCTTTTCCCACTTGAGTGCTTGATTGAGTGCTTTTGGTAAGTTGCCTTAGCTTGTGCTAGTTATTTCTAGGTGAGGAATGAATAAGGGCTGATATTATATTTATACCAATCCCTTTGGAGAATATATTACATTAAATCACTCAGGATGACCATAGGAATATGTTTCATTTACAAATTATATGACTTTAGGGTAATTAATACTTATGTTGGAATAGGACATTTACGTTGATGTAAGCATATGACTGAGATGCAAGTGTCTAGGTAGTTACAAAATAGGTGTAGGTCTAAAAATTGTAAAAAATGGAAGATAAGTAGGTTTATAACATTTTGATCAAGATAGAAGGTTTAAGTCATTATAATAACATTGGTCAAACTAAGAGATAAGAAATTAGGCATAGATAAATAATGTATGCGAGCCTTTTGATAGAAAGAAAGGTCTAGAAGTTGAAGGTATATCCATGATATGTATTTTACAAGTGTATAAGACCAAGGTGCTATATATTTTAGAAATAATGTCTACATTTTCCCTCCCTTTAATCTAGTAATGAAATTTATAGTTAAAAAAAAAAAAATGCATACTTGGGTGTGTATAACACACCTTGTCTTTATTTGTGCCAACTTGAGTACTTTACTGGTGACTAAATTGAAACTAAGAACATGTTAAATTATATAATCAATGCATATAATCTGAAATTGAAAGAGAAAAAGGTTTAGGAGTACACTTTTGTATCAATGTAACTATCTTGCCTTTTGGTAATTTGATTTGAAATATGTATCATTATGAATCACTAAAACTGAGATTAGGATAAAATATAAAATATAGAAAGTGTATATATCTAAAGAGATATAGAGATATTAGAAGACACAGGCCCCCAACCTTTAAGAAAAGATAAGTTGCTACCTGAGAGTTGAGATTAGCTCAATCGTACAACATGATCATACTTATAAACTGGTAAGTGTGAGTGAACCAAGTCAACTCACACTATAAAACTAGCGAGGTTAGATGATTTAATCAAGTCCAACCTATAAAATTGGTAAGATTGAGTGATTTAATCTCATCAACCATACCCAAAAGTGAACTAACTACTATGATAGATTAACTCAATACAGTCTATAATAGTCCAACCTGGTGGGTGGTGATAGTCCCTAAAAGTATTTGAAATGTGAAACTAATTTGTTTTTTTAATATCAGGTTGACATTTCATAACATATGAACCTTGTATATGTCTCATGTTAAAACTATGTATAATAATGGTACCGATGTATATAATTCTACCATAAATGCATATCTGAATCATGTAACTATAAATTTGACCAATTTGAAATTGTGTAAGCATGAGAATATGTTTCTATAACATGCCCCCATTATATATGGATAAATTTTAAAAAATGATATAAGTGTAAAGAACATGTTTTTAGAACATGCCCCCACTACAATCTAAATTTGTGAAGTAATTTAGAAGTCATGCCTCTATAGCATGCCCCATTGATATGCCCCCATTTTGAGGTGAGGGGAAGTAGAAAATGGTAGTTACCTCACCTTAAAATGATAAGATAACCATGTAAATTATGAATGTACCATGTAGCATATAGAGGGAACATGCCTAGGTAGATATATCATTGAAGTATGAAGAATGTGATCACACCAAATCTTAAGATGCATGATATAGATCATGGCAACATCTAGATAGTAACAATACAATATCAATAAGTAATTGAGCACACACACATGAGCACTCAAAATCAAATAAAAAGATAGTGGTTCAATGAGACCTCAAACAAGGGGAATGTTCAAATGTTGCACAATTGAATGGACATGACTTAGTCAATTGTCCAGAGAGCAAGAAATGACATATTTGAATGTCAACATACAACAAGAAATAACATATTCAAATGTAAAAAAGGTAAACAAAGGCATAGGGGCCAAAAATAATGGATCATAATCAAATGCTTAATCAATCAAGATAATAGCAAGGTAGGACACTCAAAGATGCATAAATTAAATCATAATCAACTATCATAAACCTATAATACTAGGCCCTAGATATATATGTTATTAAAAAATGTTAAGTACATAACATATCAAGTACATTGTGAAAGATACAAGCACGGATAAAGGAATGTATAAGTACACATATGAGCTCAAACATGATAATTTAAAATGACCTCATAAAGATATAACCTGGATGTATAATGACCACATATAGGTAAAAGTGTTATTATAACCTAAGGATATCATCAAGGGGATGCCTTTGTATAGGCCTCATATCATGTGTGTCATATTCATATGTTGCATAATCGATATCATCATAATCATACCAACATTTTATATTAGTATTATAGGAAAGATGTAATTTCTTAGGTTGTTCTTGAACATGTGATAAACCATTTTGAGTATATATATATGAATAAGCAACTGTGACATAGTATGGGTGTGACATTTTTGGTATGCCATTATTTATATCCATATTTGGTTATGTATTTAGAATAGTATCACCACTATCATATTCATTTGTAATTGTTCCCTCTTGTTTTTTAGTGTTGACCTACAAAGGAGTTCACATGGTTTATTTTTTGGAGGTTTTGGTAGCATTAGTTCATTTAGTAATTGTATATCATTTAGAATTTTTGAAACCTTCAATAATGGTATTTGATCTATTTATTTTTTATTTTGACCCTTTTCTTGCTTTAAATTGTCTTTTGGTACCCATATTTGTTGTTTTGGTACTTGTGGTTTAAGAGAGGTACTCACAATGTGAGTGGTTTTCTTGGTTGATGTATCAATGATATGATCATCACTATGTTTGTGATTGTATTTTTTTATTTAATGCAAAACAACAATTTTTATGATGCCTACGCATTCTATGACATGTACAATTGTATTTGGATATATTGACAGGGTGTGTAGGAGGTAATTTGATCAGTTTAACTCAAATCATTTCTCTTAAGATTTCACTTGGTCTCTTAGTAGCATTTTGTTCATTTTTTGAATCATTTATTCTAGATGTATTTTGTTATATATTTTAATTTGGATAAGAAACCTTTTTTGGCACAACATTGGTATATGAATATGTAAACACATGATTAACACTGGCATGTTTTGGATATTGGGCATATGGAATCTGATTTTCCAATAGTGTGATCTTTGAACTGAATTATTGATTTTGCTTTTGTAACTCTTATATTAACTTTATCATACGCGTGATTTAATCTTGTAGGTGTTTACAAGCACAAACCCTAGGTTATTTATATTGAAGATGCATGCATATACCATCTACCTTACTCCTTAAAGGAGTGATAACATGGACCTGGTTAGAGGGATGATATCTATCACCCTCCTTAGGGTTGGGAGGAGGAAGAGGATCCTTTTTATCCATTTTAAATGTTATAAAAATTTATATGAGAATAAAATAATAAATAAATACAATTTATAAGTATCAATTAGTCATGATAATAAAAAATGAGAACTGAATAATTACTACATTAGAAATTAGAAAACATGAAACCCTAGGTCAACTAGGGTTTTGAGACCAAAGCTCAAGGTCACCATAATGTGCCAAATGAAGATAAATAAATATAAAATGATTGTATTAGAATTTTTAGAATTCAAAATAGGTTTTTAAGAGAAAACAAGAAATGAGATTAATCTATAAAAATAGGGAAATAAAAGTACAATGTATGACATGTAGGTCTAAATTTACTAAAAAAAATTAAAATATAAATTTAAAAATCCATACAATATTTTGGAAAAAAAAGAGGTTTTTTTATATATCAACATATTTATGAAAAACCTCTAAGGAATTTGAAATTTTATTTATTATGAATAATAAATTGGCCAAATAATGCAGAATACTTCACATGCAAAACCATAGAATATTCCCAATAAAGATTCAATTATTTTGATAAACAATATTTTATTTTAGAGATATGAGAGAGGTTTTTTAATAAAATATTCTTGTTTATGAGGCCAAAAAATTAATTGAAAAATTAGTACACCATTCGCCTTGTATGCCAATATTTACTAAAACTAGTAAATTGTAAAAATTGAAAAATTTGTACCAAATTTGGGTGAATAAAAAGAGGTTTTTGAGTATACCAACCTGAGTAGAAAATACCTTTGACTAATTTTAAAATGGATATGTTTGGAGGAATCAATTCACTAATCAATGAATAAATAACTTACAAGTATATGCACATGAAGCCTTTGTGAGCAAAGGAGGGTAAAACCCTAGGGTAAAGTTTCAAATTTAAAAATCCATCATAACATGCTGAAATCCTAAGAAGTTAGAAACCCCAGATTAAATTATTTTTGAATTCACATAGGTTGAATTCACCAAATTTTTAACCATAAAATCTAGATATGTGGGGAAATCTAGGGTTAAATGGGTAGAGATAGACTAGGGCACAAGGATGGTAGACTCTCTAAAGCAGGTAATTATTTATGAAACTCAGATAAAACATATACTAAATTTATTATACTAAGATTTTAAAGATAAAAAGTATAGTTATGCTAGATATTTCAATGATAAATAAAACATGATACTTAGTTGGTTTTGATACTAATATAGATCTAGATCTGGAACAAGTAAAAAGTGAATTAGATCTTGATTTTATAACAGTCACCTGAATCTAAAAATTTGACCTCTATAGTTGTGGACACTTACATTGACCTGGGATGGTTACATTGATTCTACCATCTGATCTAGACACCTATGTCTAGTATAAAATAATTTTTGAAATTGGATGTGACCATGTATATTCTTCTAGGTTTTATGTTGCCTTTGCTCTGGTGGATTCAAATCTAGGTCATAGACTATCACTCCTTGTCAAATAGCAAAAACCTAGTTTTTCATCCTCGTAATGGCTATGGAAAAAATGGGATAATGGGCACATAGTGTTGAGCTATCCCAAATAACCATCTATTAATGAATGCTACCTACATAACCAATAATCTGAAGAGGGCCTCTAAATTATTTAGTTCTCCCTTACATGTTAGCTTGTGTGTGAATCATGCAATATATGACAATCAAGTACAATAGTGACTTAGCTTGTAAATTTGAAAATATAACTCTTGGAATTTTGTTTCAGTACTTTAGACCTATAAATATGTTATCCCTATGACTAATATGGAAATAGGAGACATTAAGGAATTTTTCCCACTTGAGTGCTTGATTGAATGCTTTTAGTAAGTTGCCTTGGTTTGTGATAGGTGTTTCTAGGTGAGGAATGAAAGAGGGTTGATATTATATTTATATCAATCCCTTTGGAAAACATCTTGCATTAAATCTCTTAGGCTGACCATAGGAATACATTTAATTTGCAAATTATATGAATTTAGGGCACTAGATATTTAAGTTGAAATAAGATACTTGCATTAATATAGGCATTTGATTAAGACACAAGAGTTTGGGTAGTTAGAAAACTAGTGTAGGTCCATAACTTACAGAGATGGAAGAAAAGCATGTTTATAACATTCTGGGTAAGATATAAGGTTTGAGTAATTAAAATAACATTGGTCAGACTAAGATATAAGTAATTGGGTATAAAAAGATGGTGTATGCGATCCTTTTGGTAGTGGGAAAGGCCTATAATATAAAGGTACATCCATGATATGTATTTTCCAAGTGTACAAGACTAAGGTGTTATATAATTCATAAATAATGTCTACAAAAGGGTGATTTCAATATGTACTTAGTTGGAAGAAACTTGGGCTGCCAAGGTCTTATAAGAAGTAAATGATACCTAAACTAAGTATTATGTGTGGGGTAGTCTTTAGACATGGGTTATTAATCTCTACTTGCTGAAGAGTCATTAAAATTTGGGCCAATCAATTAGACCCTTGTATAATTTCAAGTGAACCTTAAAAAATAATGATCCCTTATAAATGACATCTAAACCTAATGCCTTCATCTCATAGGTATGCATATGGAATCAATACATGGGCATAATGAAAATTGATAGTTCAAGTTATTGTGCTACCTGACATGTTTATGTTATGGTTGAGATAACTATGTCAAGAAGGTTTAAGCCTCTTATAGATTAAATTGATTATTTTATTATGAGTTGGGTAACCACAAAAATATTGTGACACTTAAATCACTTCTTGTAGTAGGTAGTTTAAACCTACCTATGACTATGAAGTTGAAGAGTGATAACCATCAAGTTCCCAATTTCATGCAAATTTTTGGAATATGAATGTCATGAATAAAGTTTATGTTAGTGAAAAAATAAAATAAAAAATGAGTCAGGGATGATACATGCCTTTGAAGGAAGACACATGTGAAAAGATAAATACCAAATTCCTAATGTGTTATAATGAAAGCGCCTAAACTAGTAAAATGCCTTTCATTAACATCAACACACCTTAGATAAAGAGCAAGATATATGTCATTAAAGAAGGTAGAAAAAGAGAGATGTGTTACAATTGAGGCCTAATGGAAGAGGACAAAAACCATAATGAAAAAATTACAAAGAGGGGAATGCATGCAAAACATAAGTGTCATGATGTAGGGCAAGATGAATAAAGTAGGTAAGACTAGAAAGAAAGGTGTTTATGGATAGAAAAAATAAGCATCAATGCCACACAAGCCAATATGGGATGCCACATAGAGAACAATTGAAAAAACTTTAAATAATAAGAATGTAAACATAAAAAAAATTGAGATTGTAAATAAAAGTATATAGCCTTTTTAACAGATAGGTTTTTAAAAAAAAATTATCTTGTTTGCCACCCAAAATTAAACTCAGTTTAATGTTATGAATTGAAATGAAAATATCACAGTGGATTAAAAAATTAGTTATATGCATGAGAATAGACACAAGAACATATTTTCAAGGGTTGAAACCATGACAAAAAAAAGTGTCATAAAATTGTACATCTCCACCTATGCACCTACATAAATCTAAAATTTCAATGTTAAATCAAACTTTCTCTAAAACCATGTTAGGACTTATCCAAGATCAATAAAATAATGTTGAAAACATAAAATATTGAATGTGTAAAGGAATAATATTACTTAATTAGCAAGCCACAAGAGAACACAAGACACAAGAATTATCAAGTGGGGAAGCCTTCAAACGAAATAAAACCCCACGTGTATTAAGAAGGCTTACAAATAAAAATTCTCCAAGAAAAATCTCAATAGATGAAAATAATGAGAGAGATGAGCCTCAAGCCATAATAGATAAATCTCAAGATAAACTTTTATCTAAGTGTTGTATAATGAGATATGAGAGAGCTCATTAAATAGATCTAGAATAAGGAAAAGGGAGTTACGAATAATCCCATCATGACCTACACAACCTTCTTAGTGTGTGCCAAATGTCTCTAATACATATAAGGTGAGGGGGATGTGTGTGACAAGTTTTGAGGGAGTTACATGTGAATGCAACTCCAATATTCCCTAAAAAATAAAAAAATAGGTGTGACACCTCATAAATATGAGATAAGTGAATTTATTATAATAAGAAATGCAATTTTAAAAATAGACTTAAGATTAATCTAAACTAACCTAAATAGAGACAAATATCTAACAATCATGATCACTGCTTATAAATCTTATGAAGCTCAAGAATATGCATAACTCGGTGAAATCTATTGTATAACAAAAGAAAGTCTTATTTCTTGTGTTTGTTATGGAACATGTTGAATTATCCAAGGATTTGCCTTGGGATGCGCTATGGAATATTTAGATTTATTTAAATCTTGAGTTGCTCTTTGATATGAATCTTTATGATTAGGAAGATATATCTTTTTCCATTAAGTAGGTTATACAAAAAGAATTTTTATAAGTTCCATAATTAATTCTAAATGATGCTCTTAGATGGGTGCACTAATTATATTTAGATTTCACTTTGGAGTAGGTGCCATAATTGTATTTTTATGGTGCTCTTGAATAGGTACCACAACCAGTTATGGTGGTGGTGGGGGAAGAGGAGTAGTTAACACTATCTGTAGAGGGTACTCATATGGAATGCCTTAAAAGTTTACCACTTAATTATAATGTATGTACTTGAGTCATTTATGCACTGTAGATGGTATTACATAAATATTCATTATCCGAGGGTGTCATAATAATATATTAAAGATCCCTATATTTGGTAAGACTATAAATGGAGTAGCCATTATTACTAAACCAAATTAGAGACGTAACACTATATGTCTTAAAGTATCCTATTTATGGTCATCAAATGCTTTGACTATTATTGATGTAACATGTAAATCTTTTTATGTATATCCCAAACTTTAGAGTGTAATTGTACATGCATTTTCACTTGATACATTGTAAATCATTACAGTATGTATAGGTTGCTTGTTAATATATGCTGATGCAGGAACATCATCAAGAACCATATAAATTTTAGCTTGTTTGGGTTTCTAGGTCATAGATAGGTCAATAAGAAGCTTGATATTTATTCATTATATATTGAATTGATCATGTGAGAGTGTTTAATGGCTGGTAACATAATTAGGTGTACCATTTTATTCATTTATTGTATGTTTCTAGTTTTCCCACCAAAACTAGGAAATTCAAAAATTTGAATAGTTTGGGGTGATTTCAGATGTTTTGAAGGTATTATATCAATTATAAGGAGCATTAAAGATTAGAATATGTGTTATAAATGTCCTTTTTCTAGATCCTACCAAGGTGTATTTAATGTTGGAGAAAGGCTAAGATAAACATGTTCTAAGATAAGTCCAAGGGGGTTGGGATATTATTGTGCATAGAATAGAAGAATGCCAAGTTTAGAACATCAGTTAAGATATGATATACTTTGAACCAAGATAAGAGGAGGTAAAAATTCATAAAAAGGAGATAATAACTTAGTTAGAGGTCTGATGAGGAAGTCTATCTTAAGTTGTAGAGGTCTATAAGAAGGCTTTGAATATACATGAATAAAAAATAGAATTTTGGGAGGTTTCTTGTCATCTTTCATATGCCTTGAAGGTATTATTACATGTTATAATTATTCACTCATTTTTTTCAATGCTTTGATTAAGTCTACTTTAGCTATAAATATCTGAAGGTTTGTGTTTAGTGACTCAGTCATAATAGAAGATAATTATTTTACATACTTTATGATTGTTTAGTCTGAAACACACTTGAAAAGGTCATATAAACATTTATATGTCTCCATAAATCCAAAAAAAAACTTTGAAATCCTTTAGAAAGTGAAATTACATCAAAAGAATGCTCTCAGGTCTATATACAAAGTTTTGACTATGACAATCAATGAGAAAAGGGTAGTTTCTTTCACTTGAAGGATTGTTCAAGATTAGAAACTAGTAGATAGAGTAAGAATAAAGTTTGAGGGTACATATTCAATCATAAAAACTTACAAACAATGTATATAAATTGAATTTGCCTTGAATGTTTACTCTTAGCCTATGATAGTCTTGTTAACCCTAGTTTAGGGGTTTAAGTCACCTAAGTGATCATAGAACACAAAGGAACTAGTAAAAAGTTCTAAAAATTTATATGGAGGTGTTTGATAAGGTATTATAATACATTAAAGTGGTTTTATATGTTTAAGGTCACTATAATTGAAGATAAATATGTTTCCTTTCTTGTAGACCTATAACTAGGCCTAAAAAAGGGGCTGGACATCAAAATCCTCTACAACTTGAGTTTTAATGCTAAAAAAGGAATGAAACATTTGAATATGGGGTATTAAGATGTATATTAGGTTTTAGATGTGTTTTAAAAGAATTTTTTCATTTAAATAAGAATTTATGATAAAAACTCCTGTTGAGAAGGCCTAAAACGCTACTTTTGATCAATTTTTTACATTTTAAGTTTGAGTCAAGGTATGACTCAACATATGAAGTTAAAATAAAATTAAATGAAACTTTATAATACCTTTAATAATTAAAAAAATCTTGTGTATTTTAATTTTAATCTAAAATGGCTAATTTACAGTCAAGGAAGTCTAGAAACCCTATTTGAGAGCCCAAGAAGAGAACATAACTTGAAAAATAATGAGTAAGAGGGTTTGAAACATTGTAAGGAGGAAAATTAATATGTGTATTAATTTTTAAATGTGTTTAAAATATTTATTTACCTCTATATTTCAAATTATATCTAATTGATGAGTTTGAAGGTTTAGGTACAAGGCCTAAAAGGTAGAATACTGTTTTCTTGTTGAGAACTGATAGAAGAGGAAGATTGAAGTTATATACAAGGTTAGAAAACATTATAAAGTGTGGAATAAATTTTATAAATACATAAGGATATTATTTGAGGTCATGATCCAATGAAGATGTTACGAAGATATAGGTCTAGTTGCAAAGGCCTAATAGGATTATTTGTGTTTTATGGATATATTTCAGAATAAAGGGAAGGCTAAGATCAATATAATGATGAAAGGTAACTTTGAAGAAATTTTTAAATAATTATGAGTCATGATGGATTAATAATACTCTTTTAAGAAGGTACAATTTTTTTAAATAAGGATACAAAGCCTAGAAGAGACCTAATAAACCTAGTTGGGTAGACCTAGAAGAGGTCTACTTATATCATATGCTTTAAAAAAGAGTGCATACCTATCTAAGTCAGCATCATAAATTTAACTATCATAAAATGTTACTACTAGGAGTTGTGATATTTTTTTGTAAATTTACTAATAATTTCATTGATTTGATGCCCATATGTCTTAGGAGGAGGATGCACATTGTCTGTATTTTTTATTTCTAAATTGTTTATACTTTCTACCGAACCATGATTTTGGAAAGGACTAATGAAGATTTTAAACCTTGAATTATAATTATATTAGGGCCTAACTTCCTCTATGAGTGTTTTTACTTCAATAGTATTGTCATCATTGAGATCATGTATCTTATGCCTTAACCTGTAACACTTGTCTGTGGAATTCCAAATGCATATATGGTAGTCATATTATAAATTATTATCAAAGCCCTTAGGTTAAGGCTTGGTCAAATAAATATCTAATGATAAAGGTGGAGATATAATATTTTAATCAATTAATTTTTGTAACAAGATATGAGGAGGTTGTGGTAATCTTATAAATTGCCTCCTAAGTGGAGCTGCCAATTGAAACATGTTTGTTGGTTATGTTATGACATTAGTTGTTACCATTGATTCACTTTTACTTTATTTATAATTAACCTTGTAATTTAGATTGATTTTAAATTTTATATTATAATTAGGTGGAATACTTGATGCACACTTTAGCTTGTTCAACGCTATGAGCTTGAATTCTCTTTCTTTGACTGTGTGGCATAACTCGTTAAAAGATATAAATTTATCAAACATTGTTGATTCATAGAGTATAAATAGAAAGCTATATGTAAACATATATTGTAGTTCATTACTTATCATAGGGTTTGTCATATTTAGAAGCATAGTCTTGTATCAAAGAACATATTCACTAATTAGCTCATTTGACCTTGCTTGGGCTTAACAATTTGTGCATAAGATAACTTTTCACTAATGTTAATTGAGAAATTTATAGGTGTAGAACAATATTAAAAGAAGGGTTAATTTATATGTTAGTATTCAAATATAAAAAAAATCATGAAACATAACACTTCAATCTTGCTCCCTAAGGTGACATAGAATCACTAAATAAATAAATTAATATACAAAGATGAATAATACATTCACCTTCCTAGAAGACTCGATATAGAAACTATTTTTCAAATACTTGTGATCAGTTTATGGATATAGGAGTCTTTTTCAATGTGTGTGTTCATTCTGATGGCATCTCCCCTTGTCCACCAAAGGTTTTGATTGAATAGGTTGAATAATGGTGAAGCTTCTTAGAAATATTTTGGCATTAATTCTTTGCACATAAAATCTTAATATAAAATGGTCATGGCCTTGATATATATAGCCTGACTGAAATGCTATGGACCATCCATCTCAAGATTAAGATGTGTGGTCCAAAATTGATTCAACTTGGAGACTAAATGTAATTAATGTTGTAATTAATATTTTTAAGAATGGAGAAATTAATAAGCATGGCTTATATAAATCAGATATTTGTTACATTAAATAAGCATGGATTGCATTTTTGACTTTGTGATTGATAATATCATGATGATATCACCTTTTTTAGATACTTACTGAGTTTTCATTTTCCAAAATTAGATATAAGTATTTTGATATGGTTTGTTTACATAAGCATTTAATTAGATTTAATTAGTTAAGTGAATATGATTAGAATTTTTTCAATTCATAGAATTTGATTAATTACCATGAACTATTGGTTATAAACGTCAATTTTATAGGTCACAATTTGACTAGAGATGAATTATAAGATAATGATTGTGTACAAGATAATGCCCCAATTAAGAACATATTGATGTTAATCATGAATTGAACATGATGTGTGTGGATGAATCAGAGTATTTTGGTGGGTTTGTTCTAATTTGTGCATTATTATAAGAAGTCATTTATACTTGAAATTTCAACATGACAATAGTGAGAATTGGATGTCTACATTTTCCCCCTATTTGAGAAGGCTTTGCAAGACATTAGGAACAATAACATCTTTTCAAATAATGAAAAAAGTCATTAAAAAGGATTTGAAATTTTTATCCAAAGAAATAATCAGTGACCCATGATTCCCCTTGAGA
This sequence comes from Torreya grandis, assembly GCA_037957365.1. NCBI lineage: Eukaryota > Viridiplantae > Streptophyta > Pinopsida > Cupressales > Taxaceae > Torreya > Torreya grandis. Next base: position 3,377,592 of record JARHVA010000675.1, on the reverse strand, counting down.
GGGTAGATGGTGATGAAAGACATGTATGAGGTCTCAAAAGAAACTGAGGAAATAGAAATAAATTGGCCATAAAAAGGGCAGTCCTAGTTGATAGATAATAAGGTTCTTTGGTAGGGAAAATTTGATCGTTGATTAGTCTAAAAAGGTTTTCCTAGTAGGATAAATATTTATTTTAGAGAAATAATGATTAGACATGTGATGAATTGGTTGAGGGATAGTAGAAAAAGAGAGCATAATGTTGCAACATTACTGATTAAAATTCCCACATCTAGATTTTTGATTTAGCATGAAAATGGTATATATCATGATATAAATGACCATGACAACCAACCTATAACATACATAAGAACTGACCCCTGATCCACATGGACAAATGACAACATCAAACCAATGATAAAAACCATGATGGGAATGCTGGCATATGCCAAAGAATAGACTCAAGTATAAATACATAACATAAAACACCATGATGATGCCCCTATCAACACTATGGACTCAGTTGAGGTGATAATAAAAAAGGGAAACAAAACAAGCAAACATAAACTGAAAGAAAAACAATAATAAATATATGATTGCTTCAAGAAATGCACCAAAAATAATGAAAAATGACCCAAACATTGCTTGGAAGACCCATGATGCCTTCTTGATGGGAGAGTAAAAAAATTATATTTGAAAAATGGGTCCATGAACAGAAGAAATAAACACGTGTTTCAACATGAAAGGCTAAAAATGGGGTAATTAGAAGAAAATGACTTGAAAAACTGGTAAACAAGGTAAAAATGAACCTCTTAGGAAGAAATAAGGATGACAAATAGGCTTGGGGGGAAATTCAAAATTTTGACTATATATTCACCCTTGGGGGTGAAAACTATTCATTTTTTCCCTCTAATATTATAATTTAGAGCTCAGGTACTTATGCACGAGAGAAATGAGGAAAATAGCTAATATCCTACGCTGGAGACACATTGGGGAGCATGTTCGAGAGTACCAATAACCACTAGGGAGTATGGTAGCAATTAACTTTTTCTATTTTTAAATAATTAATTACATTTAATGCTAGGTAGAAAATTAAACTCTGGGTGACTTCACCATTTTGAAAGAAAGAAAATAATGAATTCATTGATGCAAATGGTGATTTTGCCATGAAATTGGTGAATTTACAACATAAATAGTGAAATTATTTAAATCAATGAATATTTCCATATTAGTGATATCTTATATTTTGGCATCAATCACATGAATAGTGAGATTGTTGAGAAAATGGTGAGGTCGCTAATCAAATAGTGATATCACAAGTCAAACAATGAAATTTTAAGATAAATGATGAAATTACTGAACAAATAATACAAGGCACATAAATGAAAAATTTGTTATAAATGGTGAGTTCATCCTAACAAATGATGGGATTGACCTGTGTAATAGTGAATTTGCAAACTCAAGAAGGAAAATGGTGAGATTTCCCTATAGAACGGTGAAGACACACTACAAAACAATGAAGTTGCCAAGGAAAATGGTGAGGTTACCAGAGATTATGAATAGTCTAGGAGAAAGGGGAAACTAGGATAGAAAAATAACATTCTAAGTTTAAAACTAGAATAAAAATAGACAAGTGATAACTTGATTCTATTGGGTTTGTGATGTGTAGGAGCATGTAGGAGTTATCACAAAGCTTGAGTGATGGTCACATGTAGTATGCCAGCCTAACATTATGACAAATGAGATTGTGGGGTTATTGGAGGTAGTGGATTTATGATACATAGCCTAGCTTCTAGTGATTCAAGTGGATTATGCATACTTGTCAGTGTTAGCATAGTGATAATATTCAAAGACTCTGACATTCCACTTACCTACTATAGATTCCACTGTGATCCTTGAGGATATATAGAGGATTTTACAAGAGCCTATTTGGGGTCGATGTATCTATTAGATATTGGAGGGTAGGATAGTGGTATTATAGTCTTTGATTGGAGTGATGGACCTAGTTATTATAGAGGGGTCCATTGACATTAATGTGTTTGAGGACTTGGCTTGGCCTCTAATGATTGTTCCATGAGTGGTACCACCTCCACCATAGGGTTCAATACCTTAAGAGGTAATGATCTTGGTGGCTCTTGTTAGTGGCCTCCTGCTACCTGATAAAAGTGGACAATTTTTCTGAATTGGCCTCATAAAAGTAGTGCAAGATATGTTATGTTTCACTACATGATTTTCATGGGGCTTGGTTATGTTGGATTAGTTGTATAGGGATTTACATATGATTTCATATCAGAGAGGGCACATCATTGGACATAGCACTTTACTCCAAGTTTAGGCTTGACAACACATTGATATAGAGTGACCTATCGAATAACAATTTTAGTGAGGACTTGAGGATCTAATGGCATATGATTAGGTTCAAATAAAAGTGGGGTTATGTGGCCACTAAGGAGATTTATATTTTTATAGACATGTTATCGACAAGATGGTATATGATATATTTATTTAGAAATCATACCTGGTAATGCATTTTGGGAAGATAGAGTATAGTTTTGTATTTTAGTATATGTTGACACCTTGTTACATCATATATCACCACAACTTCATCATAGAGATATATATGCCAAATCACATGAAATGATAGTTTGGATCCCAATTGTATGTGTTAGATGGGCTCCACTTTTTTGCATATATTACATGGGATATTAGAGAGTGGGGGTTATCAATACCAAGGGCCCAGGTAATTACAAATTTTGATATGGTAAAACCCATAGTGTGGGTTTATACAAGGGGTTGTAGATGTCAGCATGATAAACACCTATACAAGATGGTGGATGGGTTTTTAACATCTCTGATTGACCAGATCTTAGCCCCAATAGCTAGGGTAATAAAGGGGAGTTAGGTAGAGGAGGGACAAGATCAAGTATAGGTATAGGTATAGGGACATGTTATCATAAAACATGTGATACCATAGGCCATCCCCCCATAGATATTTAGGGTCCAACACAATAGCCAACATAACATGTCCTTTAAATGCTCGTGGAACATATAACACAATAATAGTTACAACTCCCATTTATATAGGGTGGTGACATAGATAAAAAATAGGGTCCTTAGATAGATATACAAATGGTTGAGGTAGTAGGTGTGGACTTGAGCCATGGTAAAGGGATAGGAGAGGATAGGGACTTTGGCACATGTGTTGATATAGGTATAGGAGGACCCTGCCTCAAGGATGGGCATTGATATAGGTATAGGTATAAGAGATGTTGGGACCTCTGAGTCAAGGAGATTAATAGATGATAAGGCACTCACTGATAGATTTTAGTATGAGATCATAACACACTTATTAAAAATTACCAAGTTAGAGTAGGATATGATAGGGTTATGAGCTAAGCTAGCCACAACCTAGGGTGAGACCACTAGGCCACATGGCATCATCTCAACCTGAGATTTAGATATCAAAACTTCGAGAGGGTATATTACCTAGTTGACATGGGTCCAAGCTCAATTGATAATACAAGATGCAGATCTAGTGATGGTCATAGGTGAGTGAGATAGGATCATTGATCAGGTTTAACGGCTCTATGGGGAGCTAGATGAGGCTCGATAGATGATATCAGATGTTGGTATGTCTAGAAAATTGGCCAATATGATAATAGCCAAGGATGATGCCTTACCCATGAAGGATGATGTAATACATGCAAAGGATGAGATTGTCTACTACCATACTTTATATGAGGTTGTAGTCTTAGTGGATCAGAGGGTACATACTTATATAGAATATTCATAGAGCCATTAGATTATTTGAACCTCTAGGTCTCGACATACTATTACTTTAGAGTGTTCAGTGGCATATTTGGCTCGACAGTAGGTAATGATATGTCCACAACCATCATGACCACCACCATCACCAACATTGAGCACAAGACAAAGCTTTGATTAGAGTCCCTTAGATATAGGGCAAACCAGAGCTAATTTGTATCTTGTAGCTCCAGATTTTTGTTATGTATATGAGATGTACATATTATATCAATGTATAAAACTTGTTTCTTTTGATATATATGTGTATATATGTATGTATGTGTCTATATATATATGTGTGTGTGTATGTATGTATGTATGTGTATATATATGGCACGCACACGCGCACACACACACACACACACACACACACACACACACACACACACACACACACACACACACACACACACACACACACACACACACATCAAAATAAACAAGTTTTATACATTGAGATAATATGTACATCTCATATACATAACAAAAATGTGGAGCTACAAGATACAAATCAGCTCTAGTTTGCCCCATATCTAAGGGACTCTGATCAAAGCTTTGTCTTATGATCAATGTTGATATATATATATATATATATATATATATATATATATATATATATATATATATATATATATATATATATATATATATATATATATATATATATATATATATATATATATATATATATATATATATATATATATATATATATATATATATAACATTCATGTTGAATCATGGATTATTGTATATGAACTCTTAATATTATTTTATGATGCTCTTAATTTTCTCACCACTGTGATGCTAGATGTTAAATATTGATCATAACATGGATATTGATGTATGTTTATTTACCAAGCATATGTTGTCTTTTGTATTGCTATTTCATTTTACATTTGTGTTTATCTCATGGATGTACATGAAATATGACTAGATGGTATATGCCTACTTAAATAAACTCACACCCTTAGGTGGCATAGGGGTAGACATGTTGTGTTTATGGAATGTCATTATGATCATGTCTTGGACAGGTAGATAGTGCTTCTAAAATATATTATGACTTCACATTTCTATGTATGATCTTGAGAACTTGGTTTATTTAATTTCACAAATGAAATGATGCACCATAAGTATGAATATATTATAATAACATTTGGATATCAATTACACATGAACCAATTCAAAATCTGAATATTTACAACTTAAGATAATGATAAAACATAAAAAAACCAAGTTAAAAATAAAACAAAGTTTAAACACCAAACAAAAATAGTTTAACAAAAAGGGATAAAATACAGATGGAAAGACTTAAATTAAAGATATTAAAATCTCAAGATTTAAGTGAAAAATGAACAAAACAACCTAAATCTAAAATGTAACCAACTTAAAATTGAGTTATAAATCATCCAAACCCAAATGGAAAAAAAATGGACTTACAAAAACAAACAAACAAACAAAATAAATAAACAAACAAAATAAACACTTGTAAACAACATAAATAAACACTATAAGAAGTCTAAATACAAAATTAATTGACTCAAGCCCAAGTAGAGGCAAGACTCAAGTGTTAAAAAATTGTACTCAAACATAACAAGCAAATAAAACAATTAAATAAAAAGTGCAAACAACTTAGAATCGAGATATAAAATATCAAGACTCAAGTGTAATATAAAATGTATCAAACATAATAATAAAAAAAACAAAACAAATAAACAAAATAAATAATAAAAAAATATAAACAAATAACATAAATAAACAAACAAAATAAAGAATTAAAATAATTAAACAAAATAAACAACGCAAACACAAATTGTAAACCACTTAAAAATAAGCTATGAATAATCAAGACTCAAGTGTTAACAAGATGTACTAGATGCAAACAAGCAAAAACAATCTAAATACAAAAGTAAATAATTCAATCCCAAGTTGAGGTAAGACTCAAGTATAAACTATTGTACTTAAACACATAACACTCAAAACAAATAAGCAATACAATCAATAAGTGAAACACATAGAACACAATGTAATGGAGATAAAAAATATAGAGTAATCAACTAACAGTTGCGTATGTGTAATAAACAAGGTGTTACACTTCAGATATTATGCCCCTAGGCTAAGGGGATAATGATTTGGTTATAGTAATAGGGGGAATAGAATAAGAGGAAAGGGGTGGCCGAATGGACTCAAAATACCCAAATACAGGTGGATGATGCCTACATAGTCCTATGGACTTCATGCTAAATGTACTTCTCCCAGGGATATGGGATATAAGAAAAGTGATGACAAGTAGGTATGTGATAATAGAAAATAAATAGGAAAGGTATACTCACAAAATTATGAGAGCATTTAGGTAAATATTTCTCACAAATGATGAGAGCATAAGAGAATAGAAATAGAGAATGGGATCGGTCAAGCTGACCTGAGATGCCCCATGCATCTAAACATTGCCTACATAGTCCATGTGGACCTTAGGCTTATGTAGTTATTCTAGAAATGGGAGGATAATGGTAAGGTAATGATAATGTGGATCTAAAATGATGTGGTCTAGATAAGACGTTCATTCCCCAAAAAATTGGTGCTTTATATCTTGTATGGAAATTCTAAGCCAATTTTCACAATTTTGTGATTTTTAGGGGTTTTCCTTGGTTTTTTAATGTTTTTGTTGGGCCCCTAATTTGAATAAGTATGGTTCCAAACCAAATTTATTGACATCTCGACGTAAGGTAATAACTTGTCATGATTGCTATTTTGATATTTTTTGTACCAGCTAGAGGAATCAATGACCCTCTTAGGCTAGCTGGCAGGTGGTTAATTGGCACCTAAATTTTTAGGGCATATTTATGAGTGACTACACATTATGACCATAACACAAAGGATACAAGGTGATGGATCTAGTGGAATGATAAATAGAGGCTCCAACTTAGCACCAAACATGTGATCTCCTCCCTGGCATGAAGATGCTCCTGTGTGCTGTAAAAACTGAGCTCAAACCAATAAGTAGAGAGACATGAATGGATGTAGTGAAGCTATGGAGAAATAATCCTACATATTTTAACTACCGTTAGAGCTTAGGCTTAGCTTGGATACCTTTTAATCTCTATTTGTATATGCCCATGCTCACCTGTGAGCCTCTGGGTTATTAAGTATTTTGAATTATACATGCACTTTATTTTATGTGACATGAACTCTATTATATATTTAAACTCTAAGTAATGAAGGAGAATGGTTGCTGCAATATATGGGATTCCTAGTTTTAATTTTTTTCATTTTGTTATTAAAATGTGTAATGAATTTAATGATATAGTGTTATAAATTCAACATCTGTATGTTAAGTTTAACTAGCTCTAGTTTAGGTTATTAATGGCGTCCCTATGTAAAAGATGATGTTGGAATAACTAATAAGGAATAACCTAAGTATCTAGATCCCATGCACCTATGCTCCTACCTTTGATAGATGCATGAGCTTAGAATGAGCCCTTGAGTTAAATTGTCCCGTTGAACCATCTAGTGCTTATATATTGCTAGATTTAGCTTGATAAAGGCATGCACCCTTATGACTAGAACTAAGTCCCAAAATAGGATTGTGCCTATAGAACATCATACTTAGCCCAAAAATGGATTACACCATTCAATCCACTAAAATCCTTCTCTTAAATGACCAAGTCATATATGGGAAGCGTTATGCCATGACATAACTAGCCCAATGTAGGCCTCGGTTGTTTTTCTATTGCACTTTAGGTGAACGCATAAGGTTTACACCTTATGTGAATTGATGCCAACATGGTTGAGTGATAAATGTTGAGTGCTATGAGAACACACTAAGTTTTCACCTAGTTGTAATGAGTTGAGAACTGAATTGGACAACCAGATAAGTGCCAAACTCCATAAATGGTGAATTGAAACACCTAATTAAACTGCAACAATTTGGTTCTGTTATCAGGACCCATGTTGAATTTTTTTATTGCAATGGTATGATAGAATAATGCTCTGAATTTCCCTCAATAACATTGAATACTGGCTACAACAAGTGGAAGACAAATTTGCATTGAAGCATCTAACTTGTAGAGGACAAAAGTTGAGGAAGTGGGTCCATAACAACATATATAATACTCTGTATGAGGTGTTCTTATATGAACTACCTAAGCATGTGTATCGATAGTTAGCTACCTATATAACCAATAAAAAATGAAGCTATGGACAAAAATTTAAGTGGATGAAAGAGCACTTAGAGAGACTTGAGATTATAGATGCCATTTGGACTAGAGCAGTAGACAAATGATGGTACAAAAATCTTAACAGTTACATGCTTGAGTTCATTGTTTCTACAATCTCCTACCCTAAAGAAGCAGAGTATCAGTTTTTGCACAAGCCTAAAGGAACATTTATGAAATATTTTGGCAAAGAAATCAATAAACTAATGGTGGTTTATAGATTTGAAACTATGTGAATGTAAGGCTAAAGTTCTTTCATGTATGAGCAGTGCAAAGGGGAAGAAGGGGATGTGTAGGTGAAACATAATGGAAGGGGATGAGTAGATTGACACCTAAGAGCTTAGGGGATAGATTTATAATAAGATAAGGTATAGGTTGATATAATATCTAGAACCTTTAAATGCCAAGAGAACCTGTAGCAAGTAGGAAGGGCATGGGGAAGGATCTCTTGAATTTTAGTAGTGTTATGAGGAGAGAAATAATGAAGCCATAGATCAAGATCAATAATTGATGGGTATAGAATGTAATGGGTTCCTACAAAATTTGATAACTAAATATGTGCTAAAATTAACTATACCCTTTAAACCTATAATGCAAGATCATGCATTGTATCCCCCATGTGAATAAATAAGAGTGATAATTGACCTTATTGTCAACATTCACTTTGATCATTTTATAGACTTGGAGTATAATTAAGTGATTAAAAAAGTTGTTCCTTACAAGGAATTGAGAGAGGATATCTTTAGACCTTTGAGCACTAGCTCAACAACATAGAACATGAGTGCAAGCATACTAGTTTAGCCAATGTTAGTTATGTAGACTGGATAACAGCCCACAAGAAGTGGCCTAGTGCCTCAAGTGAGTAGTACAATGCCATCATCTTCTATGGTGCTAGCAATAACAATGGGACCAATTCCTAACCTAGTGGTTGAAGGCATTAGAGGACTACCACCAAGAAAATTACTAGGAGGACAAGTGATTTAGATGCTAGTTGTACCCCCACAACAAATTTCCTATAAGATGACCATGTACTTGACAGAGTATCATGGTCTAGAAAATGTGGTAAAGTATGTGGTAAAATGTGAATTATAATGGTGTGCTTGGGGCATCACCTAATTGGAGTGCAAGGCAACCCAGTTCATGATAAAACTACTAGATCACACCCATACCTGGTATAGGAAATTTAATCCTAACTAGGCTATGGTTGATTGTGACACCTTACAGGAAACATTCTTTAAGGCATTCAACATACCCGAGTTTGAAAAATAGAACATCTTCACACTCAAGGAAATTAACCAAGGGATCTTAGAAAGTGTGTACCTATATGATTCCAGGTTAAAAACACTTCTTTTCAAGATTCTTTATGACATTCATCCCTCCCAACATGTGCAATGGTTCATTAAAAGATTGCTAGTACCATTCAGAAGAGTCCTATCCATGAAGACATTCATGGAAACTTGTGAAGCACTTGAATATGTGTTTAACACCAAGGGAGTTGGGAGCACCGATACTAAGATTAGCCCATTTATTGAGGTATAAATTTCATCTATGGCTAGCCAACTCCAAAAGCTAACCACTAGTTCATCATAAGATGCTTGAAGTAGATTATGATACACCAACTACAAGATGAAAGTCCATAGCAGGAATAACTACCCTCAAAAAAATGTGTGCACATTGATTCTAAGCTATGATGTCTATTGTGAGGTACCTATTGTTTAAAACTACCCTTTATTGTAATACACTAGTTAGGTTAACACAACCATCTATTTTTAGTTGTGTGAAGCCTACACTCATACTACAATTGACTGTTAAGTGATCAATGAGATGCGTGAAAACATAGAGAGAGGTACATGATAGGCAATTATTGTAGCCAAATGGTAAGTGACCCAAAGAAATGAGAGATATGGCTAGTAGAATGTAGGCTATAATATGAAAAGAGGTGTCAAAAGGTGAGGTGGAGGATGTGATGAAGGAAGATTCCTACCATGCTTATATTATAAGTATGACTCAACTGAGAATTATCAGCATGACTGCCCTACACATCCAACATGTGGGTATTGTCGAAGAACACATAAGGTTGAGGAATTCCCTAACTTATATAAGAAATTGACCCAAGATTGGCTTGGTATAGACAAGGGAATAAGAATGATTAGGTGTGAACTAAAAATGAAGTGGACTACAAAGGTGTAACTGACCTACACAGAGCCAATCAAAGTGTAGGAAAGTAATCATAGTGGGTTCACCACTCAGCTACCAGTTGCACTAGTACCAAAGTTGCACTTAGATTATGAGGAATAGAGTTGCACTAAGCATATAACATGGCCTAAACCTAAATTTATGCCTTACCCTGACCTTATGCACTAGAAATATGTTTTACAACAAGTCATGAGCATCATTCAAAACCTGCAAGGAGAGATCCAACTAGAATGAGACCTAAAGGCACGAGATACTAGCTCCTATAAGAAGCAAGATGGATAAGAGGCTGAGATACAAGAGCTAATAGAGATCCTGCACCTCCTATAAATGGAAGGAATGCTACCCCTATTGAAAAACTTGCTCTTGGAGCACACAGGGAAAAATTTAGTTGAAGTCACCATGCCACACATAAAGAGGGCACAAGAAGTGAGCCATACATAGAATGTGGAGTATGATCAATAAATCCTTGTAAATTCTACCATTTATGGATGGTTTTTATGTGAGTTTCTTATGGACATAGGCATTGAGGTCAATATCTTGACCAAGAATGTATGGGAGAAGATGGGTAGGCTAACTTTGAGGCCTTCCCCTCATGTGCTTTCTATGGATAACAAGACCTGAGTGTAATAAATTGGAATTATGAAGAGTGTCATTGTAGATATCATGGGGTTCCAGATTCCACATTGACTTCAAGGTGATCAAGTTGGCAGATCAAAATAATTACCCAACACTTCTGGGAAGGCCATGGTGCTATGTGAATAATGTAGATATGTGATTTAAAAGGCACTATATGACATTTTGAAATGGCAAGGAGAGGGTAGTGATCCCCCTCTAAAGTGACCAAGGACACCTCTATGTAGAGAGTGTTGATCTCGATGATGAAATCAACCATAAATATAACATCATAATGTAAGGTGCCAAAACTCTCAACCCTAATGATCAAAGAGTGATTTCATGGGAAGATGGATAGTCGGTATCAGACACCACCAACATTGCTTACAACTAATGGGTTAAAGAAGCTTATGAAACCACTAGTCAGAGGTGATATTTAGTACACATGAAGATGCAAAAACCTATGAGGACTAGCTAGGTCTAGATTGCTTGCACTTCAAGAAGATAGGTCCCTTGCAATAAGAGGAAGGGGAAAAAAATGTTTCACCTAAGTAAATTTAAACTTGTGGTGCTCTTGAGATATGAGGGGATCAAACATATGGAAAAGTATGTCCAAAAACTCAAATCATGCACCTCAAATGAGGTAGATAAGATGGGCACATTAGTGTATACTTTGAGGAACACTTTCACTTGTTGGTGGGTAGTGCAAATTCTTAGCTTTCCAACTTGGCAAGATGTGAAATTAGCCATATGCACTAGATTCAAGAAAAGTAATGAAGCCCTCGACATCTCTTCCTACTCTGGTGATTTCAACCCTATAGTGCATGTGCATTTATGCAAGGAAACTTGGACTATCTATGGTGAGAATACCCTAAAAAACATATGGGTGCATGCCTACTACATGACCTTAAAGATGTGGGTGTGAGCATGTTATGTTGTCAATGAGATGTGCTTTGAGACAATAAATTAGGATGTACTTAAGGAAAAGTTTATGCACACCTTCTCCTTTTCTTCACAAAACTTGTAATTGATCCTGCAACTGCAAGTAATTTTCAAGGTAGTTTTTGAGGACACTACAATCCTAGAGGAGAGCCTTAAAGACATATTTGGGGGAAAAAGAGTGGCACTCCCAAATTTATTTAAATAATAAGCACTCAATAGTGACTCGAGTGAAGAGGTTGATGAAACCTAAAAAGTGTGCAACTGGTGACCTTTACAGATAAAAAGAAGCTATTGCACCAAGTGGATGATAGCAACCTTGACATAAAATATCCTACTCATCTTCACATAGAAACAACTAAGGGAACTAGGAAAGTTGAGGACTCACATTAGGAAAGGAATGAGCCCTACCATGCACTACTCAAAACCACCAAGGTAGACATTAGCTTAAAAGGGGGACTAAATATGAATAATTTGGGTGCATATTGGTCTGACGTAAAGCTAACATGAATTATGAATCTCCTGAAGGAGTTACAAGACTTGTTCCATCTAAATTATCGAGACATGAAGGGTACCCACCCATCCCTTGGGAAAATGAGTATAAATCTAGTGGATGGTACAAGACTTGTCAAGAATTTCCTCTATATAATGAATCCCAATCTTTGCACCAAGGTCAAGACAAAGATCAATGGTATGATAGCCGTAGGCATGATGTACCCTATGTAAGAATATGAATGGGTAAGCCCCATGGTTATTAGCATCAAGAAGGATAGGCACATTCATATTTGCATTGACTATTGATTGTTGAATGCCACCTGCATCACTAACCCTTTCTTGACTTTGTTCACTGATGAAGTCTTGGATGGCATCATAGGATGTGAAATATATACTTTCATTGATGGGTTCTTAGGATACCATCAAGTCCAAATTGAGGAGGAGGATAGCCTAAAATAACTTTTGTGATAGAATGGGGTTGTTTAACCTATAATGTGATGCCCTTAATATTCAAGAATGCACCAATAGTATTATCTAGGATGGTAATAATCATATTTAAGGACTTTATTCACAAGTTTTTCCAAGTGTAACTAGATGATTGGACTATATATGGGCTTGTGAAGGACCATTATGACAACTTTCACCTAATGTTTAAGAGGTGAAGATAGTTATAGATATAATTGAACCTTAATAAGTGTATCTTCATGACACCTTTTAGCACCTTGGTTAAGCACATCATCTGTAAAGATGGCTTGATCCTCGATCTCATGAATATCATAATTATTCTATAGCTCTAGACCCATTCCACATAGAAAGACATTCACACCTTTCTTGGCCATTATGGATACTATAGAAAGTTCATAAGGATCTATGCAAGGATTGTGGCATAAATAGAGGATCTCTTATACAAGGATGGCCCATTCTATTGGGGCACAACATAAGAGGATGCCTTTGAAACTTTAAAGCTTAAGTTGGCTAGTGCATATATTTTACAATTTCTTAACTGAAAAACTCCATTTCATGCCTATGTCGATGTATCAGGATCTACAATTGGTGCCATTTTGGTACAAATCGATGAAGGTAAGATGGATCATCCCATCTCCTTCATGAGTCAAAAATTGACCAAGGAAAAGCAAAATTATGCAATAATCGAGTGCGAGGTGCTTACCATGGTCTACATCCTACATAAATTTAGGCAATATTAATTGGTGACACCATTCATCTCTTTCACTGATCATAAAACACTTAAGTACCTTGTGAATAAGCCCATTATCCATGGGCACATTTATATATGGATAGTTCTATCTCAATAATTTTAGTTTTTAGTTATCATGAAGCCTAGAAAATAGAACTTAGGCCCAAACCATTTATCCTGTATCGACTCTGGTGATGTAACAATGTCTATTGAGGATGACATACCAGACACACAAATCTATAGAGTCTAGTGCATCCCAAAGACTTCACAGAGAGCCACTTTTCTAACATTTGAGTCTATGCCCTAGACCATGACAACCAAGGAGAAGAAATAGCTCATAGTTCGCATTGCCCCCTTTCAAATCATTAATGGGGAGCTATATAAATTAATCCATGATGAATTCTTGTACCAATGTGTATTGGAACATGAAAGGAACTCTGTCTTAAAAGAGGCACATGAGGGGATATCAGGAGGCCATTGTATTAGAGACACAATGATGCACAAAGTGCTATAATTAGGCTTGTGGTGGTTAAGTCTATTCCAAAATGTAAAATATTATTCCAAGGATTGTGATATTTAATAGTGAATAGGGAAGCCAAACTATCAAGATGAGATGCCCCTCATCCCCATTCTTTTCTAGGTGTTATTTGAAAAATGGGCCATTGATTTTGTTGGGCCCATCAATCCCATAGTAAGGTGCATAGGCACAAGATATATTCTAATGGCCACCGATTATTTCACCAAGTGGGTTAAGGTAGTGCCAACTAAAAATTACATAGCCACCACCACCACAAGGTTCATACAGGAGAACATCATAAGTTGTTAGGGGTGCCCACTTAGTCTAAATAATAATAGAGACATGCACTTCCTCAATGAAACTATGCAAATCTTACTAATTGAGTACATGGTGACGTACCTCAAGATAACCCCATATCATCCCCAAGTAAATGGCATAATTGAGGCATTCAATAAGATATTGAGAACACGCCTCATAAAAATATGCAATGTTGGTTGTAAAGATTGGAATGATCAAGTGTCAATAGTACTATGGGCATACCACACAACCTACAAGTGCCTAAATAAGGCTACACTATTTCAATTGGTGTTTGGTGTAGAGGAAGTTTTACCAATGGAACATAGTGACTTTATTGTGCATTAGTGTATTGGTCATTTAGATGACCAAGAATTATTGAGTGCATGCCTAGAAGATTTGGAACACTTGGATGAGGTGTGCATCCAAGCAAGATGGAGCTCTCTGATAGCAAAAACATGTCAAATTTTTTGGCATGATAGGAATATAAAGTAAAAATTACTTTTTAAAGGGGTATTTGTCTTAATTTACAACTCCAAGTACCTCAAGCACCCATAAAAGTTGCAAATTAGGTGAATGGGTACATATGTCATCCACATCATATTAGAGATAGGTGCATGTAAGCTATGCATGTTATCCAGTGAAATGCTCCCTAAAAATTTCAATGATAATTGATTGAATCCCTATAGGCAATAGGATGGCACTTGCACCATTAAAAAACCAACTTATCAATCATAAGTTGGTTGTGTTGTACTGACCAAAATAAAGTTTGGCATAAGCCAAATGTTTCCTTTTGATTTGTGTTTTTTGTGTTTTTATTCATGTTGAGTGAATAAGCAGTGCTTACAAGCCCATAAGAGAACTAATCTGGCACTTGCATGCATAAATCTAGTCAGGTGAGTTGAGCATGATTACCTTTTAAGTACTTGAGGTTAAAAACCTAAGTTCTTGGGTACATGGAGTTTGCTAGACTTGCACAAATTTGAGTACCAAGTGACAAAGAAAGGTGCACATGGTGATAGTGCACAGGGTAATAATGCACAAGAGATATAAAAGGGGTACACAAGATTATCATGCACAAGATTCCTTGAGAGGATATAAAAACATTGGAGGACTAGCATAAGGGATTTATATGGGGTAAGACAAGCGAAGGCAAGAGACAAAAATACAAGAGATGAAAATGTAAAAAATTGACCAAGGCATATAAGTGCACTTAAAAGGAAGTGTAATAGGGAAAGAGGAGATGAAACTAAGGAGGGAGAATCATGTATATGTGAAGCGCTATGCCCAAGTTTCCATAAGAAGGGTGAAGGTCAAGCCAAGGTGAACGAAGTGCATAAGGAAGATTATCTAGACAAGCTGACATCCATCTAATGGTAGGTGAGAAGTGATTGTTTGAAAAAACCTGTCACTTTACCAAAAATACCATTTAGAGAATTTATATAGGTAATGATGGAGGCAAAAATATACACATTAAATTTATATATGGTGACATATTTTCATGGATTTTGTAGGTTTTAGTAGATTTCAAGAAATCCAGGTGCCACCACACCATTACTCACTTGAAATTAAGATGGTAGCTAAAATCAAGGTATAAAGGAGTGAAAGGTCAATGGGAATAGGTTACAAACCTTAAGGAAAATTGAGTACTGAACCAGAGCTAAATCGAAGCTAAGAGTGAGAAAAAGCTACCATAAAGAGACTTGAACACCCATAGATGTAAAAAGAAAATGATTGAATAGGGAGTTAAAATTTTATTCCCATTGAGATTGGAATGGAGGAGTGTGGGGCAAGAATTGTGAGAAAATATGACACATAAATCTTGAGTGACACTAAGGCTACCATTAATTGTGAATGAATTTTGAGAGTTGAATTCATAGTTATAGACCTAATGATAGTGAGGAAGCATTAAGAACCATTAGAGGCTTCAACATAATCAATACACTGTGCTTCAACACTAGCTTGTTCAAAATGGGAAAGAAATGGATGAGTTTTGGTCTACCACAAGCATATAAGGATGTTAAATGAGCATGGATGATAAGGGAGATGGACACTACAAAGAATAAAGTGTAGCCACTAGAAAGAGTGAGAATTGTTGAGGTTAACCCTGAGGCACTCACCAAAATGTCTTACAAGGAAATGCAGTTTCCCCTAGAGGTCCTGATAGGGGAGACTTGGGTATATTTTGTGTACACCTAATAGTTGAAATAATACAACCATCGCACCTCAATAAATACACAAGAACTCAACCAAGACTGGGTGGTTGACATGGGGGAAAAGACAAAGGAAGGTGTAACATTATTTAATGTCTCTATTGAAGATAGGCTTGTGACCACTGGTGTAACCCAACTCTATGAGTTTCCATGTTTTGTTAAGCCAAAAGATCTCATATAGTTCCTCGTCTCATACATCCATGGAGACTACCTCTACTTTGTAGTGAGGTATATATAGATATCAACATGCCTAATCAATAAAATCACTAGGCTCCTTGACTCAGGCATAGACATCCACTAGATGATGGTGGATGACATAGAAGTAAAGAGGAACATGAAACTCCTTAGGTACTATAATAGAGGATTCATATTCCCAATAAAGGAAATACAAGACCCTAGCATGAGGGATACAATGTGCCTTATGAGTTCTAAACTTTTCCCTTGAAAATGGTAGATAAAAATGAACAGAACTTACTTATGCATTGATCATCACATGGTACGAGGGGTCAATTTTAACATCACTAAATTCATTGTGAAAGAGATGGTGAAGAATGTGCTTGAGTGTCACATAACACAAGAAACCTTCAGATCGGGGTCAATATTGATATTAATAATCATGGAGATCGACATGCCTAATGGTGATAAGGATAACCTTTGGGTCTTCCCAGCACATTAAGACTCCCTGGTAATGAAGTACTAGGACTTCACTTTCCCACCTTCTTTTTCCTATAAATACAAGACACGAGCAATGGGGTGGTGTGCCTAATACATAGAGGCATTTGGGATGGAATGGCATATCCCCAAGGAGCTTCCCCAAAACATGTTTGGAATGAAAACATTCATCATCATGTAACACTTCTATGTAGTGTGCCTAATGCTCACATATGACAACCATTTAGACTAGCTCAAACTCCCTTATGCATTTTATGTGAAGTATTTAAAGGATGCGCTAAGGAAAATTCCCAATGCATAGTATCTAGACATCCAGATGAAGGCCATGGATTTGGAAAGGAGCAAGGTATAGCACTAATATGTACACCTAGGAGGGAAAGCCACAAAAGATGAGGAGGATGACTTTGATCACATAGATATCCATCCCCTTAAGAGATAAGTCATCATAGGGTACATCTTCAATATTTACTATGAGATGAAGCCAGAGAAGAAGGATGTAGAACTTGAAAAGGATGATGACCATCCCCTATAGATCGATGAAGGAAAGTCATTGCCAGTAGTGCAGAAGAAGTCTGCCCCAAAAAAGTGAGGAGAAACACTTGAAAAAATTCAAAAGTGCATCAAGCTGAGGATCGCCTCTGATGACGAAACAACTCCTTCATCCCTAAATAAAAATAATGTGACTTTCATGTCAGGGACAACTTATTCCAATAAGAAGGAGAAGAAAAATAAATATAAGGGTATTATTATGATGCCAATGATGACCCTGGCAAAAGAACCCTACACACAAGGAAGGGAGGAAGAGACAGAGGAAGAGGCAAAAGAAGGGACA
Source organism: Torreya grandis (assembly GCA_037957365.1). Lineage (NCBI taxonomy): Eukaryota > Viridiplantae > Streptophyta > Pinopsida > Cupressales > Taxaceae > Torreya > Torreya grandis. The sequence goes on along the minus strand of JARHVA010000675.1, from coordinate 3,359,633 downwards.
AAAATCTACATTGTAGAAGAAGAGCCCAACACCAAATAAGTTTAGAAGACCGTTCAAGGTGGCACTACCACTATGCTTGAAGAGATAAGAAAGCTACCTAACTCCTCATCTAAAGAGCCTGTTGATGGTGAAAAATGTCATGCCAACTAATCAACCCATTCACTTATCATGAAGGTCAAGATATAATTGCACCAGTTTAATCATGGGAGTCCTATGAATGAAAAATTAGTACAAGGCATGTATAAGGGTCTTTTAAAGTTCTGGAGATTTAATATGTTCAATAATAAATCTAAATCAAGTGTACACACATTCATTAAGTTAATCCAACATAACATGAAAATTAATTATATCAAAAAGATTACTCATAAATAATGCTTTGATCCAAGAAACTAATCATTCTTTCGATATTATATGATTCAATCTCAAATATATTATAAACTATCATCTGACCTATCTGACAGAATAAAGCCTATGAATTAGACAATCTCTTGAAAGACAAAAAATTTAGATTATTGAAAAGATGTGTATTATGTTCATGTTCACAAATGATTATCAAAATAATAAACAAGAAAGCATAAAAGATCAATATATCTCAACAACCTAAAGAGACAAGACAAACAACAACGACTAACTAACAACTAACACTAAAATAAAAAAATATAATTTAAACTAGAAAAATAAAATAATTTAATACTAACTAAACTAAGAAAATAAATTGACACTAATACTAACACAAAGAAAGAAAACATAAATAAACAAAAATTACCAAAAAAAAGTAAACTAGAAATCAAATTCAATTAAATAAAATCCATAATAAAACAAAAAATTTGTGAGTCTTAATAAATAAGTGTCATCTTAGAAAATCAGATTGATTTTATTTGAGAAATCAACATCCTTCATACAAAATATCTTGAAAAGATAACTTTTACAATCAATTAGATCAACAATCTGTCACAAAAGTGATGTTTTCATCATTATTCAGGTTAAATAATCAGATTTTGTGCATAGAACTACAAGTTACAATCATCAAAAGATAATAAACTTGACAATATTCAGATAATCAGTTATAAATGACAATATAAAACTAGATATACCTGCATTGTCTAAGCAGTATACTCAACCGTCAAAGAAAGTACCATTGGTTTATTTGCAAAAGTCATGCTATCTCAAAGAAATTGCATAGAAGACAGAGAAATAAATGAATGACTTGACAAGTGTATAAGTCTTCAGTACCTGTGTTGTTCCTCTTTTTCAAAATAAATCCATGATCTCTTTTTAAACCTTCAAAATTGGTTGAAAAAGAAGTTATAACTAACTTTAGTTAGTTATTTGTCAACTTTATTAACTTTAAAAGTTAATTAATTTGGAAGTTACAATAAGACTTTAAAAAGTCTTAAAAGATCAAATATTTGAATATTTGAATTTAGACCAAGTAATTCTAATGGGTGGGGATCCCTTTAAGTCAACTTAGAATATTTGAAATATCATTTAATTAATATATAATTGAATAAAATATCATATTAAATTAAATCTATATTTACCTTAATTCTATTTTGTATTTTAATTTACTCAATAGCATATATATGTTATGTATATAATCAATCCACTATCATACTATATACCAAATCTTCTAAAAACTTACTTTACTGCTCTTTATAACATGTGCAACAACATGCTTCCGAAAATAATTATTTTTATGAAATACCTTGATAGAAAAAATATTTTGATTATATCACGTAAAAGATGAACAACCATGAAAAAATTTCACTTTTTTGAAAACAACTATTTTACTATATTTTCTAGCCAGCTTAAATTTGATATTCAAATGACCATCAAACTGCATAATTTCTAGTTTATGGTGATGATCATTTGGTCGTCAAATTTAACATCACAATTTTTTTTAGGTGATTATTTTACAGATTTTGTACACCAAAAATAAATTAAATAAATTATCAAAATCAAATAAAACCCATTGTTAAACTCCCATTTACTAACATGATTCCACCTTACGTACAAGCTAGATTTTTTCTATTCTTATCAATTTTATGTTCAAATACTTCTGCCTATAATTTATTTGATATTCATGATTTTGAAAAGTCATCTATATGAACTTATAAATATAACATATTATCTATGATCTCAAAAACTCTAATCATTTCTAGTATATTCCAGTCAAATTCCAGATCAAAACACCTATCATAGGTTTTCAAAACTTACTAATCATTTCAATCTCTGATTTCAAAAGAAATTTATAGGATATATATATTGAAATGATTGCAAAACAATTTATCATGACAGACCATAAATATATTGAACCATCATATTTCATGAAAACACAAAGTTCATAGTTATACCAAAACCCTAAGATCAATAAAATCTTCAAAACGAATCAACCGTCAATCAATAGACAACCAAACTTAAAAAATGCGAGCCCACAAATAATCTTGTTATCTTTCTCAAATGTAATTTAAACTCTATATACTTCCATAAAATGATTATGCAAAACTCAATAACGGAATGAAACATGAAACTGAGACCTGAAACCAAAAATCCACTCTCAAAATAATTTCCTCATTTATTTTTAGAATATCATATTAAATGGATGCTTCTCTAAATCTCTCATTTTATTATGTTCTCTTTTCACAAATTTAACTTTCTGACTTCTAAATAAAAAACCAAAACAATGTATTTTGATGACTTTGAAAGAAACTTCCAAAATTAGAGAATCATATATCACATTGAATAAACTATCAAACAAAAAACCAGAGGTCGAGAATCACATATTTCAAAAATAATCTTCAAAATAATTTCTAAGAGAACTGTTTGAATAAACTAAGGGTTTCAAATTTCATAATATAATCCTCATTTTACCCAAAATTAATTTCAAAACCAGATATGAAGAGATTTATTAAAACCTAAAATGAAAACTAATTTGAAATACTATTACTTTGAAATCTTTCCAATGAAATTTATCACAAATAATCCCAAAACTTATGCATGTAGAAGTTTTAAATAAACAATTTGCCTTGCAGGAAGTTATGAACCCTATCATGCAAATTCAAATACCAAGATTTTATTTTCAATAAAAGTAATCTCAATAACAAACTATTATTATTTCTCAATGATGGCATACCTATCTCACATTATCCATGCAGAATATGGCTTCCACTGAGTGCTTGCTCCAAATGCCTTTCAAAATGAAAAATAACCTCTTTTGTATATCAAAACTTCTCATTAACCACATGATCTTACATATTTCTATTTGAGTAGTCTCTAAACTTGAGGCATCTTATTTATTTGAAAATTAAATTTTTTAGCAAGATTTTCAAGTTAGTAATGACCAAATTTCCTACTAAACTACCAATTACCATGTGTGAATCAACACATGTACAATATCCATTTAATTCTAGACTACCTCTTTTGATTCCCTTCGGATCTTGAAACATCTAACATGATTTCCATTAAACTAAGTTGTCCAATTGAACCATCAACTTGCCAACTTAAACTGGAAATTCATCCACTTTCCATTCAAATAATTAATGAAATGAAATTTATAGTTTTCCAATGTCAAACTCAACATTATTTCCAAATTCTTCAAATAAAATAATCACCTCATGTATTAAGTCATCATGTTAGATAAGAATGTTTTAAATTGAACATTTACCCATGTGAAATATTTTCAAAAACATGACTTAAAATAAGTTTATAATACCACACCTTAATTTATAAATAAACTTTATGATTGTCAACTTGGCTTAGTCTATGATTAAAAAAATAAAAAAAACTTAATTTTTCAATTGTTCATAAAGCCAAATATCTCCATGATATATGCAATTAAATAATGTCGTTATTTTTCATTTGAGATAAATTGAATATTTGAATCATAAGAATATTTATAATATTTTGACGATCAATCATATCTCAAGATGGTAATCAATACTATGTATTTTCAAACTAAAATCTTAATTTATGAAATGCTATAATTTGACTATCAATTCAGCTACAATTGAAATTGAAGTATCTATTTGATCATATATATATATGCCAATTTTATTCATTGATCCACAAATGCTTTTTAAAACCACTATAATACAAACATGAATTCATAAATATGATAATTACTAAATTATTAAATTGAAATCATGAATATTCATAAATAACACTAATTGACTTAGGGTCCCCAATTATAGTTTTAGATGTCATGACTAGATCTTCACTATGGAAAAAAAGTAGAAATTTTTAAAAAAATGTAGGGATGTGAAAATTAGGCATAACATTGACGAATTTGCTAGCCAGTTTCAAGTAAGAAATTAGGTAGCAATTAAATTACTTATTTATAAGAATATTAACTTAAGAGTGTGATCTAGGTAAATAATTTCTCAAATAGCTATGCCTGAAGCCCTTTAAATAAATGAATTCTGATAAGGGATGGTGTGTTCGATTAACGTGGCATGAATAAAAGGAAAGATATAACAAGGAAGTTCAGGATGGATGCATAAATAAATGTAAATACCTCAAATATAATTTTTGAAAGTGTAGTAATACTTTGACAACTAGTTATAATTAAGCATATATTATTCATCTATAAATAAAATTGACTTTATAAAGAATACTATCTAAAAATAATCGATACTTATAGTAAAATTGTAGCATCCTCGCATTCTTCCTTCCTAATGTGAAAACTTTGTCTACTTAAAATACTTGTTGATCTTTTCAAAGGTAAAAGGTGAACAACAACAAGAAAACAAATAAACAACTAAAAAATCCAAAAGAAAATAGAAAAACAAAACATCAAACCAAAATTGACAAAATATTTATAGATCAAAAAGAAAAATAAACATCAACCAACATAAAAAATCTTCCATTGTGGGACAAAATGAAATATACACCATAATTGGAAACTAACAAAAACAAATAAATAAAACTTAATAAATGAAGGAGGTATAAGAATAAATGATAAGAGATTTCCTCCAATATAACTATAATGTAAGACATATTTTTTACTATGTAAATATTCATGATAAGTCAAACTATATGATTTAAAACTAGCAAGACAACATGATAAACACATTAAATAACCTTGAATAAATAAAATTAAATCTTGATTATGCATGATTTTAGTTTTTTCTCAAATTTGTATTATATACAAAATATTGTCTATTTGATTTGGAGTAAGATAAATATTTTAAAGGTTTGGATAAAGAAAGTCTCTATTAATAAATTGACTTAATTGTTCATGTAGCTCGAAATAATTTTGAATTTTATTAATTTAACATATTGAATAGAATCTATTTTTTCAAACTCTAAAGAGTCATAAAATTTGAAAAATTCATAATCAATGTTATTAAACAAACCTTCTGATTTAAAATATGTAGAAGAAAACTTATAATAAGTATCATACTCACTTGTTAATATCATATTATGACCTGAATAATTAAGAAAATCAAATTTTTCATACTCAACTTCAGTAAATTGATTGCTCATCTTAGTGTCTACAACATTATGAACATATTTTTCTATTATTATAACACTAAATTCAACATCAAAAAAATCAAAATTTTTGTTATCAAGATGATCTTTTGAATCAAAAGTAATAAGACAGTTATCATAAGGATTTGAATTATATTTCATATTATTATAAATAGTGATAAAATATAAGCAAATGAATAATTTTTGTTGGGGAAATAATTAGATTTAAAATCCAAATAAATTTTCATATCAAAATCACAAGTTTCTAGTTTAGAAAATTTTAAAACATCAATATCTTCTTCATTAGATATGTCTAAAACAAAATTAGGAATAAATTTGTTTGACAAAGAGTCATCACTAGAAAACAAGTCAGAATTAAGAGAAGATAAGTTATTAGATGATTGATCAGATTGATAAAATGAATTAAATTTCTCTAATTCTAATTTTGATAAAAAATCTAAATCAGAACATTTTGATGATGTATTTGAACTATAATCTAATTCTTGAGAAGTATTTTTAGTATACCATGTCATAATTTGATCATAAACAAAAAATATAAAAAATTTCTTGAAAAATTTATGTTCAAAATGTAACATTAACAAAAAGAAATTTTTGTATTTGAACATATCACGATTGAGCGAGCAGAGCTTACAAAAATCTTGATTTTGTCTTTGAATGCAAGAAAACTTTAAAGCTGAGATAAAATCAATAATACCAATTTTCTAAAGAATCTAAATATAATTCTCATGTAAATTATTCTTCCAACAAAGAAAGAAAAGATCACCACTTGATAAAAAAGAAGCAGGAATTTTATTTGATTTTGAAAGAAAATGCAACAAATATTCTCCTATAGAGTCTTTTTCTTTCAAATAATGTATGAACCAAGCTATTAGACATTGATCTACTTTATTTTCAATTAAGATTTTGATGTAAATCCATTCTTGAGTGAGCTCATCCAAATTTTTCATAACTGAGCTAGAAATAGTCACTAATTAGAATCAAAATCTGGGCAACCAATTATGATAACTATAAATTAAAAATTGGTGACCAGTTATGATAATGTGAATCATTAAAGACAAGGATGAATAAAGAAAGACACTTGATTTAAAGATCCTTAGTGGAGTCACCAAATTTGTTGATAGTGAAAAATGTCACACCAACAAATCAATCCATTCACTTATTGCAAATGTTAAGATGGAATGATACTAGTTTAATAATGGGAGTCCTATGACTAAAAAATTAGTACAAGGCACATAGAAGGGTCTTTTAAAGTTCTAGAGATTCAATATGTTCAATAATAAATCTAAATCAAGTGTACATTCATTAAGTTGATCAAACATAACATGCAAATTAATTATATCAAGAAGATTATTCAAATACAATGCTTTGATCCAAGAAACTAATCATTCTTTCTATATTATATGATTCAATCTCAAATCTATTATAAACTATCATCTGACCTATCCAGCAGAATAAAGTTTATAAATTAGACATTCTCTTAAAAGACATAAAATTCAAATTGTTGAAAAGATGTGTATTATGTTCATGTTCACAAATGATCATCAAAATAATAAACAAGAAAGCATAAAAGATAAATATATCTCAACAACCTAAAGAGACAAGATAAACAACAACGACTAACTAAGAAACTAACTAACAACTAACACTAAAATAAAAAAATCTAATCTAAACTAGGAAAATACAATAATATAATATTAACTAAATTTAAAAAATAAATTGACACTAACACTAACATAAATAAATAAAACATAAATAAACAAAAAATATTGAAGAAAGTAAACTAGAAATCAAATTCAAATAAATAAAATACATAATAAAAGAAAAAATTTGAGTGTCTTAATAAATAAGAGTCATCTTAGCAAATCAGATCGATTTTATTTGAGAAATCATCTTTCATACAAAATATCTTCAAAAGATAATTTTTACAATCAATGAGATCAACAATTTATCATAAAAGCAATGTTTTCATCATTATTCGGGTTAAATACTCAGATTCTATACATAGGACTGCAAGTAACAATCATCAAAAGATATTAAATTTGATAATATTCAGATAATCAATTATAAATGATAATATAAAACTGGATATACTTGTATTCTCTAAGCAGTATCTCAGCGGTCAGAAAAAATATCATTGATCTATCCGCAAAAGTCATGCTATCTTAGAGAAATTACATAGAAGAGAGAGAAATAAATGAATGACTTCACGAGTGTACAAGTCTTCATTACCTGTGTTGTTCTTCTTTCTCAAAATGAGTCCTTGATCTCCTTTTAAACCTCCAAAATTGGTTGAAAAATAATTTATAACTAACTTTAGTTGGTTATTTGTCAACTTTATTAATTAACTTTAAAAGTTAATTAATTTAACGGTTATAAATTTAAAAATTATTTAAGAATTTGAAAAGTATTAAGAGATCAAATATTTGAATTTAAACTAGGTAATCCTAACGGGTGGGGACCCCTTTAAGTCAACTTAGAATATTTAGAATATCATTTAATCAATAAATAATTTAATAAAATATCATATTAAATGAAATCCATCTTTACATTAATTCCAATTTGTGTTTTAATTTACTCAATAGAAAATATATTATGTTATGTATATAATCAATCCATTGTCATACTATATACCAAATCTCCCAAAAACTTATTTCACTATTTTTTATAGCATGTGCAACAACATGCTTTTGAAAACAATTATTTTTGCGAAATACCTTGATAGTAAAAATATTTTGATTATATCAGGTGAAAGATGAACCCAAAATATTCACGAAACAACTTTCTCTTTGCTAAAAATAATCATTTTACTATGTTTTCCAACCATCTTAAATTTGACGTCCAAATGATCGTCAAATTGCATAATTTTTGGTTTGTGGTGACGGTCATTTGATCGTTAAATTTAACATTGAAATTTTTTTTGTAGGTAATCATTTTGAAAATTTTATACAGCATAAAAAAAAATATAACAAATTATCAAAATCAAACAAAACCCATTGTTAAACTCCCATTTACTAATATGATTCCACTTTACGAACAAGCTAGAATTTTTTTATTCTTCTCAATTTTATGTTCAAATACTTCTTCGCATAATTTTTTTGGCATTCATGATTTTGAAAAGTCATCTATATGAACTTGTAAATATAACATACTATCTATGATCTCAAAAACTCTAATCCTTTCTAGTATATTCTAATCAAATTCTAAATCAAAACACCTATCATAGCTTCTCAAAACTTACTAATCATTTCAATATCTGACTTCAAAAGAAATTTTTGGAATATATATTGAAATGATTAGAAAAAAATTTCCAATGACAGACCTTAAATATATTGAACCATCATATTTCATGAAAACACAAAGTTCATATTTATACCAAAACCCTAAGATCAATGAAATCTTCAAAATGCATCCACCGTCAATCAACAAACAACCAAACTAAAAAAATCCCAGCCTAAAAATAATCTTGTTATCTTTCTCAAATGTAATTCAATCTCTATATACTTCCATAAAATGATTATACATAACTTGATAATGGAATGAAAGATAAAATTGAGACCCAAAACCAAAAATCCACTCTCCAAATAATCTCCTCATTTATTTTTAGAATATCATATTAACTAGCTACTGCTTTGAATCTCCCATTTTATTATGTTCTCTTTTCACAATTTCACTTTTTGACTTGTAAATAAAAAACCAAAAACATGTATTTTGATGACTTTGAAATAAACTTACAAAATCTGAGAATCATATATCATATTGAACAAATTATCAAAAAAACCAGAGCCCAAGAATCACATATTTCAAAAATAATCTTCAAAATAATTCATGAGATAACTGTTTGAATAAACCAAGGGTTTCAAATTTCATAATATAATCCTCATTTTATCCAAAATTAATTTCAAAACTAGATATGAAGAGATTTATTATATCCTATAATGAAAACTAATTTCAAACACTATTACTTTGAAATCTTTCCAATGTAATTTATCACAAATAATCTCAAAACTTATGCATGTAGAAGATTTTAAATAAATAATTTTCCTTATATAAAGTTATGAACCCTATCATGTAAATTCAAATACCATGATTTTCCTTTCATGCAAAATAATCTCAGTAATAAACTATCATTATTTCTCAATGATGGTGTACCTGTAAATGTCATGCAACTCCCACATTATCCATGCAGAATATGGCTTCCACTGAGTGATTTCTCAAAATGCCTTTCAAAATGAAAAACATCATCTTTTGTATACCAAAACTTCTCATTAACCACCTAATCTTGTGTTTTTATTTGATTAGTCTCTAAACTCGAGGCATCTTGTTTATCTGAAAGTTAAATTGTTTAGTAGGATTTCTAAATTAGCAATGACCAAATTTCCTACTAAAATGCCAACTACCATGTGCGAATCAAGGCATGTACAATATCTATTTAGTTATAGACTACCTCTTTTGATTCCCTTTGGATCTCAAAATGTCTAACATGATTTTCATTAAACCGATTTATCTAATTAAACCATCAACTTGTCAACTTAAACTACCAATTCATCCACTTTCCATTCGAATCATTAATGCAATGAGCTTTATAGTTTTCCAATGTCAAACATAACACTATTTCCAAATTCCGTGAAATAAAATAATCACCTCATGCATTAAGTCATCATGCTAGGTAAGAATGTTTTGAATCGAACATTTACCCATAGTAAATGTTTTCAAAAACATGACTTAATATAAGCTTATAATACCATGCCTTAATTTCTAAATAAACTTTATGATTGTCACCTTGGCTTAGTCTATGATTTAAAAAAAATAAAAATAAATTTATTTATCAATTGTTCACAAAGCCAAATATCTCCACGATATATGAAATTAAATAATGTCATTATTTTGCATTTGAGATAAATTGAATATTTGAATAATAGGAATATAACATTTTGATGATCAATCATATCCCAAGATGGTAATCAATATTATGTATTTTCAAATTGAAATATTAATTTCTGAAATGCTATAATTTGACTGTCAATCCATCTGCAACTGAAACTAAAGTATCTATTTGATCATATATATATGCCAATCTTATTCATTAATCCACAAATGCTTTTCAAAACCACTATAATATAAACATGAATTTATAAATATGATAATTATTGAATTATTAAATTGAAATCATGAATATTCATAAATAACACTAATTGATTTAGGGTCCCCAATTGTAGTTTTAGATGTCATGACTAGGTCATCATTATGGTAGAAAAGTATAGATTTTAAAAAAAATGGAGGGGTATGAAAATTAGGCATAACAGAGCCCTACACACAACCTCTACAAATTGACGAGGAAAAGAGAAGATTATGGAAGAAAATGGGCCACATAGAGGAAAATATTAAGATGGCTCTGACACTAAAGAAAAAGAGGAAGGAGATGGAAGAATCCAACATGACTTAGGAAGATATTAAGAGAGTCAAGGTTGAAGAAGAGAAGGCCAAGGAAAGGAGGGCAGCCAAAGAAGCAAAGGCCAAGAAAGAAAATAAGAAAAAGGAGGTCACCATAAGCATGAAACCAACTAAGAAAATGATAAAGAAGGCACCTAGTCCCCCATCAATGAAGCAGATAAAGCTACACAATAGACACACCCAAGTAGTGAAGGGGTGCCTACAGAAAAGGAAGGTGATGTTGGTGACTTGGAAAAACAACAAACGGAGAGCACCAAAGAGACCCAACATAAATAAGAGGAAAGCAAAGTTGGCACCAAGGGACAAGAAGAAGTAGATAAAGGGATAAGTCTAAATAAGAACCCCTCTAAGACCAACAAGAAGAAACCTCTGAGGAAAGTGCCACAGAAAGTGATATCACCAATGAAGAGGAAGAAGAACAAATGGAGCTGGCCATTGTAGAAGAAGAAGCCATGAAGTTGAACCTCAGATAAAAGATGTAGAAGGGGTGGATAGATGAATATTTTTACATGTTTGAATACATGCCCCATAAAACTACTAAACTAAGGATGCACCAATAAATTTCCTTTGCATTTGATAACTACATGGATGAGCCTCACTTTGAGGCATTGTAACAGGCCATATTGGGTGCAAATAACCCTAAAGAAGGGCATGACTCCCTTCTCATAAATCCCATGTCATGATCCCGGTTAGGTTGGTGAATGCACTCATCTAGATGGTCACTGAAGTCACATTAAAAAACATCATCAATGATGTTAGGGCAACAAAATAGAAGAAAATCTTTAAGGATGTTGAAAAAAGATGTACAAGTCATAAAGTTTCAGTTGTAACAACTAGTCAAATACATAAAGGCCACTGAATCATCCCTTTTGGTCAGTGTTGATATGTCAAACCTTTCAAAGGTTGACAAAGTATGCATGCTAGTAGAGCAGATGCTCTCAATGTTGAAGGTAGAATCAATGCAGAAAGAAGAACACCCATGCACTGTGCTGCATAAAGAGATAGCTTCTAAGCTCAAAGAGCTAGAGGACTTCTTTGTAAAGCTACAAGAAGATGTAGATGTAGTTGACACCATCTTCATGAAATTTTCCAACCAAGAGTTAGGCATTGATACATGCATCAAATAGGCAAAGGGAGACAAGGAAGAATTGATGGTGCAAGTGTAATCTATGAGCATGGTAGAACATGCAAAAATAATGGGTAAGGTCAACATGATGAGAACATAAATAAAAGACTAGGAGAAAAACTTGGAAGAACTCTTTCATGCCTTGTAAACCAAGGCCTAAGATCAAGGATTGATCTTGGATGGAGGAGTTAAAAAGGCTAAGGAAAGGCTAGAGGCCTTTAATAAGGAGTTAGATAGAACTAATGTTCTCATACTTAGTACCACCTTCATAGATATATACTGTGTCATGGAAGAAATCAAGCTCGCTATCAAGGGATTTGAGGACTTCAACATCAAGATGAGGGAGAGCATGCCCAAGTTATGTGCACTTAAGGCTTTGGTAGCTTATTCTGAGGATAGACTAACAATTTTATATGGGGTAATGTTGGGCCCCTAATTTGAATAAGTATGGTTCCATGATAATTTGATTGACATATTAGTGTAAGGCAATCACTTAGCATGATTTTTATTTTGATATCTTTTGTGCTAGCTAAAGGAATCAACACACATCTTGTGCCAACTGGCAGGCAATTAACTGGTACCCAAATTTTTAAGGAATCTTCATGAGTGAATACACATGGTGGCTACAAATTAAAGGATACAAGGTGATGGAGCTAGTATAATGATGAATAAAACCTCCAACTCAACACTTGAGATGCACTCTCTACCCTGTTATAGAGATGTTCCTATGTGCTATAAAACAAAGCTCAATCCAGGAAGTAGAGAGACATGAATGGATGTAGTGAAGCTCTAGATAAATGATCCAACAAATCTTAACCATCATTAGAACTTAGGCTTAGCTTGAATGCCTTTCAATCTCTATTTGTATATGCCCATGCTTGCCTATGAGCCTCTAGGCATTAAGTATTTTGAACTATACACACACTCTATTTTAAGTGATATAAATTCTATTCTATATTTAAACTCTAAGTAATGAAGGAGAATGGTTTATATAATATATGGCATTCTTGGTGTTAATGTCTTTCACTTCATTATTAAAATGTGCAATGAATATCATGATTATAGTGTTATAAATTCAACATCTATATGTTAAGTTTAACAAGCTTTAGTTTAGATTATTAATGGCATACTTGAGTAAAAGATGATGTTAATTTAACTAATAATGAAGAACCTAAGTATCTATATCCCATGCACTTATGATCCTACCTTTGATAGATTCACGAGCTTGGAATGAGCCCTCTGGTTAAAATATCCCCTTGACCCATCTAGTGCTGATATATCACTAGACTTATCTTGATAAAGGCATATACCCTTATGACCAGAACTAAGTCCCCAAATAGGCTTATACCTATAGACCATCAAACTTAGCCTAGAAATAGCTTACGAGATTAAATCCACTAAAAGCCTTCTCTCAAATGACCAAGTCTTATATGGGAAACATTATGCCATTGTACTACTAGCCCAATGCGGGCCCAGTTCTTTCTCTATTGTACTTCAAGTGAGTGCGTAAGGCTTAGTATTATGTGAATTGATGTCAACATAGTCAGGTGATAAATTTTGAGTGCTACAAGAACACACCAAGTTTTCACCTAGTTGTAATGAATCAAGAACTAACTTGGACAACTAGATAAGTGCCTGACTTCATCAATGATGAATTAAAACACCTAATTAAACTACAATAATTTTTGAGTTTTTCAAAATAAGGAAATCAAGGTAATATGTTCAAATGTACAAAGAACCATATATTAAAGGATATTCATCCTTAGGTAGAGGCTTAAATAATAGCTAAACCAGTTGCAACAATGTCTACTATGAACCAATAACAGAACTTGAGGCACTAGAGGATATCACACAACAATAAGATTGGAACTTAAATGGCACACATAAGGGAAATAAATGTTAAGTAAAATAATTATAGGAAGTTTATAAGTAACTATTGATGCCTAAAACTCTCACTTCAAGTCTAATAGCCTTCTATGGGAAGCTTTATAGGTGTGGGACTGAATTGTGGTTTATAAAGCAACCTCTGTGATTTTAAAAGTTGACTCTTCATTAAAAGTTGGAGGTGAAAAGGGGAGAGAGAAATGAAAATATAACTAAGGTAATGTGCCAAGATATTTAAAGCACTTAGACTATAATTGCATAAAATATATCAAACCCTTAAAAGCTATAGATCATAAAGGAGCATAAAGCATGAATTAAGATCTTTAATGAAAGCAAAGATTGACACTATAGAAGTAGAAGAAAAGAGATAATAGATAGAGAAAATTTACCATAAAAATTGACACAAAATATCACATCTTCATTGTTATATGGAGAAACGAATGCAAAATGCCTTAAGGGCACATACAAAACATCCAGTCACACCTGTGAGGGGCACCTATTAAGGTTGAAGAATGGGAAAATGCTAACTGTTATTACTTCTATTCTATTACAAATGGTGGTATAAAAAAATAACTAATACAATAAAAATGATAACTAACCCTTACCAAAAAGAAAGAGCCTAGAATATATGCGCAAGATGGCCTTTTGTGGGAATGACACCTAGAGATCCAAATACTCTCACCCATGATGATGCCAATATAACTAAAAGAAGAACTCAATCTCATGGGTACAATTAGCCTCTAGATCCTAGATATTACACAACCACTCTATCTTATTAAGACCATGATGCTCAGGAAAAATTTAGAGATGCCACGTGTAGATCTTCAAAGCTATCTATGCTATGTCATTGGGGATGGGGATCCACTTACCTTAGCCAATGGAAAAACTCCTTGCTCTTATAGAGGACCTTTTATTTTGATGAGTGCGAGGCTACCACATGGAAAGGCTCATCTCTTTATTTATACAACTAACTGGTGGGCCCCCTTTAATATTATCTAGCCAATGGCGCTCCTCTAAATTATATTAGACCAAAACTATTCCTAGATAAGTACAGGGATGATACATGTCAAGCCAACACTCCACTAGAATAAAATGGATATTTTTTTGGCAAGGATGAGTGTGGGGGTACCACATGTAAAGTAGATGCTCCTCCTGGGGGATGTTAGACATTCCTTTGAAAAATTGAGCATGAGGGAACCATGTGTTAGAACTACCTTCACCAAGTAAATAACTCAATGGGCCGCATTTATTTATTAATTACCAATAATGCCACTTGGAGGTCTAACCCAAAAAGAAAATGGATTTCAAGAGTGTGGGTCTACCATGTGTTGAGCTAACACTCCACTAGAGTGAAACGAGAGCCTCTTCAAGTTGGATGAGCATGAGGCTGTCATGTGGAAGAAGTGGATGGGGGCTGATATGTAGGTAAAATTTCAAAAAGGGGCCTTGAGAGAGGAAGAGGATGAAAGGAGAAATACTATAAGGTGTCAAGGAACTGCTAGCTATGGCAAGTGATTCCAAAGTCAAATATGAACTACTCCAAAATATCAAAATGTGGATTTTGATCCATAGTTTCTAGTGACTCATAAGGGCATCCACCTATGGATGAGAGATATAAAAACTTTGGTGTGCAGACTAGTTGAGACAACTTTAAAAAAGGAGGAAGGATAAAGAACCTATAATTTTTGAATATCCATCTACAAAGGTGCCCAATCTTCCTCTTTGGGTTGGGTCTTCTTTTTGAGAGCCTTGAATGCTCTATCCAGATCCATAATCTCCTTGAAGGAAATGATTCCCAAACCTTGAACAAATACTAGAATTTTATATTCAAGCTGGGTGAGTGACTGCAATAGCTTCTCCGCATCAAAGACACTAGGTGACTGACCAAGGGCCACAAAAATGGTTTGGTCATTCTACCTTCATTCCAAAAACACTTTGATCTAGTCCTTGGGGAGGACACTATTATCTACCAATAAAGGGGAAGGTAGTCCTAGTTGGACTATTTGTTTAGTGTACCCCAACCTATCTTAGACCACCTATTCTAAGGTATTAAGGAATTCCTTGAACTTATTGGCTACCTTGTTTTAGACTTGAAACTCATGGACTTTTTCCACTACCTACTTTCAGTTGGTCACTCCCATTGCTTGTAGTGTTTCATCTAAAGTGCTATAAATATTTTGGACGAGGAGTTACAAATTCAAAACTTAGGAACCACAAAGGTGATGATATAATTAATAGATATACTCATCTATGAGCTTAGATTCTATGAGTTTGCAATGAAGGTGAGGTTTGGCTTCATGTTTATGGCAGTGCCCTTGATCTTCTCCCAATAAGATTTATATAATTTCTAGACCATAGGGAGAATTTATGTGGCCTATGGATGGGTGGTAATATCATTCTTCAATTTATCAATCTCTTGGTCCTTGATCAAGGATTCTAGATATGCTTTCTACTATAGTTATTGAAAAGATTGATTAGAATCAAAGAGTTTTTGGTAGTTTATGCTAGTTTGGTCTATTTTTCCTATAGCTTGGTCTCAACAACCACTCATAGATTGTCTTCCACCTAGAATCTCTCACTAGAGACATAGATCTAAAGGTTGGACCTTACTTTTTTGAGCTCTACATCTTTGGCCTTAGCCTCAACAATGAGGTGGTCAACTATAGCTTTCACTTTGGTGAGCTCTAGCTTGGTCTTTTATAGTTGTCAAGTCACCTTTATGTAGTCTATGGTTATAGACTTTTGTGTTTCTTCCATTAGTTTGACCCTATCAATGGGTCTATCTTGGTTAAGGTTTAGGTTGATGGATTATATGACATAGTCCCCCAATTGCATCTGTTCTTGGGGCTTGACTACTCGAAGGTCTAAATGAGTAATCATGAGATATTACTATGTAGGGTCATAAAATGACCATATGTGAGTTTGTGTAGGGGCCTTAGCCTACTTTCCCCTTTTTTTCGACTTAAGCCTCATAGGCTCTCCTTACTGAGTCCATCTAATATTTTTACTACTCTAGCACTTGAATGCTCTCCCCTACAAAGGGGATTCCCTATGACAACATGAATGGAATGATCACTTTCTACTGTGAAGTAGTGGACCTTGTCCCCACAGAGGTGAGTGAATGCGGGGTGAGTGTGTAAGGAGAGAAAGGTAGGAGCATGTGCGGTGGGGTGAATGGTGATTGCACTAAAATGGAGGATGAGGTGGATTCTAAATGTAGAAGGGTCAAAAAAGGCATGTAAGAAGATATTAGGACCGTAAAAGAAAATGGTGAGAGCTCAATGGTGGGTTGAGTAGATGAAAAGGAAAGTGGGGTCAAGGAAGTAATTGGCTAGGTAGTAAAGAGTGCCTCAACTTGAGATGACATGGTGGATGGAGACATGGAGGAAATGAGGGAGGCATAAGTATAAATAAGGGGATCCACCAAGTGAATCTTCTTCTATGAAGGCTCTAATAGAGGGCTGGATTTGGGTGCCTTGGGTTGCTTGTACTAGAATGAACTAGTCATGAGGTGCCTAAAGGGGGTTTTTTGCTACTTTGGGACTATAATATATGGCTAACGGGGAGGAAGCTAAGTTAAAGGCTTGAAAATCTCCAAAACCTCAACCTCCTTCTACTATGGTGTAACCACGACTTGCTACTCAGGGGGATCTCTTTCTTCTTCTTCATCTCCTTTTACTACTATCTCATGGGTGGATTCTACTTCCACTAAGCCCTCCTCTAGATGATTCTCATCCTAAAGATTCTTAAAGGTCTCATATATGTCTTTAGCATCATAATTAGAGTATGGATTAGCAATTTCATACCTATATTTTATAAAGGTATGCATTTTTTCTTTGCTCCAATCAAACTAGGTGAGCTGCTTCTTCATCCCCTTCGACACTTTTTTAGACAAGTCATATGTTTGGACTACATCGTAGAAGGACTCCCATGGTTTAAGGGCATCCCATGAGATCTGAGATAGATCCACATAATTTTTGAGGATGTCCTCCATGGGTGACCTCCTCTATTCTAGATATGGCTAGTTTTGATGCTAGGGAGTATGGCAGTCTTCAAAGATGATATGAATCCATTTGGATCATAGTTAAATCTATCATCTATTAAATTGAGGCCAAGATATACCAGCTTGGCTATGAGTAGGAATCCCTGCTAACTCTTTACCACTATGATGTTGTCTCTTATGAAAGGGACATCATATAGACCCTTCTTCTTTTTCCTGATCCATAGATAGAGTCCATCATGTTGAGCTAGCGAGCCAAATCTAGGTCTAAGGTATTATGTATTAACATATGTGAGAGTTTAAATGGTTCTCCCTAGAAACTATGCACTTAGATGAATGTAAAATGAACCTATTTATGGCTCACATGATCTTTATTATGGTGGTTTTTATTGAGAAGTGACTAACTATAAGAGTGAAATGCATGTCTTGGATAATATTCTCAACCTGGTATCTTTCTACACATCGGAGTAGGTCTCTATCAAAATTCATTTTAAATAAAACCCCTTGGACCAACATGTATCTAGACCCTTAGAGCCTATAGAAATGCATTTTATACATGGGAAGACTATCTAGATACTAATCAATTTACATGAAGTGGATCTGATCAGTCACCCAAGATCCATCGGTCTCGAATTGGTTGAGCAAGATTGCTTCTAATGTGTCTTATTCTTTTAGTAGGACGTTTGTGCATTGGGTTAGGTAATCATAGATTCTTCTTCCTCTAATCACCTTTTTTGGTTTGATCTTGATGTCTTACTCTAAGATCTTGATGATAGAGTTGGCTCATTTTTCTATGATCTCTCCTTCCATGATGTATTCACAAACATTGGAGTGTGCCACATACACCATAATCTTGCTACCCATGATAAGGTGATTGAAATTTTTGAGGCCCTTGACTATGGTGAAATCCTATCTCTCTATGAAATTGTATTTGAATTCATACCCATGTAATGTTCTTAAGTAGAACATGATCAGATGCTCATTTCTTCCTTCCTCTTCCTTTTGAGTTAACATAGCCACTAGGCTATGCTCACTCCCATCGATGTACATAATGAAATATTTAGAAAATTCAAGGTTAACTAGTACAGGAATGGTAGACATTGCATTCTTGATTTTGTCAAATGTTTCTCTTCTTTTGAGTGTCCACTTGAAGGCTTGGTCTTTCTTTAACATCAGGGTGATTGGTCTTACCAATCCTATGAATTCAAATACAAACCTACTAATGAAATTAATATGTCTAAATAAAGATTGAACTCCCGTCTTATTTACCAAAAAGGCTAAGTCTCTGATGGCCTTTATTATCTTTGAATCAATGGTGATACCTTATTTAGATACTACGTACCCAAGCAACTTTCCTTGTAAGACCTCAAAGACAAATTTATTGGGGTTGAGAGACACCTTAAATTCTTGAATTTTTTAAAAAACCTTCTCCAGATGGTCAAATTGGTCCTCCTTATTCTTATAAAACATAGTGAGGCCATCAAGGTAGATGAGGATGATCTTATTTATTATCCCTTTGAAATCTATGTCCATTGCCTAATAAAATGTTTCCATGGTATTAGAGAGGCTGAAAGGCATCTTCGCATATGCAAAGGTTCCTTACTTCATGGTGAAGGTGCTCTTGTGCTAGTCCTCTTCATTCACCTATACTTGATTTTACTCAAAGAATCCATCTATCAAATAAAACATCTCTGCACCTATTATTGTTTAAAGGATTTTCTCCATAGAGGGAAGGGGGTAATGGTCCTTCAAAGATTCCTTATTCAAGTCCTAAAAATCCATGCACAACTAGATCTCTCTACTCTTTTTTCAAATAGGAACTAGATTGGACACCCAAGTTGAATGCTTAATTGGGTATATAATCTTAGAGCCAATGAGTTTCTTGAGATCTTGGGTAATCAAGGATTCAATCTTTAGGTTTGTCAACCTTTATTTCTACCAAACTAGTTTTGATATTTCTACCAAGTCTGTAGTATGTTGAATGACCTCAAAGTCGTATCCCTTCAGGCCATCATAAGCCCATTCAATGACTCCTTTATATTTGTCATTAAAAAAAACAAATGCTCTTTATCTCTCTAGGGGACTTCTTTTCCAACCTTCAGCCTCCTTCCACCTCCAACATCGAGCTTAGAGTTATCACCCTTATTTCAGAAAAACTTTTGCTTTTCATTTCTTATATCATCAGAGTCAAAAATATTCTCTAGGGTGATGAGGCCCTTTGACAAATTTTTGGTCTTTAACTGAATGATTTGGTCCTTGTAAGCCTCTTCAATTTTTGGTTTTAGTTTCTCCATGAATTTGCATGATTACTAGAAGAACATGGTAATTTGAGCATAGTTTTCAAACACCTACTAATTTTGGTCATTATATAGGATAACAGGCCTAATGTTTATCTGTACTTCTTGCTCATTAGTGAACAAGTCTATTACTGGGTCAAATTGGAAACCAATCATTTCTATTCTATCAACCTTTGTATTCGTGGCCCTTGGGATGATTTAAATGTTGAAGGCTTTGAAGGATTTAATCATATCCCATATACAATGGTGGTAGGATCTCATGTGTATATTTTTTATGGCTAATATCTCCCTTACCTACCTTACTACTAATTTGGAATCATCGAATACCTTTAGCTGCTTGATACCCATCCATTTAGCAAGACTGAGGCCATGGACTAACACCTCATATTTGGCCTCATTATTGGTATAGGAAAAATGAAATTAAAAGGCTTAGAGGGTCTCTTATATGAAAGAAGATGTCAGTCAGATGTTGGCTCCAAATATGGTTTTTCATTTTGCACTATTTAAATGTAGAGTCTTGAATATAGACTTATTTTCAAGTCCTTCACTCTAATATCTTTTTATCTTTATGACCTCAAAAATCACTTGGTCTTCATCATGGATCACATAAGTTCCAAGGTTGGTGGCATCAAAGTCTGAAAATGGGTTATTATGGATGAATTTGTTCACAAGGGCTTCCTCCTCTAGACTTATGGTATCTATAACATTTTCACCTTTGAGCATCTCTATATTGTGCAACTCTGTTCTTGAGAAGGAGGTGTGCATTGCTTCAAATTTCATCATAACTTCATCCACTATGTGTTCTAGGTGAAGTGGTTTGGAAAACATTTTAAACTTTGAACCATGTTTGGTCCTTAAGATCAGATGGGGCTAATCCAATGATAAATCATTTCCTATCTTTGTAGTGAAGTCCCTTGCAAACATAGCCTGAAGACAGGTAGGATGTCTATTACTACAATGTCTTATGATATAATAATGCTAAGACAAGAATATAATGTGAGGGGAAGAATCTTGATGATCCCTAAGGTTTAAAACTTCTTCCCATATAGTTACATCACTCCTTTATTTAATGGCTCATACTTCAAATGAAGCATGTCTACTATTTGTTTAGGCATCACTGTCATGCTTGCACCTGAATCAATCATGGCATTGTGTAATAATTTCTTTCCCACAATCAATGTCAAATAGAATGGGATGGGTTTTGTTTTCCTTACCCCCTCTTTAGTATTGACAAATATGGAGGGTATCTAGGGTTGTGTTCTCATGCTAGCTTCCTTCCCCTTTTATCAGCTTTCCTTGTGTGGGATTTTCTTGCTTCTCCAAGGATTTTTTTAGCAGAGACTTCTACTTGAGAATCAATAAGACATCCTAGAGGGAGATGTTGGCTGGAACCCTTTTCAGCTATTCTACCACATTGTATGACCCTTGAGATGAGACCTAAGATATTTTAATTTGTTCTGCACTACCTCATGGGATTTGGGTATATTAGATGTGAGGGCCAAGGTGTTAAGCCTTTCTCAAAGGTCACTTTGGGCCTTACAATGGCTTTGGGGATTTCAACCAATCTTTTATTTGAATAAGTGTAGTAGTCTAATTAAACCTATGGGGATCTATACATGAGAACTTCACTCATGTAGACTGCATATTCACCTTCAAACTAGGATAATAGTGTGTATTTTGGGGCTATTTCTTCTTCTTTTTCTAGGGACATCCCCTACATTTGTGCCATCAAGATAGTTTTTTTAACCCCTGGAGATTGGTATGTGTAGGCTGAATTAGGGTCATTCCTTTGTCATCATTGTTCAATAAGCTTCTACTATAGGTTTCCCCTTGGATATTTTTAGGGTCCATGAGTGTCATTATAGGGAAAACACCATGAATTAAAGTCATCTTCCAAGTTGTTTTGGCTAACAACTAGCTCTCTATTTGAATTAGGCACTATTATATGCAAAGGATTTGGTACTACATCTATTTGGTTCATGGGCCATGTTTGGTGGTTTGGTACTTGATGATTTAGGGCTTGATGGTTTGGCCTTTATCTCTCTTGATACTAGTTTTGTTGGTATGGTGCTCTCCTTTCTTGGTAGTTATTGAAAAGGGGCTTCAAAGGCATAGCCTACTACCTTTTAGGATTGGTTATCTCATTGGAGAAGTTTTGTAAGATACTCTTCATATCATTCATCTTCATAGCCAAGGAGGATTGAGTAGACATGCTTCTTGAATGGGAAAATACACAGACATGGAAGGTAGGGTTCTTGATGTACTTGGGGCTTATTCTTATGGGGGCATTGATATTTATGAGAACATCGACATCAATAGATGTAGAGGTAGATTTCTCACATTTATCAAATTATTCTCAACCCTTAATTTTAGATCATAAGCATCCAAAAAAATCTAGTCCCCAAGTGATTAAACCATAACCACAATGTCTAAATTAAAAGCCTTGAGATAAAACATAAATCCATGCCTATGACTAGTTGAGCCACCATTAGGATCCTTTGCTATGTCTTTTTGAACTGGGTATTGAAATTGATAATGGCTGCTTGCTAGCCTCCCTTGATGGTTATTAGTTTCTATAAGAGGGATGATCAATCTAATTTCTCATTGAATCGCTCAAATAATTTATCACCCAAGTCATCCCAAGTGATAATGGATTTCATTGGTAAAGACTGCTGCCAATCAAGAGCCCATCCTTTGAAAGATGATGCTAGTATCTTTAAGTCTACATTCTACACATTGATGTAGTGCATACATTTGTGACATCTTAGAGGTGTTTTGATGTAATCTTGAAATCCTCTCCTGAGAACTTGGGAAGTGCCTTTAAGATGTTCACAGGAATGGGGTCCCACATAGTTGGGGGATGTTAGTGGGATAAGTGGGTTGCCTCTATCTATGATATGAAGTTCCTCGATGAGCCTTGAATAACCCTTTGTTGTTTTTGAGTAGTGCTAGACCCTATGAATCTTTTGTGAGTTAGAGATCCTAGACGTAGTGTTAGTAAGATTAGATCCTTTACTATTTGTGAACTTGTTACAGGACTTTGACTCATAAACTTGGGGTCCAATTTGATTAGACTAATTGATCTGTCACATTGGGAGTACCAAAAAATAAAAAATGTTGATGCCTAAAACTCTCACTTTAGAATTTTTAGCCTCCTATGGGAAGCTTTATAGACATGAGACCAAATTATGATCTGTAAAACAACCTCTAGGATTTTAGAAGCTAGCTCTTTGTTTAAAGTTGGGGTGAAAAGGGGAGAGAAAAATGAAAATAAAACTAAAAATAAAATTAAGGTGATGTGCCAAGAGATTTAAAACACTTAGACTATAATTGCATAAAATAGATCAAACTCTTAACTACTACAGACCATAAAGGAGCATAAAGCATGAATTAAGATCTACAATGAAAGCAAAGATTAACACTATAGAAGTAGAAGAAAAGAGATAACATATAGATATAATTTCTCATGCAAATTGACATAGAATATCACATCCTCTTCATTGTTAGATAGAAAAATGAATAAAGAATTCCTTAAGAGCACATACAAAACATTCATTCACACCTATGAGGGGCACTTATTAAGGTCTAAGAATGGGAAAATGCTAACTGCTATTACTTATATTTTATTACTAGTAGGGGTATACAAAGATAACTAATAGAAGCAAAATGATAACTATCCCTTTCCAAAAGGAAAAAACCTAGAATATATAGGTGAGATGGCCTCTTGTTGGAATGACATCTGGATATCCTAACACTCACACTCATAATGATGCCATTATAAATAAAAGATGAACTTGAGCTCATGAGTGCAGTTAGCCTCCAAATCTTGGATATTATGTGGCCACTCTGTCTTGTTAAGACCACAATACTCAAGAGTGATGTAGTGATGCCACATGTAGATATTTGGATCCATTTCTTCTATGCCACTTGGGATAGGGATCCACTTGCCTTATCCAATGGCACAACTCCTTTCTCTGATAGGAAGACCTTTGCCTCTGAAGAGTGCAAGGTTTCCACGTGGAAAGACTCATCTCTTTCTTAATATAACTAATTAGTGGGTCCCCTTTAATTGTATCTGGATAAAGGTACTACTCCAAATTCTAACAAACCAAAAATTCTCCTAAACAAGCATGGGGATGACATGTTTCAAGTTGATGCTCCATTAGAATGAAATGGGAATTTCTTTTGCAAGGTTGAGTGCAGGGGAACCACATGTAAAGTAGATACTCCTCTTGGGGGAAGTTGGGAATTCTTTTATAAAATTGATCATGAGGGAACCATGTGTTATAAATGCATTCACTAAGTAAATGGCTCAGTGGGCCCCATTTATTTACTAACTAGTCAATAGCATTGCTTAGAAGTCTGACCTAAAAGAAAAATGGCTTTGAAGAGTGCGGGGATACCACGTGTCAAGCCAACACTCCATTAGAATGAAATGAGAGCCTTTTTGATCAAGATGAGTGTTAGGATTCCATGTGGAAGAAGTGGATAAGGGCTGATACTTAAGAAATTTTTTGAAAAGGGGCCTTGAGAGAGGAAGAGGCTGAAAGGAGAATTGGTGAAAGGTGTCAAAGAACTGCTAGCTATAGCTAGTGAGTCTGAAGCCAAAGATGAACTGCTCCAAAATATCAAA
Organism: Torreya grandis; assembly: GCA_037957365.1. Classification (NCBI taxonomy): domain Eukaryota; kingdom Viridiplantae; phylum Streptophyta; class Pinopsida; order Cupressales; family Taxaceae; genus Torreya; species Torreya grandis. The sequence continues at coordinate 3,334,752 of JARHVA010000675.1, read as the reverse complement.
ACATGGATTTTGATCCATAGTAACTATAAATCATGTTACACCCTTGTTGACATACCTTGAAATACTTGTTTTTAAAGATGCTACTAATTTTGATCACTTTGAAGTACCTTTCAAATAATAGTCATTGAATCCACCTATAAAACTTGTTCATGATCAAGATCATGATCAGTAATAGGAATGGCATAGGAAATGAATAAATAATGATCTAAAGAATGGTATAGTAGGAGGAATACAAATGGTCTATGATGGTAATAAGAATGGTTTAAGGATTAGTAGAGTAGGAGAGATAGGAATGGTCTAGGTAATAGTAAAATAAAAGAAATAAGAATGGTCCAACGAGCAACACTAAGAATAATTAAGGGGTCAACATAATTAATTATTTAAAATGTGAAAAGGGTGCCCCAATTGAGAGATCCCATAGATAATTTCTCATTTTAAATTAAGCATAGTATCATTTCAGATGCATTATGTTCATTAGTTCCTTGAGATCTTGCCCATCTAGTGTAGCCATTCTATATGCCCCAGAACCATAATTTGTAATCAAAACAAAGGGCCCAAGCCAATTTAATTCAAACTTACCCTTATTATTATGTTTGGAATTGGTATTATTTTGATACTCTTTAAGCATCAAATCACCAATTTCAAATTTTCAAAGGGGAATACGCTTACTATAACTATGATAAAGATGATTTTGGTATGCTCTAAAAAATTTTAGTGCATCTTGTCATTTTTCATTCAATATATCTAGCTCTTATAATTTTAAAAATATATACTCATCATCATCAATGATTTATTTTAGATAAATTCATAGAGAGGGTAACCCAATCTGGATCTTGACAGGAATAATGGTGTCAAATCTAAAAACTAGGGAATAAGGTGTAAAACCTATAGGTGGGCAGGTACTGGTACGATAAGCCCATAAGGATGGGAATAATTGTAAATATCAATCATAACTAGCATCATTGACAATATTCTTTAGAATTTTAACAATGGTCTTGTTGGATGCCTTAGCTTCGTTATTACCTTGAGGGTAAAGGTCATGGACTTTTTATGTTTGATTTGGAATTTATAACAAAGGGCCTTAACATATTTATTTTTGAATGGGCCACCATTATCAATGATAGTGGTGGAGGGAATTCCATAGAGGCATATGAGATGGTAATGAATAAACTTTGTAATTCATTTGATAGTTATATATGTGAAGGAAATGACTTATATCCACTTGGTAAACTATTATGTAGCCGTTAGGATATGTTTATGGCCATCTAAGGAAGTAAGGTTCACTTTCCATACAAGATCAAGTCCCCAAGTATAAAATCGCCATGGTGTTGTGATCAACTAGAGGAGCAAGGAAATAACCTATATCAAATCATCATGTCATTAATAAACATCATAATTCTTCACATGTCAACAAACATCTATCTCCACTATGGGCCTATAATACCCAGTTTGAAGGAGTTTTTTGGTAAGGAATAAACCATTGGTGTGGGCCCTAAAAGATCCTTTGTGCACATCCTAAATGATAATTAGGATTATCCTGAAGATAAAAAATGAAGTAGAATTGCATCATATCCTCTATGATAGAACATATTTCCAAGTAATGTATATTGGGTGGTTTTATGGATGAAGGCTTTATGTTGGTTGCATGATAAGTCTAGAGGAAGAATGTGGTCATGAAGGTAGTTATAAAGGTCTTAGTACCAAGGGATATCAGGACTAATAATATCACATACCATATATGAATCCATTCATTCGTGAGTGGGTTGAAGAAGGTTCTTGATGAGGAATTGATACTCTTTAACACTATCAACCATTACTAGCATGGATCCAATAGTTTCTATTGCATTGACTGATTGGTTATTGGCCCTTGTTATTATCTCAAAATGAAGGGTTTTAAAATGTGAATTGAGCTTGTCTACCATACCCTTGTAAGGTAAAAAATTCTCATCCTTTTTTTGGTACTAGTCTTTAGCCTATTTAATTATTAATTAGGAATCCCCATATACCATTAACTACTGAATTTTCCACTAGATGGTGAGACAAAGTCCTGTAATGAGTACTTTGTACTTAGTCATGTTGTTAGTGAAATGGAAACCTATATGGAATGTTTTGGGAATGAGATCCTCTTGAAGTGTAATGAACAAAATATTGGACCCAGATCCATGGGATGTGAATGGGGCATCAAAATATAATGTCCACTATTTGGACTCAATAACAGTTACCTCCAAAGTCAGAATTAACTCACCTAGGAAATCAAAGTTGAGTAGTTTATATCTAGTATAGGAGCTTCAAAAAGTTGATTTGTGAGAACTTGTCCCTTGGTGGAATTTATATTATGATATTCAATCTCAAATTTTTTCAGCATCATTACCCATTTATCCATGTGACCTGTTAGAGTTACCTTGGATAATAGGTATTTGAGCAAATCTACTCTGGAAATAATAATAGTCTTATTGTTCAACATGAAGTGACACAATTTTTGGGAAGCGAACACCATAGAAAAATAATATTTTTGAATTGGTGAGTAGTTTTTATCATAAGTAACAAGTGTTCAACTCAAATATTAACTGCATGTTCTTTACCCTAAATATTATGCTAGGCCAATAGTTCCCCCAGTACATGTTTTATCACTGATAAGTAACTAAAAAAAGGTTGACCCAGTGTAGGTGGCATCATAATTGGTGGATTAGCCAAGTAGGTCTTCAATTATTTGAAGGCTTTATGACAACTTGTATCCCATTGAAATTTAACACCTTTATTTAAAAGGTGAGTGAAAGGATGGTACTTGTTGGCTAGCTAAAAATTGAACCAATAAATAGACTGAATCTTAACCTACAAGCTATAAATTTTTTTTAGATTTGATGGTGGAAGCATATCTATAATGTATTTGAATTTATAAGGATCAACTTTTATGCCCCTATGTGAAACAATGAACCCTAGAATTTTGCTTGAAATGACACTAAAGACACACTTCTTTAGATTTAGACATGCCTTATATTCATGAAGGCTCTCAAATATTCTTTGTATAATGTTAAGATGTCCCATTAATGTTTTATATTTGACCAAGATGTCATCAATGTAGTCCTCAACAATGTCATGCATCATGTCATAGAAGTTGACAATCATGATATGTTGATAGGTTGCACTGATGTTTTTTAAGCCAAATGGTATGAATTGATAATAAAATGTCCCCCATAGAATGGTGAACATGTTTTATGTTGGTCCTCAGGTATAATTTTGATTTGGTTATAACCTAAAAACCCATCCATGAGGGACAACATATTGTATCATGTTGTTGAATCTAGAATCATGTCAATGTTTGGTAGTGGAAAATCATCTTTCGGGCATTCTTTATTGATGTCTCTAAAATTAATACATAAGTGAATGCCCTATGGTTTCTTATTGATTGGAATATTATTTGATATCTATTCAAAATAATCTAGTGGTTTAATGAAGTTAGCTACCAATAACTTTTATAGCTCCTTGACAAATGTAACGATGTGTGGATGCATTTTACATAACTTTTGCTTGATTGGCTTGGCAACTAGATGTGCCACAATTTGAAACACCACTAAAGAGGGGTATAGACCTAATGTATCAGAATAGGACCATGAAAATATATTAATGAAGTCCTTCAAGATAGTAATAATGAAATCACACTCCTCCACAGTGAGGGATACACCTAGGTAAATTATCTTTGGGTCATCATAGGTACCAATATTCACTTCTATGGTATCCTCTAAAAAGAGTGTAGATATATCCTCCAAAATAGTTGGAAGTGAAGGGAATTGATATTCTTCATCACTTTAGGAGCTACAAGAAGAATTTGAATATACCATTTCAGGTAGTGGCTAATTAGCAAATTATTCAAGAAAATCTTGTACTAACTATATAAAGATTATGTGTTCTTAACTAATACTAGAACCAATGGTAATGATTGGACTAGGAAGCAAACTTACACATCCAAAGGTGACTAAAATAGGTTTTCACCTATGGACTTGTCTTTATTTTTAAATTTTCCCTAATCTAAAGGTGCCTCAAAAAGGTTTTCACTTGAAGATCTTGATGTTTTATTTTATTCATGACCAAATAAGTTTGTCTACTCTCTAAATTAGGCAGTAAGATCCAAGTGGAAGTCAAAGACTTGTTTGTTATCGCTAGTCAACAACCCATCTCTAAGACCCATGAATTTGGTAATAGATTATTCATTGTAGAACTCATCTAATGGTATAATTAACTCTTGATGGTCCTAATTGATTAGGCTTGGATGATGAAGGGAAAGAGGATATCAGGATGCAATGGTAAGAATGACATTGGTATCAAACAAGTTGGTGTTTATAAACTAATTATAGGAACTATAATGTGATGTTACATCACTACCACAAGTATTTTCATTAGATAATGAAGTAATATCACTCTCTAACTTGATGAGGTCACCCCTAAGTGATGTAAATCCAAGGCCTAGACTTATTATATGTATTGGTATGGGTACTAGCTCAAGAATATATTGGGATTTTTCTCCCAAACCCTTTTCTTGATGGTCCATATGGTCTATGATTATGTTCACTATGGGGTATTTATCATTTTGAAAGCAATTATCAAAATTTTCACCATATAATCAACTCCTTTAGAACTAGTGGCTTGATCCCAATTAAGTGACGTATCTCATATAAATATAAGCGATTCTTGTAGAGTAGATTTGGCTTTTTTTTGCTAGTTCATGTTGGGCCTACCAAGGATAGGTTTGGGACATCCATATGACATAGGAGATTTGGGAAACTTTCCATCTTGAAAACCATATTGAATGTGATATGTGGAAATACCCGCATCCTTAATGGTAAAATGAGTGAAAATGTTCTCATAAGGTGGATTAAAAGAAGTGGAAGCAAGGTCACTAGGGTCAATGTAATTAGACTTTAGAGATTCAAGAACTTTTAGTTTTTCCCTCTTATCTACAACTTAGTGCTTAGACAATAGTTGTAATTACCATATTCAGCCTCCAGATTCCTACAATATAGGTATGGTTGAAGATCACCACAGGAAGAAACCTCCAATCCTGAATGAGGGAACTTGATGTACTGATGCAAGGTAGAAGGTATAAATCATGCGTCATGGATCCAAGGGTGACCCAAAAGTAGATTATAAGGTAGTTCAATGTCAACATCATAGAAAAAGGTGTCATGAGTGACAATCCCAACAATGACTGGCAAACAAATGGTACTTATAGATTATCTCTCTAAATTATCATAAGCTTTGATTTTAATGGTATCCAATTATATATCAACTATTGTGTAACCTAGAGTTTTGATTAATTTCAATGATAGTATGTTTAATCCCAAACAATTGTTTATAAGATGCTTCTTGACTTTGTTGTGGGAAATAATGGCCTTGATGTGTAGGGGATTGTTGTGAGGGGGACCAAGGGATGACATATTACTTTGGCCAAATGTGAATTATTGACCTAGGGATAAATTCCACACTAGTGCTTGGAACTGGGCTAGATCTATGTTATTAGGTACCTTAGACTATTGGAGAAATTCATTTAATATGTTCCTATGAACTTTATATATACACAAGAGGTCCAAAATGGATATTTGTGCATGCATTTTACTTAATTATTCATTGATATTATATATATTTTCAATAAAAGGATGATATGTCTTGGATGTTGGTAGGGTAATTTATGGCATAGGGTTGGGATTAGTATTAGAAGGAGGCAAAGGGTACTAGAGGGTCACTTTTCATCATCTAGTTATGACTACATAATTTTGAGTCAGGGGGAGTTAATATAATTAGAAGAATGGGGTGGAAGTCTAAGAATGGTAATTTGTGATGATCAAGATGCAATCATATTACTCTAATCAAGATGCAATCATATTGCTTTGATCTACATTGGTATTCCTAATGGTTAAAGATAGTAGTCCCAAAATATAAGGGTTAACATTCTAATGAGTGTTAGTTAGCTTATGAGGAGTGATTTTGATGGTGGTGATGTGATTAAAGGTAATGCATCCCATGGTATTTTTGTAATCATAATGAACACTTATATAGCCAACTTGGTTGGTTTGGGTATCATGATCATGATTATGATGATTCTAGTTTTGTTTCTAGACGTGTCCTTGTTGCTAGTCTTGGCCTTGTCCTTGGTTATGATTGGTGTGCTATTATTGATTGTTATGATTGGGAAAGGGTTTTTTTTTATAGATTCCCATCTCTTGATTGGTGTTGGGTTCTCTTTTATCTAATTCAATCTCCCCATTCTCAAGCAAATATTAATTGTGTCTCAATTATATGCACCTATAAATATAATTACCAATTATATGATGGTAATTGTAATACTCATTATTGCGATACCATGTTGGCTTAGGCTGACCCTGTGGAAAGTGTTTTGGATTAGACCACACAATCATATTGGATATTACTAAATTTTCAAATACAATCTCAATGGGTTCCCTAAGGTTGCTAAAAACTCTATCTTTATAGTATCCTCATCATGGGAGAGCTCTTTGTAATGCACGCTAAGGTTTAGGTAAGGAATTTTGAATAGGTGATGGTTGTACTATCTACACATGTCTAGCCTTTGTAACCCCATTACTAATCATGTTTTTATTTTTAACAAAGGCTTTCAAATTTTGAATTAGAGTGGGATGAATTGGTATTTGATTTGGTGTTTGGTTTTGAATTTGCATTTGGTTTATTGTTTAGGTCTAAGAATATATCTTGATAAGACCCTTGCTGATAAGTTTTTTTTATTTGCACCCTTTTGTCAATGATATGTTTGAACGTGTTGACACAATTGAGTTTGAGATTATAAGCAATCTCAAAATTTAGGTTCTATGAAAATATACCTGTTAGTTGTGTATCTGACAAATTATACAAGAAATGATTAGCCAAATATCTCCACCATTGTAAGTATGTTGAGAATCTCTCTCCACCTCTCTGCTTGGCATTGCAAAAATATACAACTATCACTTCATGTTCTATGTTGTAATATAAATGGTTGAAATTTTTTTCTAACAGGTCATTGAAATTAGTGACTAATCTCTTAGGTAATTTGAGAATCCATTCTAGCACTTGCCCACCCAAACTACATGGAAATAGGTGTAGAAAATAGACATTGTTATAGGCTACCTCTTGACATGCCACATAGAATGTTTTTAGATCTTCTCTTAGATATCCTTCTCCCTTGTACTTTTCAAATTTTGGCATTTCAAAGTGAGGAGGGAAAATTACCTAAAGAAAGTTTATATCAAATGGATAAGGGCATATGTCATCAAACTTGAACTTTTTGTGTGTTTGCTTGCCTGCTTGAAGTTCTAAAACTATCCCTTTTATTACATTATATTCTTGAACATTGGGAGTAGTTTACAATGAGATGAGGGTATTTTACTAGTTATTAGTTAATTATTGGCCCTGGTTGGTATTAACATCAGTGGAAATGGCTCCCCCTTGCATGGTTATATTTTGAATACTCACCCTATGTCCTAAATTCTATGTTTGACATGAGATATATTGCTGATTTGGATTAGAATTAGAATAGGTTAGGTGTTGTTATCAAAGAAGTTGTTATTATGAACAAAATGGAATCTACTATTGGTCTAGGGGAATCTATTGCTAGTTTTGAGGAATTTGTTATTGATTTAGAAGAATTTTTCATTGTTGCTAGTTTGAAAGAGGAACTTGTTGTCATCATTGTGAATTTGAAGAGGTTGGTATTGCATTTTACAAATTATCCACTACCTATTATGGTGGTGGATTATTACAGGTTATTGTGAATGATATGGCACTTGTTGTGAATCATTAATTACTTGTATTACATTAGAAAGAATCTCCTGATGGTTAAAAATATATGTTGTGTATCAAGTAGAACTTATTGTGAAGCATTCATTGGTATGGGTTGCTCAAATAGATCCAATAGATCTACATCAAATGTAGGATTAGCTAGGTACTATTTCATTTATGGATGCAACTAATTTTGTTCTATGAGTGTGGTGTTGTTGAATGATGTTATGATCAAAGAAACTGTTAAGTCAATGACAAGCTGATCTACATAACATTGACTAATTTATTGCATAATGGATGCTATAATGTGACCTATTTATCAAGGATCAACCAATGGACCATTCCCTTTGCTAGATGAAGAAATGGTTGGTTTTATAATTTGAGTACAAGGTTGCTCTTGTTGTTGATCCTCTACTTAGACATGAATATGCAATTGTTCCTTTGGAAAATTGGGTGGGAGCCTAGCTCTTGAGTCTATTAGCCATAAGAGAGCTTCTTCTTGATATTCTATGAGTTAATTGTTGAATTGACCACACAATGAGAGGGATATGTTCAAAAATAACTAGGTGTTCATCTCTATCCTTGCTATATTCATAATTTTTAAGGTGTCCTAAGGGATCATAAAAAAATTCTTCTTCAAAACTAGGGTCATAAGAGACCCTACTACGAGTGTATCTAGGCATGATTGGTATGGTTTTTGGTCTTAGAAAGTGTTACAAATGTGATTTTGGTTTGGACTTGGTATTTTATATTTAAATTAGAAAGTGTTTGACTTGAGAAGTGTAAGTTTACAATAAAGGTGAATACCTTTAGTCTTTAGGAATGGTTTGGCTCAAGAAAAATCCATGTCTAAAGAGAAACCTAGAAAAGGGATAAATGGTCTTGGTTGGTCTTTGACTCTAATTCAAAATTAGACTAGAATAGAGTCAAATGGTTCAAAATTTGGGAATTATTTTGGCATAAAAGACCTAAGTCTAAATTATAAATGAAATGGGTAATGTAACCTTACCAAATAAGACAAAGGCTATTGTTTCAAGTGGTAAGTGAAACATTATGAAAATGACCAAGATTGGTTTAGAAATGTGGATAACGTAATAATATAAAATGGAAATGAAAGGAATACAAATGGTTCATTAGAATTTAGGATGTAGGTTAACACAAGAAAAATTAAGTCTAAATTTAGAATAAAAATGGGTAGTGTAACACCTCAATGTTTAAATAGGTGACAATTTGTTTGAACTTGTTTGGTCCAAGAATTTACGTGGAAACTGACATGAGTTACGAGATAGTCACTGAATCCTTTTTATATACTTGATTTTAAGAGGATTAAATTTAAGGTTCACTAAAATAAATTAATTATTGCACATTATTATTAGGGTTTTTAAGTCCCCTCTTCTTTTAAAAGTTTGTATGTAAAAGGAAATCTTCAGGGGATGTTAACCTTTGCACCCTTATATTAGTGATATATCCATCACAAATTGGATTTCTACCCTAAGTTTTTGATGGAAAATTAAATCATCCTAATATACCTTATGGTATGTGGGTGATTTAGAATAATCCATCAATTGGATGTGAGGTCTTGTGGGCCATTTGCCAAAGGGTCTAGTCCCTGTGCAACCACTTCAACCGTTGGGGTCTTAGTTAAGTGATACTAGTGCAACTAGGATTCAAAGTGCATATAAACTATGATACTATTGTAATTACTCTAATTTATATATCCCATCAGATAATAGGGTTGTTATTATGCTAGGATGTCACTTATTCAATCAACACACCCATAAAGACTAGTGGGAAGGTGATGAAGTCCACCCCACAAAATCAAAATAAAATGCACGTAAAAATGAATTTTTGCTTATGATTCTCAGGACCCCATGAATGGGAAAGAGAAGAGCATACAACAAAAATTTATCTTTCAGGTAAAGCACACAAACAAGTAAATCAATGTGTTTTTGGCTACCTAGGCTCCATAAAAGGGGTAAGGGGAGGGTATATACATAATGATTTACATATAAAAATTGAAATACAAACAACCCTAAGCAAATACAAAAAGTAAATTCTCTTAAGATCACAAAGGCAATGGTTATTTATTATTTTTAAACACTAAATACCAAATGTGGATGAAATTTGCCTTTGTAGGTTAGTTATAAAAATAAAAAACAAATTAAATGGATAATAAAAACATATAAAGTAGAGGATTATACTATCAAAAAAAGGTTTTAACTATCAAAGAAAGCTATTTTTAAGAATTTATTCTCTCAAAAAATTTGCCACAGGGAGACTTCACCATTTAGCATAGTGGCCTCACTGATTCTAGGTTAGCTTCACCATTCTATAGGAAAATAGAAACATAGTTTTGGCAACTTCATCATTTAGTAGGATTACCTCATCAATTACTGGATGAGTTCATTGATTTTACTAAAACATAGTAGAAAACAAGAACAATTTACCTTTTGTTATATCATCTAGAATAGGATGAGTTCACCTTTTCTACTTTGACTTCAATGTTTTCACTTTAAATTTGTTGTTTTACTAAAGAACACGAGAAATAGAGAGTCAACTTCACCTTTTTCTTTTCAACCTCACCGATGTTCAGTTCAACTTCACTATTTTCTTTATGAGTTTTTCATTTTCTATAAAGTAAACAAAGATCACAAAATAATATAAAATGATATTTTTAATATGCAGGGAGGCCTCGCTGATTACATAAATGACCTCATTGGTCCATAGGGTGACTTCATCATTTCATAGGGTAACTTCACTGATACATAGGGTGACATGGCCATTTTCAAGGTGACCTTGTTGATAGCCAAAAAACACAAATAAATAAAATTAGAAGAAAACAAATCAAATCAACACCAAAAGATGGTTTGATTATTTAACTAGAAGACTTAATAAGATGTCCAAAGGAGGTTTATGAGATGCACAATCCTATCGAGCACACCATTACGTATAAAAATATCACAAGAAGGGTTAATTTCTATGTTAGTATTCAAATACAAATAAAATCATGAAACATAACACTTCAATCTTGTTCCCTATGGTGAAATAGAATCACTAAACAAAGATATCAATATAATAAGATGAATAATACATTCACTTTCATAGAAGACTCCATATAACAACTATTTTGACAAATGCTAGTGCTCAATTTATGGACATAGGAGTCTTTGTGAATGTGTGTGTTCATTCCAATGGCATCTCCCCTTTTCCACCAATGTATTTAATCAAATAGGTTGAATAATGATGAACCTTCTTTGTAAAATTTTGTAATTAATTCTTTGCACATAAAAGCTTAATAGAAAATTGTCAAGGCCCTAGTATTTATAACTTCACTAGAATGATATGGACCATCCATCTCAAGATCAAGATGTGTGGTACAAAATTGATTCAAATTTGGAGACCAAATGTAATTAATGTTGGAATTAATATTTGGAAGAATAGATCAATTAATAGGCATGGATTGCACAAATTAGATATTTGTTGCATTGATTAAACATGGCTTGCATTTTTGACTTTGTTACTGATGATGTCAAATTTATAGATATTTATTGAATTTTCATTTTATAAACATAGATATTAACTAATTTGATATGTATTTTTCACTTAAGCATTTAATTAGTTAAGTGAATATAATTAGGCTTTTTACAATTCTTAGAATTTGGTTAATTGCCATGCATTATTGGTCAAAAATGTTAATTTACTAGGTCATAATTTGATTGGAGATGAATTAAAAGAAGATAATGATTGTGTATAGGATAATTCCCTAATTAGGAAGATATTGATGTGAATCAATAATTACATGTGACATGTACAGACGTATCAGAGCATTTCGATGGTTTTGGTGTAATTTATGCATTATTGCAAGATGTTGTTTAGACTTATAATTTTGACACAACAGGGGTTAGAAATAGATGTCTACACTAGGAAATGATCTACCAATGGGTTGAAATCTGTAATGAATTATAGAGGGAGATCATATAACCATCATAGAGCATAATCTTTGTGGCTTCTTGGAAAGATCTTGGTGAGTAGTTATCATTTTAAGCATAACCCAAACATGCTACATGGAATAATCAAAGATGTTACTCAGGATTGCCTTTACCTTCATAAAATGGTCATTTAGGAGCCACAAAACTTGTTGGTAATAGGTAAGAGGATATTATAGGTTCCAAAAAATTGTGAAGAAGAGTATATTAATCCATTGAATGAGTGGATTTATAAACACCTTTTTCTGATTCTAAAATTTTGGCATCTAAGGCTAGAACAATTTGCTCAAGATTTGATGCATTAGTTGAAGTTGGGATAAGACATTTTTAGTAAAAAAGGGAGGTATATATTATGTCCTTGTAGACATAGGAATGTTAATCTACTGTAAATTAAGTGATGTCCCATACCTATGGATGTTGGCACGTATGTGACAATAGGGGTTGATATAGGAATGGAAATAATAGTGGAAGCTACAAGACCTAAAATTAAGGCATCAATAACTTTTAAAGGCACCTCTTTCTATTGTTTTTGAAGATGTGTAGTCATATATGATAGGATTAATTAAAAAAATCATCCAATTTTTGGGGACATTATCAAATCCCTTATTATAAATTGTTTAACCCAAATTTTTACTAAGTATAACAAAATTTAGGAGCGTGCATGTGATAAATAAAGGTAGATAATGGAACCAATAGTATAATTAGAGACTGGCACACACAAATAAACCTATTATATGTGTTCATGACTAACATGGATTACCAGTAAGACATGCATGAGTCAAAAAGATTGAGTTCATATGTGTATATGAAAAAATAATAGGATCAAAACATGTAAGACCATGTAAATCTAGGAACAAATATGAAGATCACAGGGATAAATGATAGAGTTATGATTAACAACTTTATTCTGATAGGAAATTGGGAAGTGAAAAATTAATGAGGTATCTGACATGGAGTAGAGCACTATATTAACTATCAAGTGGATAATAAATATATTTACTGTTGATTGGTGGAATTTGAGCTACCAGATGCCACGTAGGGCTATTAGAATGCATATATAAAAAATATCTACTACAGAGGAAAGGAGAGCAAGGAAGATATAATAAAGTGTTACCAAATTTCTATGAGAGATCAAATAACAAGTAGAGAAATGCTACCAGAATACTGATAGAGTTTTGAATGAAGAGATAGATAAATGAGTAGTATGATAACTTGATTGTAATCATGTTAAGTTCCTTTGATAACCTTATAAAAATTTTAGTCATAATATGATTAAGTAATGGATATCATATTTGTTTCTATTGTTACCTTTTTTATTTATGTCTACATTCATGGAATTTATGATCAGGCTTAGATTAATTCTATTATTATATGTAGTGATGTATTATCAATAAGTGATAAATTCTTAGCTATAATCATTATGTTTGTGTTTTTGTTTAACATTATTGACTTATGTGAGTAGAATAATGTTCCAATGTCCTTGGTTACATATATGCCTATTTATAGCCATGTGTTGATAGAATAAGATAGAGTATGTTGTAATGACTTACCCACACACAAAGGTATGTATATGAGACAATGTTGGATTTGACATTTATAACTAACCTCAACCTAAACCAATTACCTCTCTCCACACCTTGGGTGAATGTATGAACACAAGCTCACGTGATATGATGGCATAGAAAGAATAAGTGTTGGGACCCATGGAGGGGCTAGTGTATGGGTTACCATTGGCCTAACTAATAAAAATTAGATAATTCTTTGATTTTTAAGGATATACTCTATTAATTTCATTTGGATAAAGTGTATTAGATCTTTCAGGATCATTTTGATTGTCATGTAGTTTAATTATCTTGATTATATGTTCATGACTAATATCATCTTTAATGTGGACATAAATTTGGAAAGTTGCATCATTGTATTGATCAACAATGTCTATGTTATCCATTATAGAAGTTATTAAAAGAGTTTAAATATGTTTAATAGGAGTTCCACATAATCTAGCACTACACCTTAGATGAAGGGAGAATGTTAATTGTTTGAGTGTCATGCAAAGGTGTGAAATAAAAAGGAAAACACATGTAACTAGTCAAAAGTGTGTTTGCTTTGAAGGATTTTAGATATATTAATCCTAATGGTAAATAGTGAACACATTACAGAGGATTCCATTGTTCCTATAGCATACTATCTCATCTCATGGGGTACATTGAGAGTAACTTCCCAAGGTTAACTACTTACTCTTACACTCCAAGAACAAATAGTCAAAGGCTTCTTATGGATGAAAATAAAAAACCTAGGTGTTTCCAATATACCATGAGGTACGTGGAAATTAAAATACATATATAATATTATCTAATAACTTACATATTGGGAAATATCCCTCATACCATGACTTAGGTAATATTAGAGGCTGCTTTACCTAGGATGACAACTATGAGTTTTAAAATTACCAGAACATAATTTATAGGAAAAACAAAGAAAAATAAGTGAAATTCAAAAATGAAAATGAAGAGCAAATTAGAAATCAAGGGATCAAAAATAAATACTCATGTTTTCCAATATATTTTACCCTATTTTTGATAAAAATAAATAAATCGTAATGTGTTATAATATATATAAAACTAGAGAATTGTAGATACTAAAATTCAATATTTATAACATCTCAGTCTTGTACATTTGACAAATATCAATCAGGGATCTACCCTTTATTTATATACATCCCTACTATCGAAAGGTTCATATTAACCATCTTAATGTGCCTATTTAGTTACAAAATAAATATTAAATGTATGAAGGAAACCATGTTTCCTATTTAGTTACAAAATAAATATTAAATGTATGAAGGAAACCATGTTTCCTATTTAATGTGAGATCAAATGTTGGGTGGAACTTTATTTTTCCTTGGATTTCCTTATTGTGGTTTGAACTCGAGTTGGAATGCCAACCTAAGTTAGACTACCTACTTTGTATAATTTAGTTGTGAAAGAAATAGCAAATGTATGAAGGAAACCATGTTTCCACTTTAATGTAAGATTGAATGTCAGGTGGACCCTTATTTTTACCTTGGATTTTCATATAGCGATATGTTGGTTCAGATCTCTTATTACTTTGTGAAAAGTGGCAGATTGATGATTGGGTCTTTCAATTCAATCTGAGATTTGGCCTCAATCCATTGTTATGATTTTTTATACCTAGATCCCAACTTACCCACCTAGTAACATACTTGATGACATGTGTTTTGGATTTTTCTTATTATTCCTAATGTTCTTCAAAACTATTGGATCTAGCCTGCTCCATATAATTTAGTTGCTAAATAAATAGTAACTATATGAAGGAAACCATGTTTATTATTTAATGATTATCTCTTAGTCCTATCGATATCATTCTAATGACCTAGGTCTCTTGTACTTCAGATAAAT
Organism: Torreya grandis; assembly: GCA_037957365.1. NCBI lineage: Eukaryota > Viridiplantae > Streptophyta > Pinopsida > Cupressales > Taxaceae > Torreya > Torreya grandis. The sequence goes on along the minus strand of JARHVA010000675.1, from coordinate 3,319,565 downwards.
CTTAAAACTTGATAAACATCCTTTAATGTCAATTTTAGATCTATATCTATTTTCTAGCCTTTTGGACACTAGCAGCCATAGAGGGACACTATCACCGATTATTCTATCCATATCCTTATCTACTATCCAATTTATAAATTCCTCCAAATTACAAGTGTTTCAAAACCTATGGGTCAACCTATGTGTCTTATTGAACCTTACTGTGAGATATTTTCAAAAGGTGTGGTATAAATAAAAGTATTAGCCTTCTAATTCCTCAACTAGCAAATACCAAGAAAAAACCTACCAAATCTAAATTAATCAATTACACAACCAATTTATTCTACCCATTTAATCCTTATTTTCATATTAATCATAGGAGAAATCATATTATAGGTCTAAAACATTCAAAGAGTAGCCCATGAGTGATATTTGTTTAGTTACAAACTAAATCACTGCATGAATCATCATATAGTATATTTCACCCTTGTGCACAGACTTTACCACACATAGGGGAGAAATAAATAAGTTTAAGGCGTTACTTGGTGTATTGTATATGTAGGTAACATGCATTAACATATGGGTCTTTGGGGTCAACTCAACACTATGAGCTCACTAACCCATTTTTTAGCAAAAAAGGTGACGAGCTAGGGTTTGATACATTATCAAATACTAATGATTGGTATACCAAATATAAATACATCAATATAAAGGTGGAAAAACCCAAAGTAACAAAGTTGGTCAAATTTAGATCCAGTCATTATTCCATACCAAATACCTGCATCATAGTCAGACACTAGCATCAAGGGTAGTGTCTAGAACTGATGGTAGTGTCTACGACTATAAAAATATAATTTCAAGAATATAATGAAAATATATAATATTGATCCTACATACTTTACAATTATTTCTAGTCTAGATGTGCCTACACTTAGTAAACCCAACTAAGTATTATTTCTCTTAGTTATTGCAATCAATTGAACATCTTTTGAATTTGGTACTTTTTATATTTATCATATCTCAGTATTATAATTTATAATATTAATTTATTTGATTTTATAATTAGTTGGCCTACTATAGATTAATTTATCACCCTGTGCTTGAACTATTTATAGATTCTTAACCCTATCCTCCCATATTAAAAATTTAGGGTTAAACATTTGGTGAACCTAGCATCTATGTCTTTCCATGCAAATCCTAATGTTCTATAGGATTTTTTTGATTTCTCAATTGTTAAAATTTATTTCAAAAATAAGTTTGCTTTCCAAATAAAAAGAATACATTAACATAATGGATTGTTATCTAGAGTTTATGTGTCTCTCTTATCTAGTCCTTATTTAAATATTTAGAACATTTCAATTGGATAGAATGGAACCTCTTCCTCTTCCCAACCCTAAGGAGGGTGATAGCTACTTTCCCTCTAATTAGGTCCATGTTATTAATCCCTCTAATCAGGTCCATTCCCTTCCTTAAACATTCCCCACCCATAACTAATCTTGATGGTGGGGGTATGAATAGGAAATCTATGGTTCCTAGGGTTTATGTAGGTCAAACTCTTTTATAGCAACTTACCATCACTAAATAAGAACTCTAAAATAAAAACAAATATTTGAACTCAAAATTTGCATCATAACAAATTATGCTTTTATATATATATATATATATATATATATATAATGTAAAATGTGTCAGTAATATGCATACATTTGTATCATATGTCACTATTATGACCAATAAAGGATCATTTAAAAATAAAGAGTTCAAAGAAAATCTATTTAGAATAAATTATTTACACAATATGTAAAAATATAATAGAAGTCCAAGTGAGATTCTAAGGGTACTACTTAAACACAACTTGATCACATGACCTTCTTTATAGCCTCTAAGAAGAACAAAATATTATTACCAATATCATAAAATCCATGGGCATGTACAAATCATTATTTGGATCTAAAAAAGAAGATAAAACACATAATTAATAGTGGTGATCCTAAAATTGATGCATGCCACTTTTTCTCATAAGCATCCCAAAATATTCCAAAAATATTAAAAAATCAAATATTCTAAAAATACAAAAACATTCAAATAATTCAAAACTTCAAAAATATTCAACATTATCTATGTTATTTAATTTATGTTAGTAGATAACATATAATCTCATTTATATATACACATATGTTTCATACATCTTTTAATGTGATATAGGAATACTAAGACACATGATATATGCACTTCTATATGTTGGACCTCTCCTCTACCTACATCATATAGTACATTGGGGTAATCTACCTTTTTGATCATGATTGATACAAGTTACATATCCTTTATGATCATTTATATGTTATCATGTTTGAGCTTATACACTAGCACTAACACATATATATCCATGCTCATATGTTTCACAATGTAATTTATATTCTATGATACATAACATTTTTTGCTAACACATATATGCAAGGAATAATATAATATTCTTATGCTAGTTGCTTGTGCTTCATTTATTCACATTGTCAATTCTTTGAATGTATTAATTGCTTGATACTGTCTTACTTGTGGAACATTTAAATATGTTCCTCACTTGTTGGCCCCCATGTCATTGTATGTTGTTTGGGCATTTAAATATGTCATCCCTTTCAATTATGTAGCATTTGAACATGCCCCTTGTATGAGTGCTCTTTTGTGTGTGCTTGATTATTTTATGAGATTTTACTATTACTCTATAGACATTTCCATTATCTATATCATGTAGCTTAGGACTTGATGTGATCACATATTATGAGCTTAATTGATATATCTATTTCAACATGTTAGCTCTATATGCTACATGATTCATACATAAACTATTCAACTACCTTATCTTTTTGAGGTAAGGTACATTTTATATTCCATTTACCTCACCTCAAAAGGGGGTTTATATCAGTGGGGGCATGCCATTGAAGCATGACCTCCAAATTTTCATAGTTTCTAAATTTTAACGGGGGCATGTCATAAAGGTATGACCTCTACACTTATACACTTTCTCAGTACTTACAAATTTTATTGGGGAATTTCCATAAAAAAATTACCTCCACACTTACTCAATATCTCTAGAATTTAATGGGGGCATGTCATAAAGACATGACCTCCACACTTACATAATCTCCATTTCAATTTCATGATTTAGATATACACTTGGGTTGAAACCCTGTACATTGCATTGATTTAACATATAATTGAAATAGAATTTTATAGATTTATGAAACATATAATAAAACTCAAACATATTATAGGTGCATATTCCATGCTATTACACTAAAAATTGTAAACTTTATCAATCATAGTACTCACCAAGATGTATTAATTACCCCAGGATGTATTATTAATGAGCCTTTTTTGTTAAAATAATTGGTTCATTGTATAGGTTGAAATGATTAAATCATTTAACCTCATAAAATTTATAGGTTTGAGTGATTAAATCATCCAATCTCATCATATTTATCAGATGAGTTGATTAAATCACTCACCCTCACCAAATTATATCTATTCACACTTAAATTGTGTGATTGAGAATTAATGATCTCAATGACCATGTCACAACTCATCCTTGCACTAGATTGGGGGAATAATACCTTACAATATCCCTATTGAAATATCTAAGGTTTAGGTTTGAACCTCTTCCATATCCAATGCTTCATAAGGAAACATATTTACCAAGTCAAGGCATTATGAGGCAACATGGTTGTATCAACACACATGTGTACTTATTCCTTGATCTCTTTCTTTTTAAGGTTAAATTATTTCAAATTTTAGATTATATACATTGATTTATACTTTAACATGCTCTTTTTTACAATTCATAAACCATCAAAGCACTCAAAGTGGGTTTAAGCAAAGGCAATGTGTGTTGTACATACCTACGTACACATTTATTTTCTTTGGTCTAGTAATTTCATCCTTATGCATTACTAGATTGAATGGGGGGGTGTAGATAATAAAACTAAATATTTATATCATATCAATTTGGTATATTTGACAAATATCAATCAAGGCTCTATCCTTCAGTTCTACACCTCCCTAATGTGAAAAAACTTGCATTCACCTTCTCACTATGCATAAATGCTTATCACTTAGTCTTATCCATATCATTATGATGACACAAGTCTCCTATATTACAAAAAAAACTTAAAACCTAATAAACATCCTTCACTATCAATTTTAGATTCATACATATTTTCTAGCCTTTTGGACACTACCAGTCATAGATACTACAACTGACGCTAGTGTCTAGATCCTTATCTAGTGTCTAGTTACCAAAAGTAATCTAAATTACAAATGTTTCAAAACTTATGGGTCGACTTATTTATATTATTTAATCTTTCCATGAGATATCTTAAAAAAGGGTGGTATAAACAATATTATAATCCTTCTCATTCCTTGGCTAGCAATTACCAAGCAAACATCTACCAAAACTAAATCAATCAACTGCACAACCAATATTTTATAACCTATTTTCATATCAATCATATGAGTATTCATATTACAAGTCTAAAGCATTCAAATATAATCCTATTAGTGATATTTGTCAAGTTATAACCTAGATCACTACATGCATCATCATATAGTATATTTCACCCTAATGAACACACTTTCCCACACATAGGGGAGAATTACATAAATCTGAGGCCCTCCTTGGAGTATTATCTATGTAGGAAACACCCATTGATAGAGAGGTCTTTGGGGTCATCTTGACACCATGATCCCACTAACCCATTTTTATCAAATTCATTCCAAGAGTGAAGAAGGGTGAAGACCTAAGGTGTGATAGATTAGCAAAGAATGATGACCTATATCCTAGATTTCAATACATCAATGAAAAGGTGATAGAAAACCTAGAATACTGAAGTTGGTCACATCTAGATCTAGTATTTATTTTTTACTATACACCTATATCACAGTTAGATACTAGCATTGATGATAGGGTCTAAATCTGACAGTAGTGTTCACAGCTACAAAAGCATAATTCCTAGAATTTGATGATTGATATAAAATACTAATCCTGCATACTTTACAAGTATTTTTAATCCAAATCTACTTATGCATAGTAAACCTAGATAAGTATTATTTCTCTTTGGTATTGCAATCAATTGAACATATTTTGAATTTAATAATTTTTATATTTAACATATCTCAATATTATAATTCAAAATATTTATTTATCTAAGTTTGTAATTAATTAGCCTACTATAGATTAATTTATCACCCTTGTATTTGAACTATTTTTATATTATTAACCCTATCCACCCATATTAAAAATTAATGGTTAAATAAGAATATCATAATTCTAAATCCATATAATAATCAATAATTCTGATTTTGACAAAATGCTAACTATTGAAAGTTGTTATTTTTGGAAAACATTGAGAAGAGATATACTTAGTTTGCACATAGATTTATGTTGATTGTTATGTCTATTTTAGAGAGAAAATTAGAAGAAGAGATGATTATATAGGTTAAGGAATAGGCACAAGATCACAAATAGAATTTGGAAAAATCAACTGTAAGTGAATTGGAGCGTAAGTCATTCTTGTCTATTGACCGTGGAATTATCCAAACTATTTTTGTTGATTGACTGATAGGAAAATATAAAAGAAATTAAAATGATATAAATGATAGATAAAAACTAGAAGTAGAGAATGTTATTGGACATGGTATTTACTAAAACTGAATATTCATAATATCTTAGTCTTGTACATTTGACAAATACTAATAAGGGATCTACCCTTTAGTTTTGGACCTTCCCATTGTCAAAAGAATCACATTCACCATCTCACTATGCCTAAATGATTATACTATAGTTTGACCCATATCATTATGATGAACTAGATAACCTATACATTACATAAAGATCAAAACTTGATATATATCCTTCACTGTCAGTTATAAATTCATACTTTTTTACTAGCCTTCTAGACACTACCAACCATAGAGGGACACTAATATCGATGCTAGTGTCTACATACTTATCTAGTATCCAGTGCTCAAAATTCATCTAAATTACAAAATATTTAAAATATATGGGTTAGCTTATTTGTCTTATTGAACCCTACCATGAGATATTTTAAAAAGGTGTGGTATAAATACAAGTCTAATCCTTCTCATTGATCATCTAGCAAATACAAATAAAAAACCTACCAAATCTCATTCAATCAATCACACAATTGATTTATTATACCCTATTCATCCCAATTTTTTTATCAATCATAAGAGTAGTCATACAAAAGGTTCAAGGATTTTGAAGAATATCCCATGAGTGGTATTTGTTAAGTTACAAGCTAGATCACTACATGCATCTACATATAGCATATTACACCATTATTCACACATATAATGAAAAATTACATAATTTTGAGGCCTTCATTAGATTATTGGCTGTGTAGGTAGCTCTTATTGACATAGGGGTCTTTGAGGTCAGCTCAACACTATGAAACCACTAATCTATTTTTCATAAAAAACTAATTCCAAGGGTGAATAGGGGTGAAGAGATAGGGTTTGAACAATTAGGAGAGATTGAAAACCTATATTTTAGATTTGAAGACATCATTATAAAGGTGAAAAAAATCCAAAATGATGAAGTTGGTCACATCAAGATCTAATAGATATTTTATACATGATAATAACATCACATCACATACAACATCATCGACGGTAGTGTCCCAAGGTCGACGACAGTATCTGTGGATCTTGAAACATCATTTATAGAATATGATAACTATTCTAGGATCATGATCCTACACACTTCTACCTATGTACAACCTAGATCAACTTATGCATAATAAATCCATCTAAGTATCATTTATCTTTGATATTGTAATCAATTAAACATCTTTCAAATTTAGTACTTTCTATATTTTATCATGTCTTAGTTTTATAATTCAGAATATTCATGTATCTGAGTTTCCAATTAATCAGCTTGCTATAAATTATTTTATCACTCTTGTGCTTAAGTTATTTATATATTCTTAACCCTATCCCCATTTTATAAATTTATGGTTAAACATTTGGTGAACCCGACTCCACTCAACATAAAAATATGTCAACATAAAGAGAATGATGTTAATCAAGATAACATCCAAGTGTATCTTTATATTGAACCATCATCCAAATTTAGTAAATGCTAATGTGCATGATCCTAACCATTTATACCCTAAATATTATTTGAGTCACAACTACCATCCCACACCCATTATTCACCCAGGGCTTATATTAGATTATGTGGTCCATACTATCACTAAATGAAAAGGAAAGGGTACTCAAACTAATCAACAACCTATTAATACAATAAGTTCTTCCTAAGCCTAAAACTTTAATCAAATTTAAAGGATAAGACCTTATTGACCAATTATGAAAAACACATGCTAAGATTTATACCCTCGAGCTCTTAAAACTAGTCAACTATCTATAAGGATATCTTATATGAAGCATTATCTGAAACACAAGTAAAAAATGATATATAACCAACCTACTTTGATAATATTAGACAAGATCTTAAGAACACTACAAATCTTATCACCTTTGACATTCTATTTTTATTGGACATTTGAATATGTCATTTCCTTTTTAGTGTGCAACATTTAAACATGCCCCTTGTGTGAGGTCTCCTTGGACCATTCTTTTGCATTACATTGAGTGCTCTTGTGTTTGTGTGTTTGATTGCTTACTAAGCTTGTATTGTTACTTTCTAGATGTTGAAATGATCAATCTCATGAATCTTAGGGATAGATGTGATCACACATTTTTCATTTAATCTATATATCTATTTATACATGGTACTTTTATATGTTACATGATTCATACACATATTCTATAGTTACCTTATCCTTTTGAGATAAGGTAACTACCAGGTTCTATTTCTCTCATCTCAAAAGGGGGATCATATCAGTGGGGGCATGTCATAAAAACATGACCTCCATATTTACATAATTTATAATTTTTTGTGGGGGCATGTTATAAATACATGATCTCCATTCTTAGTATATCCAGATTTTAGTGGGGGCATGTCACAAAGACATGACCTCCAAACTTGCCCAATCTATAATATAATTATAGGATTCAGATATACACTTGGGTTTGAATCTTATACAATGCATTGATTTTTCATAGATTTGAAATAGTTTTTAATATTTTTGACACATATACTTCAATTTGAGACACATAGAGGTGCATATGCCATGCCAGTGTACCAAAATTTACAAAATTACCAAATATATCTCCTGATTACTATCACCAAGAAGCACTGATTACACCAAGAAGTACTATTTTCAAAACTTTTATATTTTTAGTACTTGGTTATATTTATAGGTTGAATTTATTAAATCAATCAACCTCATCAGATTTATAAGATGAGTTGATTAAAATCACTCACCCTCACTATATTATATATATTAACGTTTATGTTGTGTGATTGAGATTTAGTGATCTCAATGGCCATGTCACAACTCATCCTTACACTAGATTAGGGAATAATATCTTCCAATCTCCCTCTTCAAATCTCTAAGGTTTAGGTTTGAACCTCTCTCAGATCTAATGTTTCATATGGAAGCATCTCTACCAAACAAAATACAAAGGGGATACATGGTTGCATCAACACTTAGATGTACTCCTTCCTCACTATCTTTATTTTAAAGAATTTCAATTATTTTAATATACTATAACATGATTTTAGTTATAGGTCATACACCAATAAAACACTCAAAGTGGGCTTAAGTAAAGGCAAGGTCTATTATATACATCCAGGTGTGCATTTATTTCCTTCAACCTAGTAATTAAATCTTTATGCATTACTTTATTAAAGGGGGGGATGTAGATACTTCAACTAAATATTTATATAATCTTAGTCTTATACATTTGAAAAATGACAATTAGTTCTCGACCCTTCAATTTTGTGCCTTCTCATGGCCTAAATTCTCACATTCACCATCTCATTGTGCCTAAATGCTTATCTTATAGCCCTACAATATCATTATGATGACCTAGACAACCTATACACTATAAAAATATCAAAATTTGATATATATCCTTCACTATTAGTTACATATCCATAATTGTTTTCTATCCTTTTGGACACTACTAGTCACAGAGGGACACTAACATTGATGCTAGTGTTTAGATCTTTATTTAGTGTCTAGTACTCAAAATTCATCCAAATCGTAAACTATTTAAAACCAATGGGTGTTGAGCATTGTCATTGATTGTTGAGTTTTGGTATTAATGTTGTCATTGATGTTAAAGGCTCTTGTGAAGGTGCATGATCACGTAAGCTTTAAGGTATATGTATGATGAGTTCTTATCCTAGCATAATGAGTGTTATTGCTATATGAACAATAATATGAAAGCATTATTCAAAGAATGTTCTTATGTCAACTTAAGAAATATCATTGAGATTAACATGAGCAAGTAAAAGTTAGTATCTTTTAAAGATTTGTCTAGACCTTGTGAGAAGGTATGTGCAAGTATCATGATGAAATGAGTGAGCTCTGAAGAAGATGATGTATGCTCTAAAGATATATAAGAAGCTTTGAATATGCTATAATGAATATCTGAAGAATGCTTGATAATATTTAAACATGAGAGAGGTCATTTGAGTTTGTACATAAGGTGTTTAAGATTTTGAAAATGATTATACGGTCAACTCTGAAGATCTGTGTATGCAGCTTTGAAGATGCTCCAAGTAAGCTAAAAAGATTCTTAGTCGAGCTACGAAGATTTGTAAGAAGCTACAAAGATGCTCTATTTAATCTTGTAAGAGTGAGTGTATGAGGTTGATTGAGCATACACAAGGGGCATTGGAACACATGAGGGTTTCAAGGTGAATCCTATAGGGTGGCTAGAAAGTTAGATTCAAGGCCTAATGATACTTGTAGATCAAGGCTTAGAAAGTAAAAAGAGAGATGATGGCTAGATGGGGTATCAAGATAAGTTTTCATGACTTGGGTAAGAATGTGAGCATTGACAGAGGTGATTCAATTTGTTTTTAGCATGTGCATGAAATTTTAGGTCATGGTTTGGCTTGAAGAATGTTTTGAGGTTTCTCAAGTATTTAGAATGAATAGTTATCTACCTGAGATATTTTTTCTAGTGCTCATTGGCATGTGCATCATCTACATGAGAATTTAAGATATTCATGGTAGATGAGGAAGGGTTATAACTCAAAGTTCTAAGAATTTATTTTTAAAAATAGGAGCTAAGCTTTATGAATGATTATTAAGACTAAAAGTAGGTCTAAACCCTCAAAGAACCCTATCAATGACCCATTATTGAATATCATGTTCTAAAGAGATAAAAATGGTACGATATGGATATTTAAGTAATTTGAGGTTGAATTAAACTCTCCTAGGAATCTCTAGGTGTGATTTGTTTCTTAGGTAAATGAGCAGACCCTACAAGAAAGTGCTTATTTTTTAGAGATTTGTTATAACAGGTAGAGTTGACCAAGTCAAAGTTGCTTCGTAGATGACGGTCAAAGTGTGAGACTTGTAGTTATTATCCATGAATTTTTTTAAATAGGTTTTAAATCTTAGGTTCACAAATTTAGTGATTCAATTTGGCCAATCGCTAATAGACCTAATGGTGTAGACAATAAAGAAAATTAGATAAAAGAGAGAAGATGATTCCTGATGTGTTTTCAAGTAAGAGTGATAAATTAAAGTATTTAATGATGTTGTTTTGGACTTGAATTATCTATACATTCTTTTTATAAGCTTTAAATTTAGTGTAAGAAGTTATTGATTCCAAATTGGCTTCTATGGCTAAGTGGAATCCATGAAAGAAAATATCAATAGATTGGTTTGCAAGACCAATAATTTCCATAAGAGATTATGATATGTTTGGTTGATGTTGATATAAGGATGGCATAAGATATTTTTCATGCATTGAAATTATTTCAATCTATTTAATCAAGTGACATAAGTTCAATTTTTCTTGACTTTTTTTGAAGTCAGTTGGTAGTTCTAAGTAAGCATCTTGCAGAGAAGAGTTTGAGCCTGTATACCCTGAGTTAAAGCATATGATGAAGTTTATTATGAACCTAAGGACATTAGGTTTATGAATATGTGATTTTTTTCCATGTTTTTTTGGAAAAAATGAGTTTATGCCTCATTTTTTTTAAACAAATTTTCTGTGTATGCATAAGCCTTTTATGAACAAGTATTTTGAGAAAGGGTTTAAATGATGCTTGGACCTAAAATGTGTTGTGGACCTAAATTAAAGTTTAATAAGGTATATTATAGTGGAATATTTTGTGTTCCTTTTATTTGAGGTGTTTGGATATGCTTCAATAAATATTAAAGGGTAACACATTGTTAAGAAGGCATATTAGGTCTCCATAAGGCCTAAAACAAGAGTAAGGGCTAATTGAGCTATGGCTGGCCTAATGTATTTGTTGATTAATGATCAAGGAATGTTATTTTATTATTCTAAGACCTATTACATGACTGACCTAAGAAGATAAGTTTTTGTCTGATTAAGAATCATATCATCAAGTGACTTGTATAAAAGTAAGGTAGTTTAGGCCTATTTAAGTGAGCTATGTGAGAGCAGAGAATAAGTGATAGATATAGAATATTGGTCAGTAAAATGATCTCATATGGATTGTCATATAATTATATTTAATATATATAAAGGTTATGCATATGAGGATCAAGGTCAAAAGACCTAATCAAGCCATGAAGAGGGTTAATTGAGCGAAGAAGGCTAGAGGCCAATTTGAGAGGGATAGAAGTGAGCAAAGATTTGAATATGAAGATCATCATCTATTTTATAAGCAATAAGTGTTTTTGAAGTTGAAAAGTGTATCAAATGGCTGATTTAGTACTAATTCATCTAGAGGGTTGGTGTCTCCTTGTAAGTGGGTGCTTGTTAAAGCCTTGTTCAGTTAGTGTTGAAGTAGTTGGGGTTGATGCTCCATGTGGAGTTGGTGATTTAATAAAGATTTATGTGTGTCATATAGGAATTTAGTCCATTTGATTCATCAATGGGTTTTATTCCCTTTAATTATTTCCCACGTATATGTTGTGTTCATGTGTTTCATGCTCTTATGATTTGATGCTTATGCTTGTTAAGATGTGCATGCTTATTAGAATAGTTCATATATGATTAAGTGCAATTGAATGAAATTTTTTTGAAGATTAAATAACCCCCCCTCTCAATCATTTTTATTCTAACAATTGGTATCAGATCCTGGTCATTTGTAATAAATTCTAATAGTTTAAAGGAGATCCTAAGAAGCACAAGATGTCTTGTGATCAATAGGGAGAAGACAACATGTATGATGAAGAAGTATTCTATGATAGTGAAGAAGGAGAATCTCAAGTTAACCTTAAAACTAAGCTCATAAAATCCCTTAATGATTTGAAGAATAAAAAAAGACTATCAATGATCTCAATAGTCAGTTAGAAGATATCAAAATAAGGTTCAAATCAAAGGAATTTGAGTATAATCAGTTGAAGGACAAAATGAGCAAGTTTGAGAGAGAATAAAAATTCAAAATAATTCAAGAATATCAACATAAGAAAACTAATCAAACATCCTAATTCAAAAAAGGATAAGTCATATTGGACCCATGGTAAGTACATGAATGTTGTTTACTACATCTATCACAATACAAGACACATTGCAAGATTTTGATCTAATAAAGTTGAAAGGCCTACAAGATTCAATAAGACATATGAAGCTCCTAGAATGAAAAAAAAGGATAAAACATTGGTATAGAAGACATATAAAGTTAGGATAGACATATTGAGCCCAAGAAGTAAGATGGACCATTTTCCAAGGAGAAATAAGAAACTAAAGAGGATTCTATGATAGCTCAAATTGCCTTTCACATTCAAGATGAAGACATGAAATGGTATATAGATAGTGATTTCTCAAGCCACATGACATGAGATAAAAATAAGTTGATCTCATTAAAGAATAATGCTGCAGGAATAATGAAGTTTGGAGACAACATAACTACTAATATTGTTGGCAAAGGTGTCTTGAGTTTGTATAATGGAAAGATCAAGACCCAAAAAGTGTTGTATGTGGAAGGTTTGAAGCATAACCTACTCAGTGTAAGTCAAATGTGCAATCAAGGACACACACTAACCTTTCATGATAGAGGATGTGAGATAAGAAGAGCCAAATCAAGAAGGCTAATTGCCAATACCAAGAGGACCGAGAACAACCTATATGTATTGAATGAGATCAAAGAGAGATATTTCATGAGAAATATAGATGAAATTTGGATATGGGACAAATATCTAGGTCACCTAAACTTTGATAATATAATCATAAGTAACACTAAGAAGTATGTTAATAACATGCCTAAGATTATCAAACCTACAAACATTCTTTTCAAGACATGTCAACATGGTAAGAAGACTAGAAGAAGGTTCAAGTCCAAGGAGTACTCTACCACAAAACCCTTAGATTTAATCCACATTGATCTTTGTCGGCCTATAAGAATTCAAAGAATTCAAAGAGATAGCTACTTCATGTTACTCATTGATGAATACACAAATTGACTTGGGTTGTTTTCCTAAAAGAGAAATTAGAATCTCTTGACAAGTTCAAAGCATTCAAGGCCCTTGTTGAGAATTAGAAAAATGGGAATATCAAGTGCCTAAGATATGATAGAGGAGGAGAGTTTTGGTCCAATGATTTTGATGACTTCTATGAGGTTCATAGAATAAGGAGACAATTCTCAAAAACTAGGACACCTCAGTATAATGAGGTAGTAGAAAGGAATAATATAATAGTTCAAGAGATAGCTAGAACTATGTTGCATGAGTTTATCTTATCTGATGGATATTAGAGAGAGGTAGTTAGCAATAATGTCTATATTTTTAATAGAGGAAAAATAAAGATCAATGGTAACAAGAATCCTTATGAACTATAGAAGGTTAAACCTACAAATGTAGACCACTTTAGAGTATTTGGAAGTGTACGCAATCAGAAATGCATCATGTGTAGAAATCAATCCTAGCTCAAAAAAGAAAGAGCATACCTACACTTTTTATTGGGAATACATTTTTTAAGTAGGAGCATGACCAATATAAGGATCTACTAGACCTGAATAGGGGATCACTTGTCACAATACACCATGTGAGGTAGGGTTCCAAAGCCTACAGTCTAACACAATGATGCAACAACCCTAAAAGAGTCCTAAGGTTTAATATTTCACCTATGCTAATAAATAAGAAAGTAAATCTAATCTAGTGCACACCAAAGCTTGTGGCACAATAAAGGGGTTAGTAAAGTAATTAAAAAATGTATAAAAGAATTTTAATTAATCTAAGTATGAGTAAGACCCTAATACATGGAATATGAAGAGTAATATTATTTTATCTAACACTTATGCTACTTATATCTACTAAAGAGAGGAGAACAAACTTAGAATATACCTACCTGAATGTGAACCTGTTAAGACTCAATCTCTCCCTTGGCCAAAGGGGCTTTGCAAGAGGTTATTATGGTTTGTAAGGATAACTAATAAATGTCAAAACATCCTAGACTTATCCACAAGACTAGATTCTCTAAGTAGAAACCCTAGGTTAAGACTCTTCAAGTAGAATGGTGGAAGAGCATATTATGAAGAAGCATGAGTGAATACTAACTCTTGATTCCATATCTAAAATAATGACAAAATGATATTGTATATATAGGCAGATCTTGCCCTAAATCCTCTCAGAAATTTTAGCTATATAGGATCGGCCATGGTTGACCCTATATGTTTTTAGGGATAATTCACTAGGTTTGATCTAGGTTAGTCGAAAGGATAACAAACCCAAAAAGTGAAAAATATCCTTAAACTGTATAGGGTCAACCATAGTCAACCTAGTACAATCAATAGTCCAAAAGGTAATTAAGGCAAGAAAAGGAGGATGAAAAGAGGAAGAAGACTGGAAGAGTGTGCAAGGGAGGAGTAATAACTTAGAGAATGGTTTTAAGAGCTAGTTGGATTGGTAATAATGTGGAAATAAGGGACAACAATCCTATGAAGCACCAAAGGTCTACCCACCCCTTTCTTGGTGCACCCTTTAGGGTATGCACATAGAAAGATTGAGTCTCGATGGGTTCCTACAAGATGTAAAACATTAGTATTTGATAAAAATTTGAAAATATTATGTTTATACATATTCACTATTAGAATCTTGTCACGTGTCATTAAGGTGCAATAGGGGATGGTGCTTTAAGAAAGAACATAGTAACACATAATGCCGAGGCTAAAAAATTTATAGTATTTTAAAGTATAAAATAACTGAAAGTAAATAACTAAAAATTAAATGTAATGCGTACCTTGACTTATCTTTATTGAGGGATGGTTGTCTACTATGTTGTTAATTTTGATTGTGTAGGGTGTAGAGACTGCTTTTGACAAACCCAAGAATATAAAACTAAAGAGCAAAAATAAACAAACACAAGAAAAGCCAAAATAGTTGGTGCTATGAGGACAGGACGTACTTGGGAAATTTGGTAAGCTGGGGTGATAGGTGTTATGTTAGATCAAATCACCAAGTCAAATAATAAGAGTAATTTGGGTAACCAAAAATCTAAGGCTACTAAAGACCACAAAACTCAAACAAGCTATCCTTAAGTAAGAAAGGCAAACTCACCATGTCAAATCAAGGATACATATAAATAGGATGGTAATTAAAATAAATCAATAATAAAAGACTAAACAAAATGGTAAAACAACATTGATGAGTGAACAACAACAATCCTTATCTCACTCACTAATGGAAAAAGGTTTATAAAAAGGGAAAACAACATTATCAAGTGAGAAATAACAAGTCAACCTCACTCAATAATGGAAAAAGGGTACAAACTCAGGTGTTCATAATAGCAGGATAGTAAAATAATGACAAATGGTAAAAGAAAAGTAAATTAAGTGAAAAAATGTAAAATCATGGTGAAAAAGAATGAATCCATAGTTACTCAAACATGTTGTTTCACTCTAAAGATAGATAAAACTAAAACAAATTAGTGATAGAATTTTTTAAGAGATGAAGAAAAAGGAATTAAAGAAGAAGAGAAAATAGATTTAGAATCACAATTTATTTGTCAAGGGGGGAAATGAAATGGGTGGAGGGGAGAATGAAGGAAAAACCAAGGTAGAGCAACTCTTTATCAAATTCAAGACACTCACATTAGGTTTGTCAATACAAGAGGAATTTTGACCTTAAAGGCTATGAAGAAATTTTCTTAGCCACACAAGTCATAAGTCAAAAAATGAAGTATATAGATCATCCCATGAAGGTTATATGCATGAAAATTAAAAATGAACCTACCTTCCCACAACGTGTTCCTCATTCCTCAGGACCCCTTACAAAGTCATCGGTCTACTGTGGAGATTGGGTACTTGCATGAGAAAGTAGGTATCACCATAAAGTTTTTTGAATTCCCCTATTTCAATTTACTAGCCTACTACACCCCAAAGGACCTCAACTTTATGTGAGGCCAACTATGGAGTTTGAGCATCGATTGAAGATAGGAGATGTACTTAGAATCACATATTTTACTGTGAATTTGAATTTTGAGATTTGTATGTTGCCTTTTAGATATCATTGCCTTTTGTTTCAAATGATTTGACTTTTAACTTTTTTTTGGATGTCTTTTTGTATTCCTCCTTCATATGGATTTGAAAAACTAAACATGGGTGCTAAAGATGACTTTAATTTGAATACTTGGGACATGGTTGCTAAAATAAAGAAATTCAAAGATCATGGGGTATAAGAGTCTCATAAATCTAGGTAAAATAATAGTGTTATCTTGACTTTGACCTTGTTTTATCTAGTATAGAGTGAAAGAAAGGGGAAATCAAGAAGAGTGACACATGGAACAATTTGAATTACTTCAAATTGAAAAAAAATGTGACAAAGGGAAAAAAAGGATATAATGATAGTAAAGTATCATTCCTTATCATAAGAATGAGGGAAATAGATGAAAACAAGCTAACATAGATTGTTGTACAAATTTCATCTAGTAAAAGAAACAAAAGTTAAAGTTGAGAACAAAGATGAAGAACATGAAAAGGTGGTAATTTTATGAGGAGGGATAGGTCCTATCCATAGTATTACACTACAAATACATAAAATAAGGAATAGATAAAGTAAAGAGATAATATTTTTATGAGGGATGTTAGGTATTGTCTACAGTCTTACAAAGTAACTCAGAAAAGAAAAACCCAAGGGGTGCCAAAATAAAATTGACAAGCAAAAAGTGTGAGAAAAATAAGATGGTGGTTTTATGAGGAATGCCCAGTCCTATCCATGTTCTTACAAAGCAACTAACAAAATAAAAACCCAAAGGGGTGCCAAAGGAAAAAATGAAAGAAAGAAAAATAAGACTATGGTACATCAAGAAACCAAAAGACCAAAAAGGAGGACTAAAGGTTTGTGTAAAAGAGGAAACTTGTCATAGAGGGAGAGACCCATGCTTAAGTAATTCATAAAATTTTTTAGATAGATGTATATAAAAATCATCAAAAGAAAATGAAATGTTTAGACAAAGTAATTTTTAAGGAATTAAGTGTTCATGGGATCTTTGAAAATATGGCCTTCATTGGTTTGAAGGTGGTAGGTTCTTGGACCAAAAATGTCTTTAACTAAATATGGGCCCGACCATTTTTGGGTGTATTTACCTTATTTATCATGAGTCTAGTATAATTTAAGGATAAGCTCACCAACATTAAAAGTACAGATTTTAACACGTTTATTATGTTGTTTGGTAATGCGAGCTTTGTATTGGCAGTTTTGTTGTAAAGTAGAAAGATGATGTTTATCTAGATTATCAAGGGAATTAAGGTGAGATTCATGCAATTATTCATCAAGATTAATACCATGAAGAGATATATGAATAAAGGGAAGCTCAACTTCTAAAATAAGGATTGACTCAGAACCATAGACTAAAGAAAATGGAGTTGACCCAGTGGTAGTATGTATGCTAGTTCGATAGGCCCAAAGTGTAGGGGAAAGATAAAGATGACAATCCATGTGGGTTTCATGAATTAGCTTTTGGAGAATTTTGTTAATAATTTTATTAGTGGCCTTGGATTGGCCATTACATTATGGATGATATGGCATGGAAAATTTATGATTGATCTTGAATTTGTTGCAAAGTTGTTTAACATGTTTATTTTTATAATTACCACCATTATTTGAAATGATGGTATGGGGAATACCAAATTATCAAATGATTTAATTAAGAATAAATTTGTAAATGGTAGGATTGGTGACATTAACAAGGGAAATTGCTTCTACCCACTTGGTAAAATATTTGGCAGTGGTAATGATAAAGATATTTGAAAATTGGCAAAGGAGATTCAATAGTTTGAAATTTGGCTAGAGGTGAATGGATTAGATTATCATGAAGCTAACAAGGATTACCACTTTTTAGCATATTCAATTGCATCCTTTTCAAGAGCAGGCCAAAATTAACCCATACATAGGCATTTTCATGTTGTATCATGTACGCTACAATGACCACCACAAATTCCCCCATGTGCTTGTTCAAGAAGAGGAAAGACCTCATCTTACATAACACAATGGAACAAGGTACCTTTAACATTATGATAGTAAAGGATGTTATGTTGAAATACATAATTGAAATTTTATTTATGAGTGCATGGCTTTTCACCAGAATCTAAATTAGGAGGATAAGTTTGATGTTCTAGGAATTAAATGATGTATTTATACCAAGGGCTTTGTCAAATGGTAAAAACCTCAATGTGGTAGATAAGTCAATCTGGTGGTTGAGTATAAGATAGATATTTTCTTATTTATATAAAAAAAGAAGGATAAAAAAGAACTTGATATGGATGAAAGATAGATTTTAAAGACGCAAGAGAATTAGCAATAGAATTTTTATCTCTAGGAATAGGCTCAATAGTAAAAGAGATAAAATCCTTATCAAGGGTGGTTGAAATTTGATGAGAGGTAATAAGGTTCTCACTTTTACATTGATAATCACCACTAATTTAATGACAAATAAGTTGAGAATCACCTAAAGCATGAAGTTAATGAATATATAAATCAAGAGTAGCTCTCATGCCTAAGATAAGAGCTTTGTATTTGGACATATTATTGGTGACATCAAATATGAAGTGAAAAGCTAAAGGAATGATCTTATCAAGAGGACTCATGATAATGCAACCTACCCCAACTCCTTGAAGGCATTTAGCACCATCAAAGTGGAGGGTCCATACAAGTCAACATTAATTTCAATAAGCTCCTCGATAACTAATTTTGGTTTAGTATTACTAGAGGGAGTGTAAGATTCATCAAGTTGATTGGCTTTAAGATCAACGATAAAGCTATGAAAGTAATCTTTGAGAGAGATAGCTTGATTAAGACCTTTAATGTAAAATATATTGTCATCTAGAAGATTATCTTGAAGAGAAGAAGTGGATAAAATTGGAGTTACAGAAAGTTGATCAAATATGACTTGCCATTTAACCAATTTTTGAGTGATGATGCGGAGATAAAATTCCATAAGTAAGACCATCCATTACCAATTATATCTCCAAGAAGGAAGGAAGGCTTTGGAGAAGAAATTATGAAGGGGGTCAGAATGAAAAATGACATAATTAGTTTGATAAATCATATAGTAATGAAGCTTTTTAACTGTAAAATAGATGGCAAGGAAATCACACTCAATTTTGGTATAACATGTCTCATAATTGATGAGGCTTCAAATAATATAGTAGATAACATACTCTCTTCCCATATCATCTTGTTGGGCAAGCATTTCCCCAAATGAAATAAGTGTGGAAGAAGTATATAGAATCAAAGGTTTATCATTGGAAGGAGGATGAAGTGTAGGTAGGAAAATCAAAGACTCTTTCATGCTATCAAAGGCTTTTTGACATGGATCCATCCATTCTAAAGTAGTACCTTTCTCAAGAAGGGAATTGATGAAATGGATTTGATAAGCCATTTTGAGGATAAATCATCTAATTATCCCAAGTTTGACTAAATAAGTACGAATGTCAAGAATAGAACAAGGAATGGGCATGTTGATGATATAACTAATTTGGTAGGGTCAACATCGATGCCATAGAGAGAGACTAAGAATCCTAACAATTTTCTAGATGTGACTCCAAAGACACATTTGTAAGTATTAAGTCTAACTTTATATTTAAGGAGACAATCAAAGATGATAGCAATATTGAAAAGATGACTTTTATGATGTTTAGATTTAGCAATAAGATCATCCACATAGGTTTCAACAATTTTTTGAATGAGATCATGAAAAATGTGAGTCATTATTTGTTGGTAATTGGCTTCATCATTTTTGAGGCTGAAGGGCATTTTGACTTAGCAATAGGTGCCCTATTCTATGATGAAAGAAGTCTTATGTTGGTCATCAGGGGTAATATGAATTTGATTGTATCTTGAGAAGCCATCCATAAGAGATATCATTTATTAATCAGCTATGATATCAATAATGGCATCTATTGAAGGTAAATGGAAGTTGTCCTTAGGACAAGTAAGATTAATATTGTATAAATCAAAACAAATATGAATGACCATAATGAATTTATTCTGAATAGAGACAATGTTGGAAATCCATTCAGAATAATCCACTAGTTTGATAAATTTAGCACAAGTAATTTGATGATTTCCTTATGACATATAGTTGAAACTTCAAGTGTAAATTTTATTTGCTTTTGACACATAGGCTTGGCATCAAGATATATAATGATTTTATGCACCACAATTCTAAATTCAATGTCAAACATGTCCTCGTAAGACCAAGCAAAAGCCTCACAATATTTGCCAAAGAATAAGCTAAAATTATCGTGTTTAGAAGGTGAGAGTTCTTGAGAAACTGTGATAGGTTGAGGACAAGATGGAGTACCATATTCAATGCAAGTGGTTTCTTTGAAGAGCATGGCATTACCATCTTGAAAGTGGTATGGTGCATCCGGTAAGGCAGAAATTGGATTTATGTTAGGATCAATGCTAGTAATGAAGTTGTTAAATCAAGGAGTTTTAGTCTTAAAATCTCCAAGTTTATAATGCTGCCAAGGAATTTGAGGTTCTCAAGCATAAAGTAACTCAAGAATATCTTCTTCACTAAGCAAGGTAGGAAGAGGACCATAATACTCAACATATACTTCAAGATCTAAAATTTGATTACCATGGCAATCAGACTCAAAATGTATCTAATGAACATCGGTTGCCTTGGCATCTAATGTAATTTTAGGAGTAAAAGAAGTAGAAGAGATTGGTGTGTTAGTAGATCCAATGATGGGAGAAGTATCAGATGTAATGATTGGATCCATAGGTGGTAAAGGAGATGTAGAAATTTCTAAAAGTTTAGAAGGTATAATTTGTTCTACCATGCAAGGAGTATTGATAACAAGAGAATTGATAGGAGGTACTTGACCCTTAAGATCTAAGGTATGATCCATAGAAACGGTATGAACATCCTAATTAAAATCATGAATTTAGGCTAAGTTTTTCTGATAATGTTGGACATCCAAATATTTGGATTGAGCTTAGGCCATGATATATTTGTCATCGTATGTTGGATAAATCATACATGCTTGAGAATTATGGGGATTTTCAGAAGATGAAATCCTAATATTACTAAATGTATGAGGAGACATGATGAGAGGATCTTGAAATAATTTAGCCACTTCAAAATCATTAAAAGTGAAGGCATATTCTGGTAAAGAAGGATCTTAAGCATTGCATGAAGGGGGAAAATCGACAATCTCATCCATGAGAGGAATAGTATAATATCTTGGTAAGAGAGAAAGAGGAAGCCATTGTGAAATGTAGGGAGGTAACTTGGTATTATTACAAGTATGTTTCAACTTATTGGGCTCATCATCATCAGAATCCATAAGAGTAACTTGTAAATTAGGATTCATGTTGATGAACTTGGATAAAAGAGCACTATTGATCTTAGGAATTGTAGGAACATGATACTATGATTTAGGATTAGGTAGTTAGATACTCCATTGGTTAGGATCAGCTTCATGCTTATATTATTTTCCATTATGCAAGAATTTAATACATTGACTACCAGAAGAAGCAATGGCCCTCATTCGATGAGTCCATAGATGACCAAGGAGTATGTTATAAGATAAAAGAATATCAAGAACCATAAGTTTGGTTTGAAGAGTCTTAGGTCCAACGGTTAATGGAATCAAAATAAAACCAAGTGGTTTTTGATTTGTCTAATAAAAACCATGATAGGTAAGATGAGTTTCCAAGTTGTTGTATAAGCCATAAAGATGTCACATTAATACTAGAGCCATCATCAACTAGAAATTTTTGGATAAGAGTGGTATTAATGGATAATTTGATAAAAAGTGGCGATCATCAGCATGAAAAAGAATTTCAACATTAATCATTTCCTCTTCAAGGAATTCAATAGAGGGTTTGGAATAAGGACACATAGTTTTGATGGTATTGACGTTGGTAGGTTGAGATTTAATAGAAGGTGGTTCTTCATCTATGGAAGATGGATCTTGAATATCTTGAAGTTTTTGCATAAGGAATTTATGATGATAGGGTGAAGTTCAAACCAACTCCATAAGTGGAATCTTACAAGGCATAGAGTTAAGTTCTTCAAAAAAGTTCCAATGAGATTTAGAAGAACTAACATGAGGTTTGGGAGGTAGATTAGATTTTGAAGGAACAGATGTGGTTGGAGGATTGGAAGGAGGGATTTATTCCTTAAGTGCTTCTAAATTAGGAGTATTAGTGGTAGTATATTTAATAAGTTGTTCCTCTAAAGATGGATTTTTAGGCTTGGTAATAGGATCTTTGTGAGCTAGTTTACGATGATAGTTTACCTTAGCAGTGTTAACATATTGAGAATTGTTAAAGTATTGGTCATAATCGACATCAATGACACAAACATCATTATAATTTTATTGATTATTTGAAGAGGATTTTTGGGTATTTGAATTAGAATATTTATAAGTTTGTCATTTTTGAAAAGCAATATTGTATTCTTGATGATGAAGATTGATCAAAGCTTCATGGTTGAATGAATCACCAAACACATCAAAGACAAAAAAAAGTAGTGAGCCCTCTACAAGATTCATGAGAATGCCTGATGTTATCATGAAACCAACAAAATAAATTGGGTTTATACCACTTGGGAGGAGAATTGAGATATATGAAAGGTTTTGAGGGCGATAAAAATTGTTTCATTTGTTGAACCAAAAGAGGTGTATGAGAAGGTGAAGGAATATTGGGTTTAGGAACTCCTTGTTTGGTTTGTGGTGTATTACTAGTGATATCATTATATGTTTGGAAATATCCTTTAAGAAGTTTAAGATTAAGTTTAATTGATTTATAAGAAAGTCTTGACGTTTAGCTTTATTGAGAGTTTCATTGAGTGTTTGGGAAGCAAAGGTTTGAACCTTATATTGGAGAATGGAATTCAAAGCAATGATAAAGAGTTTGAATAATTTATCATCAGTCATGTTATGGTCAGCTTTATGAGCTAAAGATTTCCATATTTTGATAAAGTCATGAGTTGATTCAATTATATATTACTTAGCATTGATGAAGTGGCTAAGACAATTTTTGAGATCATTGTGTTGAAACTCTTTAACTAAAGGATTAAGTAGATCTTCAAGTTACCAAATATAATGTTGGGGAAGTTGATAATAGAATTCTAATACAACATCGATAAATTTTTTGTCTAAAATTTTAGTTATGACAAAGGTATTAGTTTGGATCCACTCTTTGTAAAAGTTGCCAAAGGATTTGAGAAATGAAGCAGGGTCTTTAGTCCCATCATATTTGATAGTTGGATATATGTTACCAATATTAATGGATCCAATAAAGGGGGATAAAGGCTCATTTTGAATAGTTTGAAGCATCTTGTTATTCATTAGGGGTTGAGGAATAACATTACCTGAGGCATCCTAAAGAGGTGGAGGAATGAAATTGGGATTAGCTTGAGGATGCATAATTAGAGGTTGATTAGCCACATTGATTAGATGTTCAAGTTGCATCATTTGATGGGTGTTATAATTTTTCATAATTTTCATTTGTTGGATAAATTAGGATAAAATTTGGGTTGTATCGAGAGGTGGGTTGGTGTTGGTAGGAACACTCCCA
Source organism: Torreya grandis (assembly GCA_037957365.1). NCBI lineage: Eukaryota > Viridiplantae > Streptophyta > Pinopsida > Cupressales > Taxaceae > Torreya > Torreya grandis. Next base: position 3,295,479 of record JARHVA010000675.1, on the reverse strand, counting down.
AAATTGGTGTTAGGGTGAGGATTATTATAAAATGGATTATTAGTGGGATTGTTAAGTAAAATTGTATCAATTACTCCCACATTAGTTTTAATATTTTGAATATGAGAAGTATCTTGGTAAGTAAGGAAAGGATTAGATCTATCAAGTTCATATTGAGGTGTTATTTGCACAATGTTATAGATCATGGGTGAAGGAGGAGGAGAGGTGCCCTAAGGGTGATGGTGCTCTTGAGAGAAAAAGAGAGGAAGAAATGAACATTCCATATAGTATCTAAATGGATTCAAGATATCCAAGAAGATTATGATAGCAGAATTCATTTTGATTGAAAAGAAATGAACATAATGCAAAATTAGAGAACTAGGGAATAGGGAAAGTAAAAAATAGTAAAGGGTCGATTGGGTCAACCTAGTATAGGAAACAAGGCCTGCAAACTATATAGGGTCAATTGGGTTGATACAGTACAGTAAATAGAGGTAGGAAGAAGAGAAAATAGGGTCTACAAATTGTACAGGGTTGATTAGGTTGATCCAATATAGTAGATAGGGGCTGAAAAAGGTATAATGTCGATTGGGTTGACCTAGTATAATAAACAAGAAAAAAAAAGGTTGATAAAATTTATGAACTAAAACAAGACAATTTTTGTAGCTAATCTAGAAAAGTTAGAACTGAAGGGAAACAAATAGTCAATTAGATCAACGTTGGCCAATCCAATTGAGGCACACAATACAAAACCTTCCACTAACACTAGATAATACAAGTTTTTTTACACATAATTGAGAAAAGAGCAAGTAATCCACTTGAAAAGTAAAGAGCTAAATAATTGGTAAACCTAAGATGTTTTGTTAGATTATTAAGAAATGATTTTAAATTTGATGGGAAGTTGGCTATAAATCAAGGAACTAGATAGTAATTTGAGGAGGGTTTTAGTTAGTTTGGAATGAAAGGGACTATAGTGGCAATGATACATGCTTGGTATTGGGGTCTACCCCCTCACTTCACATACTAAAGTGATAAGGGTGTCGGGTGCTTAGCCAAAATATACCATTAACCATGATTTATACTTGACTAGAGTATCAAGTCAACTTCCCCCTTGGTGATGAAATTCAATTAGGTTCACTTTGGGTAGATAAATGTTAAAATTCTTGTTTAGATTATGTGATTTAGCTGTGTCTACATAAAATATAAATAGTGAAACTAAATGGTTAATTTAAAACCCCCTAATTACACTATGTGAACTATTTTAAGCATGCAAGCAACAAGAAAAGAAAGGTGTGAACTAATTACTAACATATAGAGATTAATTCTAACTTGAAACAAGGTATAGTGTCGACACTATATGCACAAAATATATAATAGGGTCAAACCTGTACTATGGAAGCAAGGTATGAAAATGAATGGGGTCAACCAGGGTCAACCTAGTTATCCAAACAACACATAGAACACAAAACTTGGTCGACAAGGTTGATCCAATTGACTATGTAGGGGTAGTTTTAAATATTGTAAAATGTTAAAGGAAAGATATTAAAAGAAAGAGATAAAGAGAAGGAAGGAATCTTGGTGGATCAGAGATGCTAAGAATGAATATTTCTAGTCAAGAACCTTAGAATATGCTTATAAAACCTGCTAATTGGGTCAACTAAGTTGACCTAGTAGTCTGAATTAGAAGTCTAGAAACTTGTACTAGGTCATCTAAGTTGATCTAGTTGCTTGTTCTTGAAAACCTTCACTTAAAGATTAGAACTAGGTCGACAGAGTTGATCTAGTATGATAGATAAATGATAAAAATAATGCTAAAAGAATGAAATAAAGTGAAATAAATCCTACAAGGGTTAGTTTAACATAAGGTTCACCAGAATGTGTGTAATAAAAAATGCATCATGTCTATATATCAATCCCAGCTCAGAGAAGATAGAGCATATCTACACTTCCAATTGGGAATACATTTGTTAAGCAGGAACATAACCAATATGGGTATCCATTAGACCTGATTAGAGGATCACTTGTCACAGTACACCATGTGAGGTAGGGTTACAAAGCCTACAGTCTAACACAATCACACAAATCTAAAATAGTCCTAATATTTAATATTTCACCTATGATAATAAACAAGAAAATAAATATAATCTAGTACACACCAAAGATTGTGGCACAATAAAGAGGTTAATAAAGAAATAAAAATATGTATAAGAGAATCTTAATTAAGCTAAGTATGAGTAAGAACCTAATATATGGAATATGAAAGTAATATTATTCAAGCCAACACTTATGCTACTTCTATCTACTAAAAAAAGGAGAATAAAGTTAGAATATACTTACTTGAATGTGAACCCGTCAAGTATCAATCTCTTCCTTGGCCAATGGGGATTCACAAGAGGTTTTTGTGGTTTTCAAGGACAACTAAGAAAGGCTAAAGCATCCAGGACTTATCCACAAGACTATATTCTTCAAGTAGAAACCTTAAACTAAGACTCCTAAATTAGAATGGTGGAAGAGCAGATTATGAAGAAGCATGAGCGAATAATAAATTTTGATTACATCTGTAAATTAATTATGAAATGATCTTGTATATATATGTGGATCTTACTTAAATCCTCCTAGAAACATCATTTGTACAAGGTTGACCATGGTCGACCCTATATGTTTTTGGGGATAATTCACTAAGTCTGATCTAGGTTGGCTAAAAGGCTAACAAACCCAAAAAGTTAAAAATACCCCTAAAATGTATAGGGTTAGCGATGGTTGACCTAGTAAAACTGATAGTCCAAAAGGAAATTAAGGCAAGAAAAGGAGGATGGAAATAGGAAGAAGACTAGAGGAGTGTGCAAGAGAGGATCAATAGCCTATGGAATGGTTTTAAGAGATGGTTAGATTGGTGATAATGTGTAAATAAGGGAAAATAATATTATAAAGCACCAAAGGTCTACCCACCCCTTTCTTGGTGCACCCATTAGGGTGTACACTCAGAGAGACTGAGTCTCGATGGGTTTCTACAAGATGTAAAACATCAGTATTTGATAAAATTTTGAAAATATTATGTGTATACATGAAGTAAATGTTTCATCAAAAGAGATGATGAAAACTTGGGTAATTTTGACTCCATTTCTAATGAAGGCATATTCTTAGGATACTCCTCAATTATCTCAACCTATAAATGTTATAAGAAGAGACTACAAAAGATACTAGAAAGTACCAATGTAAAGATTGATGAGACAAGGAAATCTCACTCACAATCAAAGAATACTTTAGAGAATTTGGACTTCAATAATGATGAGGATACTATAGATATTGATGAGGAAGAATAAGTTAAAGAGAGACAGGAATCAAAAGGACCTTCAAGATAGATTCAAAGAGTTCATCCTAATTCTCAAATCATTGGCAACAAGAATGTAGGTATTTAAAAAAGGAGAAGATTGGTAAGTAATCTAAGTCAAAAGAATATTTCTCTATTATCCAAGATTGAACCTAAGAGTCTTATATAAGTAAGTAAAGACAAATTTTGGGTAAGTTATATGAATGAGGAGTTAGATCAAATAGAGAATAATGAGACTTGGAAAATAGTTCCTTGGCCTAAAGACAAAAATGTCATTGACATAAAATGGGTATTTAGAAATAAGTTGAATGAATATGGAGAAGTCACTACCAACAAGGATAGATTGTTATGCAAGGGATATGCACAATTTGAAGGGATAGACTCTGAGGAGACTTTTGCACTAGTATCAATATTAGAGGGAATCATATTATTTTTAGCTTATGTAGGTTTTAAAAGATTCAAGGTATGCTAGATGGATGTCAAATATGCTTTTTGGTTTAGAATTTGGAAGAATCTCAATTACAGATAAAAAATACTATGTTTGAATATTGAAAAAGGCTCTCTATGGTCTAAATCAAGCTCTTAGAGCTTGGTATGCTAGGTTAGACAAGTATCTCTTGGATCAAGGATTCAAAAGAGGAATTGTAGACATTAATCTATATATCAAGATAGAAGATGACCATCAGCTGATAGTAGTTGTTTGTGTGGATGACATCATCTTTGGTGGAAAAAATGAAAACATGATAAAGACATTTACAGAGGTGATGAATAAATAGTTTGAGATGTCTATGCTAGGAGAACTATCATTCTTTCTTGGGTTACAAATCACTCAATCTAAAAAAAGTATATTCATTTCACAAGCCAAGTACATAAGAGAGATGTTGAAAAAGTTTGAGATGGAAGATTTCAAGGTATTTAGTACACCCATGATCACATGATGTAAGTTAAGAAAGGAAGATGAGTCTTAAGGTAAATAAAAGGTCATATAGGTTAATGATTAGAAGTCTGTTGTATACCACTGCCTCTAGACCTGACATTATGTAAGTAGTAGGTCTTATGGGAATATTTCAAGTAGATCCAAAGGAGAATCATCTACCAATAGTCAAAATGATACTCAAGTATCTCAAGGGGACTATGAAGTATGGATTGTGGTATCCAAGAAATAAGGAGTTCAATTTGACAACCTATATAGATGTAGATTGAACAAGAAGTTTAGATGATAGGAAGAGTACTAGTAGAGGAGATTTCTTTTGAGGAAGATGCCTAGTGTCATGGATAATAAAGAAGAAAACATTAGTGTATTTTTCCACTCGCAAGTTCAAGTACATTATAATAACTTCATGTTGCACACAGGTCCTATGGATGAGACAGACCCTAAAAGACTACAAGGTGGAGTATGATGGTCCTAGTCCTATTTATTGTGATAATACAAGTGCTATAAATGTCCCAAAGAACCCTATTATGAACTTAAGAACCAAACACATTCCCATAATATATCATTTTTTAAGGGAGAAGGTAAGTGAACAAAGTGTCAAACTTGAATATGTTTCTACACAAGATCATATTGTAGACATCTTGACCAAACCACTACCAAAAGAAACTTTTGAACACCTAAGATAAGAATTGGGTGTAATTCCTACCCTTATCAATAATTAAAATATAAAAGTATTTATGGGGAGTTAATCATGCTCATTACCTCCAAGAATAGGTGATTTATTCTAAGAAGGTATGCTTGGTTTGAGGGGGAGCTATTCAGGTTGTTGATTGTGCTTGATATATGTTGAAGTGGTCTTATAATGTAAGTTCATTCTAAAAGAGCTAATAGCTATGGAAGACATTTGTCATTAATGTCAAATGGGGAGAAATATCATAAATGGTGAAATGGTGAGAAAATAAAAGATCAAAAATGGTGAGAAAAGTCAAGAACCAGGTCTAAAAGATGATTGCCATTAAGAGTGGTTGACATAGTTTTCTAAGTGTGTTTGCCATCAATGACAAAAGGGGAGATTATTGAACATTGTCATTGATTGTTGATTTTTGGTATTAATTTTGTCATTTATGTCAAAGGATCTTGTGAAGGTGCATGATCATGTAAGCTTTGAGGTATGTGTATGATGAGTTCTTATGCCAGCATAATGAGTGTTATTGTTATATGTATAGTTATGTGAGAATACTATTTGAAGAATGTTATTATGTTAGGTTGAGAAATATAATTAAAATTAGCATAAGTAAAAGTCATTATATTTAAAAATTTTGTATAGACCTTGTAAGAAGGTATGTGCAGGTAGCATGATGAAATGAGCTAGATCCAAAGCAAATGATATATGCTCTAAAGATCTATAAGAAGCTCTGAAGATGCTCTAGTGAAGCTCAAATGAATGCTTGAAAATGTTTAAACATGAGAGAGGTTTTTTGAGTTTGTACATGAGGTGTTGAGGATCTTGAAAATGATTAGAAGGTTAGTTATGAAGATTTGTGTATGCAATTCTGAAGATGCTCCAAGTAAGCTACATAAATCCTTAGTCCAGCTCTAAAGATATGTAAGAATATTAGAAGATGTTTAATTGAAGATCCTAATAATATTGAGTGTATGAGGTTGATTTAATATACACAAGAGGCATTGGAACATAGGATATTTTCAAGGTGAAGCCTATAGGGTGGTTATAAGGTTAGATTCAAGGCCTAATGAGACTTGTAGGTTAAGGCTTAGAAAGCAAAAAGAGAGATGATGTCTAGTTGGGGTATCAAGATCAGTTTCCATGACATGGGTGAGAAGGTGAGCATTGATAGAGGTGAGTCAAGTTTTTTTTATCATGTGCATGAAATTTCAAGTCATGGTTTGCAAGAAAAGGCTCGAAGAATGTTTTGAGGTTTCTCAAGTATTTAGAATGAAGAGTTGTCTACTCGAGAAGGTTTTTCTAGTGCTCATTGGCATGTGAAAAATATACATGATAATATAATATGTTCATGGTAAATGAGTAAATGTTATTTCTGAATTTCCAAGAATTGGTTTTTGTAAATTGGAGCTAAGCTTTATGAATGATCTTAAGACTAGAAGTAGGGCTAAAACCTCAAAGAGCCCTATTAATGACCTATTATTGAAGATCTTGTTCTAAATAACTAAAAATAGTATGATATGGCTAGTTAATTAATTGGAGGTTGAATTAAACTTTCCCAAGCATCTCTAGGTGTGATTGGTTTCTCAGGTGAGTGAGCAGACCCTATAGGAAAGTGCTTGTTTTTTAGAGTGTTATTGTGGCAAGAAAAGTTGACCAAGTCAAAGTTGCTCAGTAGATGAAGGTCAAAGTTTGAGACTTGTATTTATTTTCCATTAATGTTTTTTGATAGGTTTAAAATCTTAGGTATTCAAATTTGGTGATTCAAGTTGGCTAGTTGCTAACAGACCCAATGGTGTATGTAGACACCGCAAACGTGTCTGCACCTTGGTTCTCCCCCTCGTCCACCTCAAACCCCTATCCTAACCCTTGGCCTCCATTTGATAAAAATAACCTAAGTATTTTAATCAAGTGGCCCCCTTTCCACCCTACCCTTGCCACCTTGGATCCTCCCTTGAATCCCTCCACCTTCCCCCTAGCATTTATTAGGCCAAATCTCTCCATTATATCCCCCCACGCCCATTTTGGCATCCTCGTGACCGTTCTTCCCATAACCCCTTGCCCGGCGGCGTGCAAGAATGGGCAGAGGCTATTTTTAGCCTCTGTCCCCATCCTGCGACCGCCGACGTCGACGACCCTTCGGCTGACGTCGGCGAAACTGCCGATGTCGACAGCCTTCATTATCCCTTTCTGCATCCGTTGCAGCCCCTGGACTCTTGAGCTCAAAAATAGAGTTCTCTTGGCGCTTTGGCTTTCGTCTCTCCTCTGTCTTGACCTCGTGCAACAGCAGCAACAGGTGAAAAGGCTCTAGATCAGGTATTCTCTTCTTGCAACAAGTCTTCTGTGGCTTCGACAACAGCTCTCCCACTCTTCATTCAGCAAGCTAAAAGGTAAGCAAAGTCTGGTGTTTTATTTCATTTATTTAGTTTTCAGTAATCTATCCTCTATTGTCTTCTACTCCCTCTGTTCTTCCCCCTGAGAGGCTGCAAAGCCTTCTCAGGTCCTGTCCTCTGTGTCTCTTCCTCTTCCCCATCCCTCTGCCAAAAAGACCTTGCATAAGGCACCCAACCAGAACCAGACCACTCCCCAGTCCATCCAAACTTGTCCCCGTTCAGTCTCAGACCCATCCACAGTCCAGAAAGCAACCCAGACCCGACTACAGGCCACAACCCTGACCGACGCCGGTCACTTCCCCAACCGACGTCGGCAGGATAGCTGACGCCGACAGATAAGATAACCGACGCCGGCGACATTTTCGACCTCGGCGACTGTCTTCAACCCAACAACTCCTTCAGGTAATCATTTTGTTTTCTTCTTTCCTTTCTAATTTCTTTGTCACTTCTGTATTCTGGCATTCTGTCTTTTTATCAGTCATTTATCTTCATCAAACAGTGGGTTGACCTCCCTTAAGGAAGTTTTTACACTTCCGGGAACAAGCTTTTGCTTGGCAACCCACTGCCCATCCATCTAACGTTTTCTTGTCCAAGTTTCCTTTTCTCTTGCAGGTGTCATTCCTCCACAGCCAAAGAGGAGTGCTCACAAGCGTCTGGATTTACGGTGCGCAATCTTTAGTCCAGGTACTTCCCAAGCCTTGTCCATTACTTTTTAGTTTCTTCTTTCTCTTAAGTCTGAAAAGCAAAATTTTGAGGTAGAAACATCTCTGGCACGCCCGGTGGGACCCTAGGTTCCTCCTGGGTTCCTTTTCTTTTTCATTCATTTAGGTGCATTTAGGCTCCTTCCTTCTTGTCTCTTTCTTCTATTCCAAATGACACTATAAGCAGGACTAAAACGAATCTTTCTTCCTTGCATTTCTAGACTAGTCTAAATATCATACTCTCAACCCTTTCTCAAACTTGTCTTCATAACAATCATCACATTTCGACTTGGGCATTAAAACATATTGCACTTTCATTTCTGCTTGTGCTTGCATTAGTCCACATCTAGTAACTTAATCCGCATATTGAATAAATCGTAGACACTTAATGTTACACTACCTGACCACATGCACTAAAACACACATAAACTTACTTGAGACAAGGCCCGACTGGGATTTCATCACCCAGCGGATACCTTACCCGTCCCGGTGACCCTACTTGGATTTCATCATCAAGGGGGAAGCCCACTCCGTTCTCTGGCGGAGTCTAAACTCTAGGCGAGGTATATCTTGGCTAAGCGAGACCAGATAACCACTAGAATCGTGAAGTGAGGGGAGCTTGCTCCTTAGCACCAGGCCACGTACCAGACCCTAACACAGATCTTTGAGCGCCTAAACAACACCTGAAACCATCTTTAGACCGCCTTCTTCTAGGACCCATTTTTCAGCCAATCTCCCTAAACATTCATCTAAGGCATAAGCCACGATTTCTAAGGTTAATTCCTAGGATTTATCGCTTAGGCTTGTCTGTCTCTTTCTGTTTTCCTCTGTTTGTTTGATTATGTGAGGACGCTTTCTTCTTTGTTTTTCCAGGAACCTTTTGGTTCTCTGGAAAACACAGTCACCGACATCGGTTCTGCCACCGACGTCGGCTTTCCCCTGTCACCGGCATCGGTTCTGATACCGACGTCGGCTTCATCTGTTACCGGCATCAGTTATCTGACCGACGTCGGCCATATTTCTTACCGACATCGGTTTTTCAACTGACGTCGGTCTCTGTCACTATCCTTTTTTTTCAAAACCAGCAACCTGAAACCTGTCCCTTCTCTGTCAAAAACTCCATCCTGGTCTTCTGAAACTGAGCAACACAGTTCCTGAGACCTGAACCTTCTTTGCCTTGCATGGTTTTGACTCATAGCCAAGCCAAGGCTCTTGTCGACCATGCCAGCCGTCAACCACTTCCGTCCACCCCATCCGTGACCAAGCCTACAATGGAGTTCAACTCGGAGACCGAAAGAACTCCTGCCCGTCCAACTCCGCCGCAGACTCCCATTGTCCAAGAAGGGGACCAAGACTTCGAGCGATTCTTGGACCTCAATGTCAAGGCCTTGCAACACTATCTCGCGCATAGCCGAACGTGAGACTCCTTGGGTAATCCGATCTATGGAATGCCGACCTCCCTTGTCGCAACTACGGCTGTATCGACAACATCCATAGTTCAACCTTCAGACACTCAAGCCATCACTTTGACCACTGACCAGACTTTGACCAATCCTCCAGGTGTGGCCTCTCCCTCTATCATTGGGCCCACTTCCACCGGGGTTCCAGCCCCTTGTCAACCCTAACCCGCTCAACCGCTATCCACTCCTTTTCAAAACCTTGTCGTCTCTATTCCGCCTACCCTGGCCCCTATCAACACCAGGGTGGCTTCTTACCCCTTGGCCCCTGTTACCACAGTCCAACCTCTCGTGGCAACAACGGGCCCAGCTATGTCTTCTAACCAACCACCTTTAGCCTTCACTTCTGCCCCTGTGATTAGTCATCCGTATATTCTACAACCGACTATGTCGCACGCCTCCTCTAACCTCTTCCAAGCGCCCTACAACTTAGGGGGCGCGCAACCCGTCAATCCGTTGGCAGACATCATCAAGATGCTGATGGATAAGATGACCAGTCTTGAGACCTCTGTTTCCAGCTCGCGCAACACTCTTTCATACGAGCAGATCTGTAACGAACCCATTCATCCTTCTGTCCCAATCAGACCATATCCTAGCCAGTGGGAGCTTCCGAAGTTTTCTCGCTTTCAAAACAAGGAAGACCCACAACAACACTTGCGGGCATTCAGACATGCCTGCTACCTCATTGGCCATGACGATGCGTTACTCTTACGCACGTTTCCTATGTCTCTCTCGGGTGCTGCACTTGACTGGTACAGCTCCCTTCCTAGCCATTCTCTCTTCTCATTCACGCAATTGGCTTAGCTCTTCCTCGATCACTTTTCCATCAACATAACCAAGAAGGTCTCAATCACGGACCTCTATTCTATTCGGCAATTCGAGGATGAGTCCATAGCCGACTTCGTTGCTCGATGGAGAGGCCTTATCAACCAACTCTCCTTTTCCTTGCCCCAGGCCGAGCTTATTGAACTCTTTTCTCAAGCCTGTGCCCGACATATTTCTTCCACCTTGAGGGTTCAAACCTTCCGCACTTTTGACGAGGCCTTCACGATGGCCCGCAAACTTGAGTTACGTGCCATCGAGGAGAATAAAGTCAAGTTGCGGAGTAAGAATCCCAGCTCTAAGACCAATGACTCTTCTTTTGCTAAGCCATCATCATCCAATTCTAAATCCAAGGCTTCAGCTAATGCCGTGGTTGTCAGACCTTCATCTTCTTCGACCAATCAGCCTGAGCCATCTACATCTCAGAGCGCTACTCGGCAATTCCAGCAAAGATACGTGCAACGACGATATACTCCTCTTAGAGAACCATATGCGTCTGTGCTAGAAAAGCTTCTTAAACAGGGAGTCCTCAATCTCCCTCAAGCCCGACCTCCTCCGCAATTTGATCCCTCACACGCCATCCCCGCGTGGTATAGGGAGCAAGACTTCTGCAGCTTCCACCGTGTTAAGGGCCATGACACGGAGAACTGCAAGACCTTTAAGAACATAATACAAGACATGCTTGAAAAAGGGGATCTCATCTTAGACAATCCAAATGCACCCCCTAATCAGGCCATTGACATCTTCAAACAACCTTTCCCCAATCATCCGCCAACTCAGAACAATGTCCAGACCTTAATTGACGACAATCATGAGCACAATATTTGGACAGTCAATACGGTCTCTCCTTTCGTCCCCAATCAACCTCTTGAGGTTAGTCCATCAATCAGTCTGTCACATGTGGATGAGCCTCTCTCCCCGGCTAGTTCTCCATTGACCTCTCTCATCTTGGAGGACGCCTCGGCCTTACCAGCACCACCAGTCTCGCCATCCTCCTTTCTGCGGCCTCTGGAGGACCCGACCCTTCCTACTCCTTAGCCGCAAGTGGAGGGCACCGTCATCCCTGCCCCTTACCCATTGGAGGAGCCTCGCTCCCCGGTTTCTTCTCCACCCAGGGAAGACCCTGTCTCCCCTTCGTCTTCATCTAAATCTGTCATGACTTCACCACACCATGTGTCTAAGACCACTACACCCATCTCGTCTTCAACCTCGCAACCATCAACATCTTCCTCTCAGCCATTTTCTCGGTTAGTGGAGAAGATCGAACTTCTCCCTTCGAGGAAAGTGACGCCTCAGGTGTTGTGGGAGCGTCTTAAAGCCCTTCAACATACCCGCGCCCTCTCATCACATGCCTCTAATCCTCCTAAGACAGAATCTCGTCAGACTCTTAACAAAGACCAGACTCTCAAACCTCAACCAAACCCGTCCAAACCAAAGCCTGCATCTATCTCGTCTAAACCCATCAAGTCATTTGGCATTCGTCCTATCTCCTCCCTCACTCACCCGCAAGTGAAGGTGGACTTAGGCCAGACCTCGACCAGTAGTAGTCTTCCAACCAAGGTGAAGAAGACTGCCAGACCACAGAAATGAACGTCTCCTTCCCCGTCACCATTGCCATCCATTTTGGGCCCCCATCCTTCGACCTTGGCTAGCATCCTTTCCACTCCGACCTTCAACCAAAACTCGTTGCCTCCTTTGCTTCCTCTACCTACCTCCAGTCGTCCCTCTCCTAAGAAGGCGGTATCAATCATCAAGAAAGAGCTGTCTCCATCTGTCACCGCGCCATCAACCCATAAGGTGGCACAGAAACCTCTTCTAACCTCACCTAAGCAAGAATCACCAACCTCACGCATATCAAATAGCACGGACCCTCTATTGGGCTCATACTCATCGATATTGCACCGACTTCTCCAGACTTTCGACATAACCCTTCTGCCCATCAAGCCTTTCCAACCTCTCGGGTCCAAGCCCTCCTGGTTCGACGATACGAAAATTTGTTTATATCATCGTACACCAGGACACGACACCGAGACTTGCTGTGCCCTCAAGGCCGTCATTCGCCACCACATGGAGAAAGACACTCTTCTCCTTGAGGACACTCTTGACCAGACCCCGACTCCTTCTTGTCCAAACACGTCAACATCTCACCAGTAAGACATGACCCCTTCTTCGCCTCCCATTTTCAAAATCAATGCTATCCGTATAACCACTAGATCGCAAAAGGACAAGGCCAAGGAAAAAGCTGCCATTCCTTGGACCTATCCCTTTGTCAAGCCACCCCTTGCACCCAAGCCTAAAATTTCTATCCTTGGCGCATCCCAACCTTCTTCGTCTTCCTCTTCTGGACCAATTCACGACTCCATGCTGAAGCAGCTTCACCAGACACCTGTAAAGATGTCTCTTTATGACCTTGTCCAAACCTCACCTCAGCACCGTCAAGCCCTTATCCAAGCCTTGCAGGCAGCGGAGGTCCAACCCGAGGACCCCCAACCACTCGCTGCCCTCGTCCATTCCTTGTTTCCTGTCGCCTCCATCACATTCAGCGATTCTGAGATTCCCACATCTAACACAAAAGATCAGGACGCCGCCCTCTTCATCACTGCCTATGTTGATCGGACACGCATTAAACGCGTTATGATTGATGGCGGCGCTAGCATCAACATAATCTCTACCCACGCCTTTGGTCAGCTGGCTCTTCCCAAGAACTGCGTCTCCAAAACTGACGCGATCTTATGCTCTTTCAACGACACCACCGCCACGACCATTGGCACAGTCATCCTCCACATTCGCGTTGGTCCACGCACAGTCCCGGAGCTCTTCTATATCATCGAAGGAGAGTTTCAATACAACCTTCTACTGGGCCGACCTTGGATCTGTGCCATGGCCTGTATACCCTCCACCCTGCACTGTTGTGTGAAGTTCGAGCATGACGGGCAAGTCCACACCATCCCCGCTGACCCTTCACCCTTCAAGACTTGCAACACCACCTACCGTCCTAACGATGTCCTCATTCCCATCAAGCCGTCAACTCCGGCACCGCCTCCATCTGCGGGAGCTTCGACCAGTTCGCAATCGGCGGTTGCCCTCACCCCTCCTCTTCAAGCGCCGACCAAAGACCCCATGGAAGACATCTTCCAATGACTATCACTTGGGGAATATCGCTTGTTGACCCTCGACATGTTCCAAACTCCGCAAGAGTATGGATGCCTTCATCTCAGTCCTAATTACGACCATCGGATCGGGACGGTCGTACCTTATGGTCCTCCTCCCTTCCGAACCAACTTTGTCTATGGGGGGCTTAATCAAGCTCCTACCAATGGCACTTCCCTCTCTTCACCCCAACCTTTCACATCTGATTTCTCATTTCTTGGCAACCCCGCCTTTGCACACACTTACCTTCACAGGTGTGCATGGAAGGGTTTTGGTTTCGGACGATATGAGCAGGGCTCCCATCAGCCCATCGAGCCACTCAATGATCACGATGCCAAGAAACGGTATGGTCTGGGATATCATGACCCCACTCAGGCTCCTTCCGACCTTTGTCTCAAACCAACCATTGACCAATCTCTTCCAGACTCGCCCATTTCTCCTTCGTCACCTACGGAGTCGGTGGTTTCCATCCCTCCTAGTTTTTTTTTTTTCCATAAACACCATCCGCCTGGAACCCCTGACCTATCAGCTCAATGGGGTGCCCAGGTCTCTCCCTCTCATCTTTCCTAGCATGGTAGAGGATGAGTCAGCAACCATTCACACTGTCCACTGCGTTGACGATGATGCCATCCTTTCCTACATGGGTGCCGATGACTCTTTCGTCCAGCGTTTCCTCCCTTCCGAGACCCAGGTTATGTTAAATGAATCCACCATTGACATCAACCTCCCTTCTTCTTCCGATGTTCCTCACGTCTTAAAGATTGGCCAATCTTTAGACGCTCAGGAGCAGCTTGACTATGCCCAGTTCCTTTCCAACCATAGCAAGGCCTTTGCCTGGACTTACAGCGACATGCCTGGCATCGACCCCACCATTGCTACCCATAACATTGTCACCAAACCAGAGGCTAAGCCTGTTAGGCAGAAGCTTCGAAAGATGCATCCTCGCATTGCGCTTCTTGTCAAAGAGGAGCTTCAGCGCCTTCTTTCTGTCTCCTTCATCCAACCCATCGATTTCCACAGTGGGTCTCTAACATTGTCCCAGTTACTAAAGCAACTGGGGGGATTCAGATCTGCACGGACTATCGCGACCTTAACCTAGCCTGTCCCAAAGATGACTTTCCTCTTCCTAACATTGACCAGCTTGTTGATCTCATGGCCGGCCATGAGATGCTATCTCTTATGGACGGGTTTTCAGGATACAATCAAATCCTGATCGCATCGGAAGACCAGCACAAGACTACCTTTATCACCCCATGGGGGACTTTCTACTATCAAGTCATGCCTTTCGGCCTGAAAAATGCTGGTGCCACATATCAGCGCGCCATGACTTACATTTTCCACGATCTCCTCCACAAAATCATGGAGGACTATGTGGATGACCTTCTCGGCAAGTCCAAACTCCGCTGCGACCACCTGACCATTCTCACAATCATCTTCTCTCGCCTTCTTCAATACAATGTCTGCCTCAACCCCAAGAAGTGTGTCTTTGGGGTCCTCTCAGGCAAACTTCTCAGCTTCATCGTTTCCTTCTATGGTATCGAGATAGATCCCGCCAAGATCTGCGCTATCCTCGAAATGCCACCCCCGACCAATCTCAAGCAGCTTCGCAGTCTACAAGGGAAGCTCCAGTCCATTCGTCGTTTCATCTCGCAGCTTTCAGATCGCTGCCAACCTTTCCATCACCTCCTTAAGAAAGACGTCTCCTTTAAATGGGATAAGGGCTGTCAAGAGGCTTTTGAAGCCCTCAAAGGCTATCTGGTCTCTCCACCAGTCCTCATTCCACCTAAGGACGACCAACCCTTCTACCTTTATATCTCTGCCACCAACCATTCGTTAGGTGCCATGATCGCGCACCGAGACGAGCATCATCGCGAGCAAGCGGTTTACTACATCAGCCGAACACTGGTCGACTATGAAAATCGGTATACTCATACCGAGAAACTCTGTTTGGCATTAGTCTTTTCCGCTACCAAGCTCTGCCACTATCTTCTCAACCACAAAACCTTTGTCGTCACTCACATCGACCCTCTCAAGTACATGCACTCCAAGCCATATCAGAATCAACGTATGGCTCGGTGGCTCATGCTGCTTGCTGAGTTTGACTTCGAATTCATCCAATAGAAATCTATCAAGGGGCAAACCATCGATGACCAACTGGAAGATGCCCCTCTTCCCGACAACCAACCTTCGCACTGTGAGTTCCCTGACGAGTCTATCGCTACACTTTCCACCGATGACACCGTTTACCAAATGACTATGTTCTTTGACGGCTCCAAATGTCAACTCGGTGGGGGTGCGGGGGTCATCCTCATCCCACTCAGAGGGGAGCCCATGCCTCTATCTTTCAATCTTGACTTTGATTGTACCAATAATATGGCCGAATACGAGGCCTTAATTTTGGGACTTCAGACTGCCCTTTCCCTCCACATCAAGTCTATCAACATCTTCGGTGACTCGCAGCTCGTCATTAATCAAGTTAACGGTTCATATCTCTGTAAAAATGAAGTTTTACAGAGGTATAAGAATCGTGCTGACCTTCTTTTGGCATCTTTCGACCATTACCTCTTGCAGACTGTTCCACGCTCTACGAACAAGTTTGCCGACACCATGGCTTCTCTTGCTTCGCATATCCCATCTTCATCATCATCATCCCGCCTTTTTGTCATAGTGCATCGCGTACCTTTGCCTTCATACATCTCTCCTCACATCGACCATATCAACGCTGTCAATTCTAGCCCACAAGATGACTGGTATAAGCAACTTGTAGACTACTTGTCTCTTTTTGTCACTCCTCCCAACCTCTCTAGCAATGCGCGGCGAGCTTTCATCAAGCGCACCGCTCGCTATACCATGCTAGGGGGCCTTCTCTATAAGCGAGGATTCGATGGTCTCCTTCTTCGCTGTCTAACCTCCGCTGAAGCTTCTCATGCCGTAAAGCAAGTCCACGACGGGATTTGTGGTGGACACTTCAGTGGAAACTCGGTTGCCAAGCGCATCCTTCGCCTGGGTTATTATTGGCCCACCCTTCATCAAGACTATAGCGATTATGTTCAGCGTTGCATCAAGTGTCAGCAGCACTCTAACCTGCTTCATCTCCCCAGCCACGCCTTGCAAGTCGCTCAGGATTTTTGGCCTTTTTCTCAGTGGGGCTTGGATCTCATCGGTGAGATCAACCCTCACTCGTCTCTTCGTCATCAGTCCATCATCACTGCCACTGAGTATTTCACCAAGTGGGTGGAAGCCATTCCTCTTGTCTCCACAAAAGCCGACAAAATTGTCGACTTCATCAGCAGCCACATCATCTATCATTTCGGTGTCCCTCACAAAATCATCACCGACAATGGCAAGTCCTTCAAAAACAAGACTGTCCAAAAACTATGCGACTCATTTGGCATCAAACTCAGCTTTTCTTCGCCTTACTACCCACAAGCAAATGGGCAGGCCGAGGCTTCCAACAAAATTCTCACCAAAATTCTCATGAAGGTGATCGATGATACAGGAAGGGATTGACACGTTCATATTCCCTTCGCTTTGTGGGCCTACCGCACTAGCATCCGAACCTCTACGGGTGCTACTCCCTTTTCTCTCGTGTACGGAACAGAGGCTGTCTTACCTCTCGAAGTACAGATCTCGTCTCTCCGTATCTCCCTGCATGACATTCTCTCCAACGACGACTTTCGTCAAGATCACCTAGCTCAACTTGAGTTACTTGACGAGCGCCGTCTTGCTGCCCTTAATCATCTCCATGTCTACCAAAGTCGCATAAAGCGGGCCTACGACAAAAATCTGTGAGAACGAGATTTCAACATCAGAGACCTCATCCTCAAAGAGAATCAGCACGTGACCAATATGGAGCGAAGTAAACGAGGCAAATTCGCCCCCAATTGGCTTGGACCTTTTATCATCACGCACAAGTATGGGTCAGGGACTTATCGTCTATCTTCCCTCGACGGACGGCCAGAACTTGAGCCTCTTAATGCGTTGCATCTTCGACCTTTCTTCTGTTAGTCGAGTGCTCGATCACTTGACGTTTTACTTGAGCTCGTCCCTTGAGCAATCCTCATCCTCTTAATCCTCATTCCTTTCAACCCTATTCCCCTTTAACAAGTCCTCTACAACCCTTTTATGATGCATGGATGCTTTGTCCTAATAAAAGGGGCGTCCTTGAGCTTCTACAGCCTTGTCCGTGACTCTCATTTCTATCAAAATACAAATCAAGATGTCAAAACATATCCATGGTCACTAAATCAAGTCAAAATCAAAAAGACAGACTGATCCCTCGAAGGACAGCTGTACTATCATTGCTGTATTACTAGACTGATCCCTTGAAGGACAGCTAGGCCAACTTATCAAACATTATCAAGCAAAAATCTAGACCACTCCCTCGAAGGATGGCTATGACTAATCTGGCAATAAACATCAACTTTTTTTAGAAGCTTCCCGCATTGATCAGCTTCGCAACATGACCATTACATCAAATGACATCTCTATGCAGGCTTCCCGCATCGATCAGTCTGCGCCAAAAAAAAAAAAAAAAAAAAATGAGTCACGAACATTGGCTTGTAGTTGTCTTAGGGTCTCCTATAAAAGGGGCAAGGTTATTCCTGCTCTTAAACTGGGTTACCCTATCCTCCTCCTATCACCTGCTCAAGGGACTTCGAGCTCACTTTAATGTCAAAGTGATTCGATTACCGTTCTAACACCATACTGGTCAACGACGCAATGCATGAATGGGGCTTTTGTTCTTATAACCCCTATCTATGCTTCCTTTCTGGTCCTTGTCAATGAAAGAGCAATTTGCCTTTCACCTTTTCTCTACACTTTGGTCACGCTTTGGCCACGTCAACTGTCGACTCATCCTTAAACCAAACCAACTTCAACATTTTTCAAACCAGCCTCGACATTTTCAACATGACATCAGGCATCATCCTAGACCATTTCACATAGTTTCTATGGACACCAATACACATGGAAACTACCGACCAGACCCAATTTATGTTAAGCATAAACCAATACTTGCTGAAGCATAAATAGACCTTCATTCATTTTTAGCATGCATCCATCACGACTATGGAAACTTGCTAGGAATGAAAGACTCTCGACCAATTCTATAGAATACACCATCTGTAGCATCTTTTTCTCCTCATCTTCCCCTCGTCATTTCAACACATGACCAATCTCATCATCGACCAATCTTCTCAATTCATCCGAACTACATTGGTCTGAGGCCCTATGACCAGGGCTATGTAGGCAGCACTCAGATACCACATCTTCTGAGGTTAGCTCGACCACCCTCGTTTGTTCGTCTCTTTGATGGACAAACCTTCTCTTCTTTGACTCTTATCACGCCCAACTTCGTCAACTTTGACCAAGACCTTTGTCCAAGACCAATCATCGACTTTGACCAAGACCAATCAATCCCTCTGACCCTTCCTCCCTTTTAGGGAGAACTACATCAGCCTGAGGCCCTATCGACAGGGGCTATGTAGGCAGCACTCAGTTGACATGGGGTCTTTTGGGGTTAGCTCAGCCGCATCCTTTCGTCCATCCATCCTCTTGATCCATGACCATTGGCGATCGTGCGTATCTTCTTTGATCTTCTTCCAAGCCAATGTTGCCTTGGTTGTTTTTGCGTGTATGCTACCTCATGACTGGTTAGCAGAATTGTCCGTAGACTATTTTTGACCCTTCACAAGTATAGGATCGCGAGCTAGTTGATCCCTACTACTTGTGGCTTTTTCGTGTTTCTGGGAGCACTTCCTGAGCCCTGGATACCTGGGACACGACGACCGTTTGGAGCTTCAGCTTAGATTGAGTGATCCGATCAGCAGATGACTAAATGCTGGGGCCCGGTTACTTCAATTTTGGCACTCCTTGACCCTCGACATGCGACAATTTGACCTGACCCTCTCGTGAAGTGGACTACGCGCAATCACGACTATGGCAGCGTTTTCACTCACTCTCTTCTATCCATTTCTCTGTCAAATCAACACTCAATCTTCAGTTCCCTTCTCTCGACTATCGCTTTGAGGGGGGAACACCTCATCCTTCTTCTGGGGCAACCAACTCCTATTTTTGTCTTGCAGTTCGTCTAGAACAATCAACAAGACAAAAAGGGGCAAATGTAGACACCGCAAACGTGTCTGCACCTTGGTTCTCCCTCTCGTCCACCTCAAACCCCTATCCTAACCCTTGGCCTCCATTTGATAAAAATAACCTAAGTATTTTAATCAAGTGGCCCCCTTTCCACCCTACCCTTGCCACCTTAGATCCTCCCTTGAATCCCTCCACCTTCCCCCTAGCATTTATTAGGCCAAATCTCTCCATTATATCCCCCCACGCCCATTTTGGCATCCTCGTGACCATTCTTCCCATAACCCCTCGCCTGGCGGCGTGCAAGAATGGGCAGAGGCTATTTTTAGCCTCTGTCCCCATCCTGCGACTGCCGACGTCAGCGACCCTTCGGCCGACATCGGCGAAACTACCGGCGTCGGCAGCCTTCATTATCCCTTTCTGCATCCGTTGCAGCCCCTGGACTCTTGAGCTTGAAAACAGAGTTCTCTTGGCACTTTGGATTTTGTCTCTCCTCTATCTTGACCTCGTGCAATAGCAGTAATAGGTGAAAAGGCTCTGGATCAGGTATTCTCTTCTTGCAACAAGTCTTCTGTGGCTTCGACAACAGCTCTCCCACTCTTCATTCAGCAAGCTAAAAGGTAAGCAAAGTCTGGTGTTTTATTTCATTTATTTAGTTTTCAGTAATCTATCCTCTATTGTCTTCTACTCCCTCTGTTCTTCCCCCTGAGAGGCTGCAAAGCCTTCTCAGGTCCTGTCCTCTGTGTCTCTTCCTCTTCCCCATCCCTCTGCCAAAAAGACCTTGCATAAGGCACCCAACCAGAACCAGACCACTCCCCAGTCCATCCAAACTTGTCCCCGTTCAGTCTCAGACCCGTCCACAGTCCAGAAAGCAACCCAGACCCGACTACAGGCCACAACCCCGACCGACGCCGGTCACTTCCCCAACCGACGTCGGCAGGATAGCCGACGCCGGCAGATAAGATAACTGACGCCGGTGACATTTCTGACCTCGGCGATTGTCTTCAGCCCAACAACTCCTTCAGGTAATCATTTTGTTTTCTTCTTTCCTTTCTAATTTCTTTGTCACTTTTGTATTCTAGCATTCTATCTTTTTATCAGTCATTTATCTTCATCAAACAGTGGGTTGACCTCCCTTAAGGAAGTTTTTACACTTCCGGGAACAAGCTTTTGCTTGGCAACCCACTGCCCATCCATCTAACGTTTTCTTGTCCAAGTTTCCTTTTCTCTTGCAGGTGTCATTCCTCCACAGTCAAAGAGGAGTGCTCACAAGCGTCTGGATTTACGGTGCGCAATCTTTAGTCCAGGTACTTCCCAAGCCTTGTCCATTACTTTTTAGTTTCTTCTTTCTCTTAAGTCTGAAAAGCGAAATTTTGAGGTAGAAACAGTGTAGATAGTAAGAAAATCAAGCTAAAGAGAGAAGATGATTCCTAATGTGTTTTCAAGTAAGAGTGACAGATTATAGTAATTATTTTTGGGACTTTAATAATCTATCCATGCTTTTAATATTATTTAAATTTAGTGTAATAAGTTGTAACATTGAAGCCAAAATGGCTTATATGGCTGAGTGGAATCTGTGAAAGAAAAGATCAATAGATTGGTTCTCAAGACTAATAGTTTCCATAAGATATTATGATATGTTTGGTTGAGGTTAATATAAGTATGGTATAATATATTTTTCATGCATTTAAATCCCTTTAATATATTCATTCAAGTGATATAAGTTCAAGTTTCCTTGATTGTGTTTTGAAGTTAGTTGGTAGTTCTGAGTAAGCATCTTGCAGAGAAGAGTTTAAGCTTGTATACCCTAAGTTAAATCATATAATGAAGTTTTTGATGAAATTTAGTTCATTAGGTTTATTAATGTGTGATTTTTCTATTTTTATTTTTCAAAAATAATTTTATGCCTTAGTTGTTCAAAATAGATTTTTTGTATATGCACAAGCCTTTTATGAACAGGTATTTTGAGAAAGGGTTCAAATGATGGTTCGACCTAAAAGGTGTTATGGACCTAAAGTAAATTTTAATAGGTTTTATTTGAGTGTAATATGTTTTTTTCATACCATGTGAGGTGTTTTAGTATGTTTCAATAAATATCAAAGGTTAACGTGTTGCCAAGAAGGCCTATTAGGTCTCCATAAAGCCCAAAAGAGGAGTAAGGACTAATTGAGCTATGGCCGACCCAATGTATTAGTTGATTCATGATTAAGGAATGTTATTTTATTATTATAATACCTATTACATGGATTACCTAATAAGATAATTTTGTGTCCAATTAAGAAGCATATGATCAAGTGACTTGTATAAAAGCAAGGCAGTTTAAGCCTATTTAAGTGTGTTATGTGATAGCAGAGAATAAGCGAATGATATAGAATATTGGTAAGTAGAATGAGGTCATGAATATCATTAGAGAAGTATATTGAATAAATATATATAGGTTTTTCATATGAGGATCAAGGTTAGAATACCTAATCAAGCTATAAAGAGGGATAATAGAGCCAATAAGGCTAGAGGCCAGATTGAGAGGGATAAAAGTGAGCAAAGAGCTAAAGATGAAGATCATCATCTATTGTATAATAAAAAAGGTTACATGAAGATGATCAAGTGTATCATGTGGTTGAGTTGGTTCTGAGTCATCTAGGGGGTTTGTACCTCCTTGTAAGTGGGTGCTTGATAAAGCCTAGCTGAGTTTGTGTTGAGTTAGTTGGGGTTGGTGCTCCATGTAGAGTTAGTGATTCACTAAATATTGATGTTTGTCATATAGTACTATAGTCCATTTGATTCATTAGTGGGTTTTATTCCCTTTAAGGTTTTCCCATGTATATGCTATGTTCATGTATTTCATGCTCTTATGATTTAATGCTCATGTTTTTTAAGATGTACATGCTTGTTAAATGGTTCATATATGTTTAAGTGGAATTGACTTAAAAAGTTTTGAAGACTGATTCACCCCCCCTTTCAGTCATTTTTATTCCAGTAATGGGTCAACCTATTTGTCTTATTGAACCCTACCGTGATATATTTTTAAAAGGTGTGATATAAATATAAGTCTTTGTCTTCTCATTGATCATCTAACAAATAACAAGTAAACACCTTACCAAGGCTAATTAAATAAATAAATTACACAACTAATTTATTTTCCCTTATCCATATCTAATTATTTATCAGTCATAGGAACAATCATAAAAAATGTCTAAAACATCCAAAGAAAAACCCATGAGTGGTATTTGTGAAGTTACAAGCTAGATCACTACATGCATCTACATATAACATATTACACCATTATTCACATAAAATATCATACATAGGAGAGAATTAAATAAGTATGAGGCCCTTTGTAGACACTCCATTTTCATCAATATTGTGTCTAAATTGAAAATTAGAATGACTTTCTACAATAATGCATAAATCAGGTTAGAAATCATTAAAACACCCAAATTTTCTCTTATACTTAAAGTGCATATTCTAAAATGAATTTGGGCATCCCTAATTGGGAAAAATCATCATATCCAATCATTATCCATGCTTAATTCATCCCAAGTCAAATTACAACTTTGAAAGTGAAGTTTTGGACCAATTAGGTAGAACTCGTATTCAAATTTTAAAAGTCACATCACTTTTTATTAAGTTAATTAACCTAATATTCCTTTAATGAAAAATTCCATAGTTTTTAGAATTACCTATTTTCTTAATTCATTATTTTAATTATTCCTCCATTCAAATGGAAAGTTGATTTAAATATATAGAGTCATGACATCACATGGAAAATTGTCAAGCATTTGTATAAATGCAAAAAAATATCAAAAAATACAAACCCATGCCTAATTAATACAAACTCAACCCCACATAATAACAAAAATAAATCTCTAAACTAGACTAAATTTCAACCACACATCTTGATCATTATCTAATAGTTGAAATTAGTATGAGAAGTTTATAAATACAAGGCTCATTTACCATTATAGACAAACTTTTTGTGCAAACTTACTCTACCAAAACATATACCAAATCTCTAAAATTTCTTCCTTTATTCATCAAAATAAAAAGTATTCAAGGGAATATAATTGATGTTTCAACATTGACAAAGATCCCATGCACTATAATATGAGCTTTACACATCTATATTTAGTTCCAAAGGTGACATCTACATAGAAGGTATAATCATCTTTGTTTTGTCTTCCATTTTATAGTTTATTACTTCTTAGACCTTTCCCAATTTGAGGACCACACCTAGGATATTATTTTTCATGACTAATAAGAACTAACCTCCTTTGAAATCTTGTGTTTACATATGACATGCCCGATGGGACCACAATCCTCTTGAGAACATCCCATCATACTCTAATTTTGAAATTAGATCATTTATTTTCTTATTTTCACTTATTTTCTCCAAAATTTTCCATTTTTATGTTCTCTATATATCAATGGGAAATTTTACATATCAACATACTCACTTCCTATAATCAGTGGTATCTCTTCGTGCAATGATGATGTTACTTCTACCTCTCTTTCTGTTTCTCTATGTTTTTCAATAAAATGGTAGTATCACTCTACAAATGATGGGATCACTCTAAATATTAGTGGGAATAAAATTTGTATCAATGGGAATGCTCACATTTCCATTCAAGCTATAAATGATGAGATTTAAAACCCTTGATGAAAACACCCTATAAATCAACGAGATAAACCTATGGAATGAAGAAACAACAAAGGTAATAGTTTCTATTTTCTTCCTATATGTCATTTTAAAAATAAGTGGGAATGCTCTTTTTAATGATGTTATTAGCTTAAAAAATTGGTGCTATCACCCTACTAATTAGCAATATCACTAGTTTCATGTCTTCTATTTTTCTATCTGTAGAATAATAAAATCACCCTACTAATTAGTGGGATCACAGTGTTAAATGGTAGGATCACTCTATGTGATTTTTACACGAGCTAAAATTTCATATATTCAATTCCCATACTTGATAAATACCACAATTAAAAATTTTAAACTTGTTTATTGTAGGTCCGCTTGACAAAGACATGATTTCTACACAAACAAGCACTTTTTGAACACTTTATTTTGGTGCAACTAATAATAATTAAATACTTGTATTTAGTATTCTAAAAAACTTGCTTACTTTCTTTCATTACTTGTGTGTTTTATTTATTTATTTTCTTTTAAATAACTTATCATGTGTATTCTCTCCCCTTGCCCCTTGAAGGAGCCTTGGTGACAAAAAGCACATAGATCATTATTGTCCTTTTTTATTTTTTATTGACTATGTGGGGTGGATTTCATCTCCTTCTTATGATTTTTTAGGGATTACGTATGGGGTTTCATCTCTCAGCACACATACTAACCTCATACATCTAATGGGGGATATAAATTGAGGGTAGTTATTGCTAAAAGCACAACAAATCCCCATAAAGGGTTTCATGATAGTGAGGGGTTTATCTTTAATGATACACTATTAAACATCACCCTTAGAGTTAAAATTTATGGTAGCACTTCACTAAGAAATTTATGACTAAATTGGTTATGGAGGGGATAGATACTCTTTTGAATTGACCGCTATTTATTCTTCTTTGACTGATTTTTAGCCCCACATACCACAAGGTATATTGGGGACCATTTAGAAAAGCCATGTCAAAATTTTAGATTAAGACCTTCAACTATAAATGACTTGTAGTGTGATGGAAACCAACCTCCCCCAAGATTTCATGATGTACCACTTGAAGTGAGGGTTAGGTGAAACTAATATGTCATCACTTCAAGTAAGGTAGTTATGTGGACTACACTTTAATTGCACACCCATTCTTCCACTAAAGATAGGTCTTGCTATGAATGTGTGTTGATGATTATTTATTATCTTGTCCTTATTTTATGTGACACATTTGATGCATCAAACAAGTTAGAATTATCTTAAGTCCAAAACATTATCATTTTAAACTCACATGATAAGGCATTACTCTACCCAATTTTTAGGTTAGCTTTATTCCATTCTAATCATTACACTATCCATTTAGTAGGTAATTTGTCTTAATTGACCATTACACTGTCCATCTCAATGTAAATCTAAATCAAGTTCATTTGACCAAAATTCAATTCTCATTCAACTCCAAAATATATTCATTTTAAACCAAAATGTCTAATTCTAATCCTAAAGTCAAACAAAGTTAAACTTTCAAAATTCAAAAGAAATCAAACTTTTAAAATTTAAATGAGGTCAACTTTCAAAATTCAAACAAAGGCATCTTTCAAAATTCAACTTTTAAATGTCAATTGTAGTCAATTTTAACATCAAATCAACTTTGAAATTCAAAATTCCATTCTAGATCAATAGTTCAGTCAAACTCTAGTGTTTTTCCAAATTGGGAGATAAAGTTTGATTAAGACACATTCACATATTAGCTTTGACCCTTCAAGTATTTCACTACATATTTTGGAAATCAATTCAAATCAAACATTATTCTACTTTGACAAGTTTAAATTGGACTTTCCATCTTGACCAAAAAGTATTTCAAAAATCTATCAAGATACAATTTGACTTCAAATCATTTCTTAAATCAAAAAATCCACTTTGAATTATTAAATTAAAGATTTGTACACAATCATATTCAGTCAATTCAAGTATCTCATCTTGAGTCCAATACAAAGATCATTAATACAAACATTCTTAGATATAAAATAAGTGAGGAGGCTACATATAACCCTAATTTTTATGGGGAATGGTTCTATGATACATTTGGGCCTTTTAAAATAATGAAAGCCAAGAAGAGGAGGTACATTAACCGGTATATGATGATATGCCACCTAAAATAAGAGAAGTACACAACCATGTTCTAAAATATGAAATACCTCTAGATTTCACTTCCCCTCATGAATAGAACCTCTAATAGAATTACGTAATTGTCAAATAAAAGAAAAGGGAAACTTGTAAACCCCACCCAAAATAAATAGCTTATTATCACATAATTACAATAGATTAGCCTCTTTGGATACTACCCTAGCTACTACTTCTTTAAAAAATCCCCCACCTATGAAGAAAAATCTGCTCATTAAACAATAATAACAAGAATCATTGGTTAATCTTTCATCAGGTATGGGTTTATTCATAGCTCCTAACTAAACCCCTCTTATGGATCCATTGCTACGAGATATGATGCATGGGCATCTTATAAGGACCCCAAAATTGATCTATTTTTTCCTTAAGTTGGTCTATTAGTTGTCTTATAGGTTCTATAGGTCTTATGTAGGCCATTTTTAAAGTCTAGAGAGTCTAAAGGTGCATAAAATTTAAATTATTAGTTTTCCTACCAAAAGCATAATTTGATTATTTGAATGAAGTCAAGCCTTGTATAAATACTTTTGTGTAAATTAGGAAAGTTTCAAGATGTAAAAAACTTATATAAGGGTATTTTAATTATAAAAGGTTCATAAAGTGTCATGAATCCTATGTCATGGGTCTAAACATGCCATATTATGTGTAAATCAAGAAAATGTTATGTTGCAAGAAAACCTTTATGTGGGAAAAGTGACCAAGAAAAAAAGAAATAATTATGCATCCCTTTTAAGATTAAAAGAGTTAGTTTTGGATTGTAAAAAATGAGGAGTTCCATTTGAAAGAAATGAATAAATAAAGAATGGATAAGTTTGTTCTGATGTGTTAGTAAACCTCTACTATTGGAGGGAAAGAATACATACCTCTATTTGGAAAGTTATTTTTGCTATTGTTAATTACAAGTAATGTGTTTTGATTGATGAAAGAATGAATTGGAAGTTGTTTTCAAGTACGTTGCAAGATAATTCAAGTTTGGTTGAAGTGAGACCTTGAAGGGGTACAAGAAATTAGGGTTTCTGTCAATGAAAGGGAATAAAGACCCAGTTTTAGTGTGTTTCCAGAATGTGTATAGTCTGTGATAAAATTTAAGTGATTTATTAACAATTGAGATCTATTTTCAAATGCTTGATTAAGGAAATAAATTCTGAGACATATATGATTCATGAAATCTTAATGAGAATATTTTGTGTGACCATTCGTGAGGATAAGCCTCTGTGACTGAGAGGTTTGTTTTGTTTAAACAATGGTATGATTTCAATGATTGCATGTGAATGGTATAGATAGACATTTTAAAATGTGGATAAAGATTATTTAATATTGTCTAAAACCTCATATATGAAGAGATAGTGTGGAGATTTTATGGAGTTAGATAGATATGAAAAGAAACCTTTGTTTCCTATAATGAATGTTATCATGGTGGACTATGCATTAGATATTTTGAAAAGACAATATCAAAGATCTAATCTTTAAGTACTCCATAATGCTGAATAAGTATATTTAAATCCATTATATGTTGTTTAAAGTTTTTTTTAAGTGAAATAATATGATAGGAGGTTCTAACCTTGGTACAAACTTGTAACTAGTCATTTTTTAGGACAGTCAAGTGCATCTTGATATGAAAAGGTGTAATAGTGGATTATAATGTTAAATCTAATGATTAGAAGACATGTTATGGGTTAAGATAAAATTTAATAACTTTTTATAGATCTTTGAAACTCATCAAAATGTTAGCAAATGAAATTTAAGTGCTTTCAAGCTATGACAGTGCCCCAAAAGCCCCAACTTAGGGTTTGATGTCTATCAAGAGTTTCAACAATCAAAAAATTCCAAAATTGTGTAATTTGGTCCTTTTTAATGTGATTGAATTGAATCACATGAATTTAGTTGTGTACAAACTTGTTTGTATGGTCTAAAGTTAACTAAGAGTGGAAAAGGGGTAAACAGGCCTAATAGGCCTTAATAGAGATATAAATTGAGTTTGAAAAAGGGTCAAAATTGAAGAGTTAGGAAACCATAAAGGGTATCTATATCAAGATTTTTAATTTATATTGGTGAAGGTAAAATTTTGTATAAGTCCAAAAGGCCCATAAACATGCTTACAAAGAATGGTTAATAACATAGTAGAGTTGTTTAAAGTTGTCTTAATGCATTAAAGATGGTTGTAAATGAGATGAAAGGTTTAACTAGATTGTGAGGATCACATTTAAGGTGAAAATAATAATGCTCCATTTTGAGGAGCACTATATCCATTGATTTCATCTTATTCCATAAGTGTATATGACAATGTTATGAATAGAATTGATGAAGGACTGAGATAGTTAAGTTAAGGTGTATGAATGATTTTATGTTTTTTCATGAATTATTTGACAAAAAGGAAACCAATATTTGGTCAATTTGAACAAGAGAAGGCTATTGATGGTTAAGAAGATTTGGGTAGGTTTACAAGCAAGTGAATGTAGAAGAGTATGTTGGTGGAAGGTCTACATCATTTGGTATCAGAGCTTAAAGATTATTTAAAACAAACAAGGTACATGGTTTTTTTTTTTTTAATTATTTTATATTTTGATGCATGTATGAGATGTGTTGAAGTGTGCATGAAGGTTGAGATAATTTTGTGGAAGCCCTACAACCAAGTGTGGCTTAATGAATGAGAGAGCTATTGATAAAGCTCAAATAAGAGCTCATATGTGATCTTGAGAGAGTCCTATAGGTAGGACAAGAGGAAAATTCCTAGGTGAGGATAAGAAGATAGACCCAATTGAGGTCAAGAGAGAGATATACCAAGTGAATGGTCAAGATGTGGTAGGTGAGTGAAGGCTTGTCAGAAAGAGGTATAGGTCTAGATGAGGCCAAAGAGTTGATATACATCCTCAATGAGATGATGAAAGAGAGAGGTAAGAATAAATAGGGAATAATGGATGAGAGAAGCTACCACAAGGAGAAAATGGTGCAAGATGATAAAAATCAGAGAATAGAGATGGAAAGAGAGATGTAAGAGATGAGGAAGCAGATGGATAAGTTGTTAATTATGTTAGAGAAGATAATAGAAATGGGAAGGCTATATTACGGATGGGTGATGAGGAAGAATCCACTAAAGTGGCAAATCAAATTATTGATGAAGAAAATAAAGGTGCAAGTAAAGAGAGAGGAGAGAGAACAAAATAATTTGTTATGAAATCAACTCAAGAATGAAATGAAGAGATACAAGAAGAGGAAGAGCAACACCTTGATGAAGAGGTGATGAATTTGAGTGAGTAAGTAGAAGAAGATAAATAATGCTTTGAAATGGAAGAGATGCATGTGAGTGAAGAGAAAGAATATGGTTACAACCAACTGAGTGATTGGAATGATAAATAAGAAAGAGATCAGTTTGATAGACTCATATAAGGCTTGGAAAATGAAATGCATTTGATGGAAAAAGTTATGGGAATTGATTGCAAGTTTGTATATGACATCAGTGAATAATTAGAGGTAGAATTGGTAGCCATATAGAGAGCATTACAAGGTAAAGTGATGGTGAATGAAGAAAAAGTGCAAGTTGTAGTAGATGAGATCCTTATGGGTGAAGACAAAGAACAAGAAAAATGAATAATCTTGGTAGCAGTATAATAGAATGGAGAAACCAGGTATGAATTTATCATTGTTTGTGTTTTAAATAAGATTATGAGAAATTAAGTTAAAAATATATTTGTTGTAGTAGTGGTATGGGGCATCTACAACCCATATGATAGAGGGAAAGTTGCAAGAATGAGTGCACATGCAATGCAAGATTATGCAAGCAAGCAAGGAGGTAGAATAGTGTATGATAGAGGAAAGTTTGAGCATAAGGAAGAGAAAATAAGGTATGGATAAGTATAAAAATGCAAGGATAATCCAAGGGAGATGAACTAGAAGACAAGAAAGAAGAACAAGCAATCCATTGGAGCTTAAATTCTATCTCCCCTAGGAGTATGATGTAGGGCCATCCTATAAGGACCCCAAAATTGATCCATTTTTTACTTAAGTTGGTCTATTGGTTGTCTTATAGGTTATAGAGGTCTTATGTAGTCCACTTGTGAAGTATAGAGTGTCTATAGGTGCATAGAATTTAAATTATTAGTTTTCCCACCAAAAGCATAATTTGAATATTTGAATGCAGTCAAGCCTTGTATAAGGACTTTTGTGCAAATTAGGAAGGTGGAAAGATGTAACAAAATTGTATAAGGGTAATGTAATTAAAAGAGGTTCATAAAGTGTCATGAATCCTATGTCATGGGTCTAAACATGTCATATTGTGTGTAAATAAAGAAAATGCTATGTTACAAGAAAACCTCTATGTGGGAAAAGTGACCAAGAAAACTAGAAACAATTATGCATCCCTTTTAGGAATAAAAGAGTCAGTTTTGGATTGTAAAAAAAGAAGAGTTCCATTTGAAGGAAATGAATAGAGAAATAATGGACAAGTTTGTTGTGATATGCTAGTAAACCTATGTTGTGGAAGGAAAAGAATATAGACCTCTGTTTGGAAGGTCATTGTTACTTTTGTTAGTTAAAAGTAATGTGTTTTGATTGATGAAAGAATGAATTGGAAGTTGTTTTCAAGTATGTTTCAAGATAATGTAGGTTTGGTTGAATTGAGACATTGAAGGAGTACAAGAAATCAAGGTTCCTATCAATGAAAGGGAATAAAGACCCAATTTTAGTGTGTTTCTTGCATGTTTACAGTCTGTGAGCAAAGTTAAGTGATTTATTAACAATGGAGATTCATTTTCAAATGCTTGATTAAGTAAATAATGTCTTTGACATATATTATTCATGAAATCTTAATGAGAAGATCTGGTGTGATCATTCTTGAGGATATGCCTTTGTGACCAAGGGGTTTGTTTTATTTACACAATGGTGTGATTTCAATGATTGCATGTGAATGGTATAGATTAAAACTTTTCAAATGTGTAAAAATATTATTTAATGTTGTTTTAAATCTCATATACCAAGATATAGTATGGAACTTTTATGGAATTAGATAGATATGAAAAGAAACCTTTATTTCTTGTAATAAATGTTATCACAATGGACCATGCATTAGATCTTCTGAAAAGACAAGATCAAAGAACCGATATACAAGCTCTCTAAAATGTTGTGTAAGTATATTTTAATCCATTAGATGTTGTTTGAAGTTTTTATTTAGTGAAATAACATGATAGGAGGTTCTAAACTTGGTATAGACCTATAACCAGTCATTTGTTAGCACAGTCAAGTGCATCTTGATGTGAAAAGGTGTAAAATTAGGTTAGAATGCTAAATCCACTAATTGGAAGACATGTTAGAGGGTAATTTATACTTTAATAGCTTTATATAGATCCATAAAACTCATCAAAATGTTAGAAAATGAAATTTAAGTGCTATGGGGTTGTGATAGTGCCCCAAAAGCCCCAACCTAGTGTTTGATATATAACAACAATTTCAATTGTCAAAAAATTCCAAAATTTTGTAATCTAATCTTTTTCAATGTGATTGAAGTGGATCACATGAATTTAGGTGTGTATGGACCTCTTTATATGGTCTAAAGTTAGCTGAGAGTGGAAAAGGGGTAAACAAGCCTAATAGGCTTTAACAAATATATAAATTGAGTTTGAAAGGGGGTCAAAATTGAAGAATTAGAAAACCAAATTTCATGGATAGATAGAAAAGCATAAAGGTTATTTGTATCAAGTTTTTGAATTCAAATTGGTGAAGTTAAAATTCCATATAAGGCCAAAAGGCTTATAAATAATGCTATAAGGAATGGTTAAAAGCAGATCAGATTTATTTAAAGTTGTCTTAATGCATTAAATATGGTTGTAAATGAGATTATAGGTTTAACTGTATTGTGAGGATCACCTTTAAGGTGACAAAAAAAATTATCCATTGTGAGGAAAACTATATCCATTGATTGCATGTCTTTCCATAAGTGTATATGACAATGCTATGAATAGAATTGATGAAGGACTAAGATGGTTGAGTTAATGTGTATGAATGATTTTATGTGTGTTCTTGAATTATTTGACAAACAAGAAACCAATATTTATTAAATTTGAACAAGATAAGGCTAGTGTTGGTTAAGAAGATTTGGGTAGGTTTACAAGCAAGTGAACGTAAAAGAATATGTTTGTGGAAGCCCTGCATCAAGCTACTAGCAATCTGCCATAAGTGTTTCCTAATCATATCAAATATTTACTATTTCACAATAGACCTCTTCTAGTTCCAAACCATTAACTTCTAATTCAGAAGTTCTTTTGAACTCTTGATAACTTCCTCTTATTTTCCAACAAGTCCCCTCCTTTAATTTATAACAAGTTGCCAATAATTCCCAACACCTTGATTATAGTTTGCAACAATTTCATTTAAACCCCCAAAAATTTAATTATAGCTCCCATTATTATATCCCTTTCAATCCACAATAATTTTTAAATCCTTGATTACAATAAATCAAGACCAATCCATAATAACAACTTGTAAATCCTTTGCTACAACAAGCTGTGAATAATCCTCAACAAATCCTTATTGATCCACAATCCATCCCTTCTAAATTTTTATAAAATCCTTACTTTCCAAAAACAAGTCCCTTTGTGATAGGTTCCTACTTTTCAACTTCAAATTCTTCCTTATTGATAACAATTTCCTCCAACCCAACAATGTGTTACTAATCCACTTCTCAATGCTAATCAACAGAAAGTCTCCTATCAACAATATAATCCCAACTATAGGGAAAAGAACACTAATAGATCAACCCAATGGGTATACATTCCAAAATTTTCTAATATTAATCCACCTATGTATCCCAATCAAGCTAATCTACCTCTGAATATTTATAAAAATAAGTTTTATTTCAAAAGATAAAGTATGTTATTCTAGGGCTCCAAGTAGGAAACCAGGGTAAAAAGTATAAATTTGATGAAATATGTCCATACCCATTTGACATGAGTTTTATTGAAGTGAATTTATTTTCTCACTTTGAGGGAAAAAAATTATAAATACAAATGAAGGGGTAATCCCATAGAGCACCCAAAGGAATTATTTATGGATTGTCAGAAAGTAACATATAGTAACATTTATCTACTTCACTCATTTCCATGTAGATTGGGTGGACAAGTCTTAAAATGGTTTTTACACCTACAAAAGGTATCCATCATCACCTTTGATGATGTGTCATAATTTTTTTTAAAACACTTCTCCTACAACATAGATCACAAGTTGACCATGGTTTACTTATGTAGTGTCAAACAATATGGTGGGGAAATTTTTTCTGCTTACCTACAATGATGGAGAAGTTTGGATAGTTGTTTCCCTTAAAATATTTTAAATAAACAAATATAAAACATATTCACTTCCAATCTCAATTCAGAGGTGGACATAACCTAAGATCCACTATGCTGATACATTCGAGGAGATTATAGATAAAGAGTGAAATTTGAAAAGTCACTTATAGACAAAGGCATAATTAAGATATTTTATTAGAATCAAGTGCAAGCTCAAAATCTACCATAAGCATAGGCAAATATATCTAAGAAGACCAAAGTATTTAATAGAAATAAATATTAGTGGGTAATGTAGTAATAAAATCACAACATGTGCAAATGGTACAACTACTGCCTATCCAAAATACTCCACCTTCTCCATTTATTACATTATAAAGACCGCCTCTAAGAAACAATCAATATCAAAATATATTCTTGAGTTATCTTGGTGAACCTATTGAAGTAGTATTTTAGAAATTAGTTGCTTCTAACATGGTCATTTGGATAAACACAAAACAATTTTCCAGAATACCAACCAAAACCTCAGTGGTACAAAGATAACAAATATTGTGATCACCATCATGTCAAAGGGAATGAAATTCATAGGTGCATGAAACTAAGACTCTTTATTCAAGGTCTACTTGAGCATGGTGACATTGAGTTGGATAATGTTTCTTCTAATTCTATTTGGAATATGGGTATTTAAAAAGACCCATGTCTGCAACATAAATCCTAAAAATAGAGATAACCCTATAATTAGAATCAAAGGCCAAATCAGAACCATAATTGGAATCAAGTTCAAGATTCCCAAGCCAATCACATGAGCTACTGTGATGTCCCATATAACTACAATAATGTTGTAGGTCATATTACTACCAACCATATAGCTACTATTAATATTAATCCTCATCAACCTTACAACACACCTAAGAGTGTTACCCTATCTATTTTAGGACCTCCTCCTTCATATCCTAATGGTCCATTTTTGACACAAAACATCATTATTTCACCTTGATGATCATAGGTCACTATTTCAGGTCTTATGCCTCCTTCTAATTCAAGTATCCTTTACCCAACTTAAAATTGTGATGTCATAAATTGATATCTGAAGGTTACAGTTCAAGTTCTTTCACCTTATTCAAATAATAATCCAATTAAAAACACCTTACCTTTAAATTCCAAGCCATTTCTTTCCACTGAAAATACATATGATTTTTTGGAATAACTAAACACAACATTGATGCATATTTCTATTCTAGATCATCTACGTGTGTCTGAAGTCTATAAAGAAATATTGTATGACATTTTAATCCAATCTAAGGTTATAAATGATATTGATCCTGACACATTCCAAGAATTTTTGGGGCATTTATACCCAGGTCAACAACTTAAATTTGATCAAAGTGACATGTTATCCCTTGGTCCTCTACACAATAACCCTCTTCACATTAAAGCTTGTTGGAAGAATAACCACCAAGGGGGGGGGGGGGTAAATTAGTGTAAAAACTTATCTTACAATTTCATATATCATTAATTAATCATTTAAATAAATCTAGAGTTATAATAATGCACAATCAACCATTCATATGAGCATGAATTGGAAACATAACACATGTACACAAGATCTATGTGAGAAATCCTCATGGGGGATAAAACCCACTGACACACATCTTGGACTATATTATTATAAGTAATGAATAAAAATTTAGAGAGGAAAAAACCCCTCACTATTCAAGAACCAATTCAACTAGTCATTTAGCAAGCACCAACTTGTAAGGAGGCACCAACCCCCTATGTAACTCAACACCAACTCAGCTACCTAGAACCTTTGATCACCTATTTCTCACTCAACTAAATATGACCAAATTATTTAAATATTATCTCTCTTATATCTCTCTAAAATGGATTATTATGCCTTCTCACTCAACTAACCCTTTCCTTGGTATAATGAGGTCATATGACCTTGCTCATCACTCCACTCATATGCTCACTCAGAATTGCACATAGTCTTCAAAAACCCAGTCAAGAGCCTTTGACTTTTCACACCTTCATAAGAGATTATAATGCATAAAAATACATTAAAAATAGCCTATGATACATATATAACACCTTAATGTGCATTTTATTCTTCAACTCTCTGTAAAATACTCACGAACACCATTCTCACTTACACATAGAAAACTGCCTGTAGCTCCAAAAACATAGTCATGAAAACCAAGACTTAAAACACTTATGTTAAAATTTTTATGAAATTGAAATGGATTTATATGATCATTAAAAATACTTATAAAATATTTAAATAGATATATTATAAGGTTCAATATCAATATTGGTCTTCTAGACCAATCTCATGTCTTCACCCTACATAAACCTCATTGTGTTAGACATGTCACTTTGAGAACATTTTTTGCTTGTATATGAGCATCACCAAAATTTATAATCAAGGGGGAAAGGTGATATAGGTATTGAAAAATGACCCCATGCATTTGGATCCATCCCTAATCCATTGCAACCCATCCCTAATTTTATTCTCACTTATGCCTGGTTTTCTCATAATCTTCCTCATTAGGCCTTTTTAGTGATAGGCCAAATTCCATGACCAGTTTATCATATTTTAGATCTATAACCTACTTATAAATTGATGGGTGTTGTCATCCCCTTCATTTAATCAACTTTATGTTGATGTCATATTTAACCAAGTTTGTGTCTAAAGCTAGATGCAACAAGAGGAATCGTAGCGATTTAGTAATTGAATGGAGGTATTTGTATTTTTGTTGTTTTGGGAGGTTTTTAATGTCTTAAAGATTTCTTGGTTAAAACCTTATTGGAATCAAACTATGCAAATCTGCTGGAAATAAACACACTTTGCAGAAATTAAATAGATTACTGGAAATAAACACACGTTGCAGAAATGAAATGGATTGTTGGAAATAAACACGCGTTGAAGAAATGAAATAGATTGTTGGAAACAAACACACATTGTAGAAATGAAATTGATTGCTGGAAATAAACACATCTTGTAAAAATGAAAATTTAATCTAAAATGCCTGCAAAAACAAATTTACAACAAATCTTAACTTTAAGGAATTGGAAACATTTA
The DNA here is from genome assembly GCA_037957365.1 of Torreya grandis. NCBI lineage: Eukaryota > Viridiplantae > Streptophyta > Pinopsida > Cupressales > Taxaceae > Torreya > Torreya grandis. Next base: position 3,258,751 of record JARHVA010000675.1, on the reverse strand, counting down.
TAAATTTAACAGAGTTACCTATTTACTTTTGCGAATAGAAATATAAATACCGAAGAAAATGAAGATCCTAGTTCTTTGGAGGAGTGGGCCCTTGCTCCACCTAGAACAGGATTTGAACAATTTAATTTGCTTTCAAAATATAAATGGCTATTTCATTGATAAAATGTTTTGTATTACAAATGTACTAATCTATCCTTTATCTCTCTATTCTTCAATGATTTTCTCTATCTTTTGTATTATATCTCTTTCTCTCTAAATTCCCAGGTCTATATATATAGATGCTTTGATGGCTGTAACTATTTCATAGATATGATGGAACTGAATCATACCTAGAATAGATGCTGAATCAAGATGTGGCTGGATGTCTAGTTATGTGATAAATATCTTGATTCTGTCAGTTCAAAAAATTAAGAATTTTTTCCTGATTTAAGGGGATCGTTGATCTGATAGATCACCAGCCCTTTGGAATAGATCCTCATCAGTTCCATATCTAGCCACAAAAGTTCTAGAGCTTATCTATAAGAGTACTGGAGCTAAATAAAGAGTTTTAGAGCTAAGTCTAAAAATGTGATGACTTGAAATAGTATGGTGGAGTTTTATAACTAAATGTGATGGTTTCAGAATAGATTTTGCAGGTTTCAAAACTAATTGTGATGATTTCAGAACAGATTCTGCAGGTTCTGGAACTAATCTGAATTGAGTCCAATGCTTCCAAAAACATGCAATCCACTTCATATTTGTTCTTTAGCCTAATGATGACCTATTTTATTACAAAACTAGAATTTTCCAACACACTTGTTAGGAATTACAAGTCTTTTAAAATGTTAGAATCACAATCAACAAAAGATGGATAATCACATCCTACCTCATCTCAAATCAAAATAAAAGTTACAAAATGCAACCAAACTTAATAGAAAGAGAGAGTAAGATGAGGTCATTTATTATACATTTATTGGGCATATCTTGGCCTCATCACTTCCCCCATACTTGTTTGTAAGTCCCTTTACAAACTTCACTCTTCAAATTTGAGATTTTATATCCTGCATTCCATTTGATTGCTCAGATCAAATGGCTAGAACTGAATATCCCAATGCTTTGATTCAAAAGTACTATATCCTGCTCCTGCTTCTACTTTTCTTTTCCATTCCTCAAATTGAGTGGGATGTTGAGGTTCTCTATTTTTCCAAGGAGATATGGGGGTGAGAAGTAGAGGTGGCCTTGTCCGCATTCCTATCCATATGCTCAAGGGAGTTTCATTAATCTGGATAATTATTGTGCATAAAGCTTTTGCCCTTTCTAAACTCTAGATCAAATTTGAAGGGGATATTACTTCCCTTCTTTTCAATGCCATCGAGAGAAATTCCCATCTTTTTAAACATGCTTCATAGATATTATTAAAATTTTCCCTTTCATAAGAGGTGAAGACATCCATGCTTTGTTGTAAACTAAAAAGATAAAGTCCCTTGAATTTATCATTAAATGCATGGGATTGGAAATATGTAGCAAAGGTGAGTGGATTAACATAATGAATTCTCATACAGAGATCGGATGAACTAGCCTTTGACCAATGCTCTGACTCCCTTTCTTTCCATGCAATCTAATTTTGAAGAACAAAGACAAATGTGTTAAGTTGGCTTTCTCCTACATACAAATTGATCATAAAACCTGTATTTCTTTCTAGCATAAAATTGTAGAGGTAAAATTCACAAAGAAGGTTTTTTTGTTCTGTATTAGCTAAGGAGTAGGCAGCCAAAAAATTAGCTTCATCTTTTATTTCATGTAGAAGGTCACATGCTATCCTTTCCAACTGCCAGCGAATGAATTGTTCTTCTAAAAACATGATATAAATAGATGAAGGTCTTTTGCACACAAGCAGATTCTCACTCATGATACAAACTATTTGTATTTTCATAAGACATTTATACTTATCATTTTCCTCCTTGTAAAATTTGTCTTCCCATTCCTTCTTTGCTTTCTCTTCTTCCACCAGTTTGCCTTTTAAGTCTGTATTGGATGCTTTGATTTCACTGAGTTCTCTGTATGTGTCATCCCATAACTACTTGAGTGGTAGATAAGTCAATTCAGTCTATTTAGAGACTGTTGACACAGAGGTCTGTATTTTACATTTTTCCTCATTCTCCATTAGTTGCCTTTTAATTTCTACTAATTCCTCATTCTTGGCTGTGAACTGGTTTGTTAATTCTGCAAGGAGCATTTTCTTCTATTCTAACTTGAGTTTGAGGAAGTTCAATTCCTCATCCTTTTCCTTGATAATGAGTTCTACTCTAGAAAAAAAACAAAGCTTGTTTAATCTGCCAGTTTTGTTCTTTTTTTGAAAGTTCTTGGGGAGTTAAGCATTCCTTTTCCACCATAGGGGATTTCCCTTTCCTTCTCCAAGATGCATGTTCATCTTCTGCATGTGATGGTGTTGCAGTCTCACTCATTTCTTGGAAAACTAGCTCCTCAAATCTTTCATCTTCTTTTTCCTCTTCTTCTTGGCTTGGTCCAGGAGGAGTCATGGCCATGCTGACCAAAATATCAACAGCTTTAATTTCTATCCTTTCTTGTTCTTCCAGCTCTTCTAAACTTTCTTTAGACATTTTATGATGTTTTCTTGCTTGAGGAGCCTCAAAATGTGTAGACATATGTCTCCTCTTAGAACTTCTTTTGGTTTTCACCTTTTGCTCAGGCTTAGGTGAACTGTCATTGTCAGAGATAGGTATCATTTCTTCTATAGCTTCAGCAGAAGAAGAAATGGCTTGAGAAGGTACAGCAGGGTCTACAATTTTAACTTTTCTTCCAGATTTTCTTTTTTTTGGTATTTCCTCTTCCCCTAATCTTTTCTTTTCCTCTATAATGGTAGTAGTTTTCAAATGAACTAAAGGAGCAGGAGGAGTTGCTATTGTTCTTCTAGGAATACCAGGGTTTTGTCCAAATTTGCCAATAAATTTGTCCCACATTTCTTCCCCATTTTTCTTGGAAAGGAAATGGTGTTGGCATACTAAATGCACTAACCCATGATATCTAATTGTTCCTACACCCCAAGAATACCTCTGGGCTATGGTATGGATGGAGTCAAAAAGAAACCCTAGAAGGTTTACTATATACTCTGGTTTTTTGACTCCATATCTAAGGTATATAAGGATTTTTAGGACTTCTTTTCCTATTGTCCCAAATTATCCATCATAGGTTAAATATTTAACTATCCAGAATGCTACTCTATCAAAGGGTTTGGGCAAGTTGGCCCTCTTAACTCCTTTAATGATTTTCTTTGTATTATAAATATATTGGGGTTTAGCTTCCCCTTCTTTCAATAGGGTTTTAGCCAAGTCTTTCAATGTCCCTTTGACAGGGTTTGGGACATGCATTATCGATATTCCAGACATCTCACTTATGATATTCAAAAAAAAGGAATGAAAACCTTCCTAATCTTTGTCCTTGTTTTCTCTAAATTGATAATAAATTCCCTTACCAATTCATCATTATATTTGGGAAATTTCCTCAAAAACCCTAGCCATCCTGCTTGTTGAAAGATATTTGCTACTTCTTCATCTGCAAGGAGTTGGGTATCATTGTCTGGTTCTAACTTCTTTTTGATTCCCATGATTCCTTCTTCTTTGAATCTCTTCACAGGTTAGCTAAAAATTATTTCTCATCTCAGCAGAACTGATGTTTTTGGCTATGAAACTAGCAGATTCAATTGCTGATTTGGTGAATTCGGTTTTGGAATTAGTGTACTCAGTTGTGGAACTTATCAATTTCAGCTACAAAACTACTATACTCAGCTATGGAACTAGGGGATTCAGTTTCTTCAATCATAAGAATGATTCTTTACGGTTATCCACCAACTCATTCCATCATCAATATCTTTCTCATGATTTTGCACATTTAACCATGATGTATAATAGATGACTCATCATACTAATCTTTCTAAATCAAGTCTAATCACACATGCAAACTTTTTATTTAACCTTTAACAAGTTAAAAACATAATTATCATCATTGATGATGTAATCCCTTCATCATGCTGACTCATCATCCCTAAAAAATGGTTAAAAAATAGTTAGAATTCAAAAATATATATTTAAATTAGCCATTTATTTGAGAAGATCAACCGTCATCACTGATTTTCAATTGATCTCTGATTTTTTTTTTTTTGGGAAGAGAATGCCATTTATTTGTTTTAATTATCTTCCCTTTATTATAGATCTTTTCATCTGATTATTTGATCATTTTGGAAGAACTAGGTTTTTCCATATGATCAAATTCTTTATTTTCTTCAATCTGCTTCAAGAATTCATCCTTAGTAGGAGGCTTCCTATAAAGTTTTAGCATGTGTCCAATGACCAAAAGTATTCTTCTACTACCATCAATTAGAAGTAACTGAATAGAACCATTGTCAAATATATGCTTGATCTGATAAGGTCCCAACCATCTGATTCTTAATTTACCTTTGAATTGTTGGTACTTAGAATCAAACAATAATGCCCAGTCTCCTACTTTGAATTGTCTTTCCTTGATATGTGAATCAAGTCATTGCTTCCTTTGACCTTGGATTATCTCTGTCTGGTGAAGTGCTTCCATTTTGAATTCATCTAATTCATTGAGTTTCACTTCTTTTGAGCTACATGCAATTCAATTCCCACCTTAGCTACTATCCTCAATGTCTGTAATTCAAACTCAATAGGCAACAAGGGATTTTTTCCATAGACTAACTCATATGGTGAAAACCCTGTTGTGGTTTTCCAAGTTGTATTGTAAGCCTAGATAGCTTTAGGTAGTCTTTTTACCCAATCTCTTCTTTTAGCTTCAACTATTTTAGTGAGGATGTTTTCTAATTCTCTATTTGTTACTTCAACTTGTCTATTTGCTTGTGGGTGATAGGGAGATGACTTCCTATGATTGATTTGATAATACATTATAAAGGCCTAGATCATATTAGGCATAAATTATGGTCCCTAGTCTGAAACTAAGCTTCTTGGTGCTCCAAAATTTACCATAATTTTGTGCCAAAGGAAATCAATAACTGATTCTTTAGTGGCATTTGTTAAAGCCTGGACTTCTGCCCATTTTGTTGCATAATTAGTACACATAATAATGTGCTCTTTTCCTTGTGAAGGAGGATTAAAAGGTCTAACAAATCCAATCCCCATCTCTCAAATGGTTTAATCACTACTTGTGGTTATAGAGGCATTTTATTGGTAATGGTTGGCTGTCCTATCCTTTGATAAGGATCGCACCGCCTGATATATCTCTTCACATCTTTGTATAGAGATGGCCAATAGTAACCAGTGCCCAAGTATCTTGTGAGCTATTCTTTTCACTGAATAGTGTCCTCCACTTGGTTCATCATGACTTGCCTAGAGGATGTCAAAAATTTCATCCTCTCTTACACACCTACGTAAAACCAAATTAGGACCACATTTAAATAGCATTCCATTTAACCATTTGAATTGTGCACTGGTTTTGATTAATTTTTTTATTTATTTTTTAGTGAAAGGAAGAAACTTCCCTATTTCAAGATAATTTCCCATGTCAGTAAACCATGGTGTGTTAGCTGAAATAAAAAATAATTATTCATCTGGAAAGTTATCTTTGACTGGATCCTGCTCCCCTGTACTGGTCAATCTTGACAAAAAATCAGCCACCACATTAGATTTGCCTAGATTGTCCATAATGGTAATATCAAATTCTTGTAGAAGTAATGACCATCTAATTATTCTACCTCTAACCACTGGTTTATTCATTAAATATTTAATTTTTGAGTGATCTGTATGTACAAATATTTTGTACCCTGTAATGTAATGTCTAAATTTATTGATTACATAGATCACAGCCAAAAATTCTTTTTCAGTGGTAGTGTAATTTATTTCAGTGGGAGTAAGATTTTTACTGAGATAGCATACATTCTTCCTTCTTCATCTCTTTGTCCCAAAATTGCACCAATTGAGGTATTTGAGGCATCAGTTTGGATGTGAAAAGGTTTCTCCCAATTAGGTTCTTGCAATATTGGGGCAGTTACTAATTTCTCTTTAATTTCTTCAAAAGAATGTTGACACTGTTCATCCCAAAGAAATTCACAGTCCTTGGTAAGTAATTTAAACATGAGGGCAGCAATTTTACTAAAATCCTTGATAAAATTCCTATAGTATCCAACATGTCCTAAGAATGATTTGATATATGTGGGAGTTTGAGGAATAGGCAAGTCTGAAATAATCTTGATTTTGTTTTGGTCAACCTGAATTCCTTTTTTTGAAATATGGTGCCCCAATACAATCCCTTCATCAACCATCATCAAACATTTCTCATGACTAAGAGACAAGTGATGTTGTTCACATCTTGTTAATACTCTATCCAAATTTTTTAAGGCATCATCAAATGTATCTCCATATACGGTAAAGTCATCCATGTATACCTCCACACACTCATTTGTTAGGTCTACAAAAATTGCTAATACAGTGCTTTGAAAGGTTGATGGAGCATTACATAGTCTAAATGGCAATACCCTGTAAGCAAAGGTACCCCATGGATAAGTAAATGTAGTTTTGTCTTGATCCTCAGTAGCAATTCTGATTTGATTGTATCCACTAAATCCATCTAAAAAGGAAAAGTGTTGTTTACCTAAAAGGTTATCTAAGACTTTATCTATGAATGGTAAGGGAAAATAATCTCTCATGGTGGATTTGTTTAGTTCCCTATAGTCAACACAAGTTCTCTATTTTCCATTCTTTTTAGGGACAATTACAAGAGGAGACACCCACTGGCTATTTGAGATAGGGTAGATAAAACCTACTTGTAATAGTTTTTCAATTTCTTGTTTGACTATATCCCTTAAGGCTGGATTAATCCTTCTCTGAGGTTGCCTAATTGGTCTAATATTTTTAATATAAATGTGATGGGTGTAGATACTTGGATGAATTCCCTTCACATCTCTATAGTCCCAAGTAAACACTTTAGTATGATCCTTTAGAACATTAAATAGTTTGACTTCTTCATCATTCTTTAACCAGCTATTAATATTCAAAAAAATTCCTAGTTGAATCTCAACATGTTTAGTTCTAGGATATGATGAACTGATTTATTGAAAGGGTTCCATTAAGGTGTTTAGTGGACAAGCATGTGGTAAAAATATATGATATGTAGCAACATCTCTGAAAGTTTCTAGAGGAAAAATGTTGGATAAAGGACAATAGGAAGAGTTATGATACTTATCTTGTTGTAGGTTAAACTCCTCGTTACTATTGTTTTCCAAAAATTCTTCACCATCTCTTGATATAAGTAAAGTTGATGCTACAGATCCCTCCTCTCCCTAAGATAAATTGCATTACTCCAGAGCGAAGTTATCTTCACTTGCAGAGAATTGGTGTGGTTCTAGAACTAACTGTGATGGTTTTAGAACTAAATGTGATGGTTCTAGGACTAACTGTGATGGTTCCAAAACTAATCCTGACTACTCCAATGACGATTGATGTTCATTTAATGAAGGATTAACCATATCATCTATTTCCCATACATGATCTTGAAATGTTATCATAGCCAAAGAAGATAGATTTTGCTCATTAATATCAGGATTATCAACCCATAATTTCACTTGATTATCAATAAAAGGTCATGTAGATGGATATAATGAAATTTTCTTAGAATTATTACCATTTGAAATAGTCATATCACCTAACCTGCAATCAATTAAGGCAGCAACTATACCTAATCATGGTCACCTCAAAATAATGGGATAACCAAGTGTTTTACCTTTTGGCTGCAATATAAGGAAGTCAACTAGATATTCCCATGATTCCACCATTATTGCCACATCTTCAATAACTCATAATTTTGCTACAGACTGATCTGCCATATGTAATATGGTATTAGTAGGTTGTATGCCTATTAATGGTAATGTTTTCAAAGTTTCCACTATCATTACATTGATAGTTGCACCTGAATCAATCAAAACATTATGTATATCCTTATTCCCTATAGAAATAGAAATAACAGGGCTTCCAGGATCTCCATATTTAGGTAGTAAGAGTTTTCCTGCTAATAAATCAACAAGTTTCCCATCTACCTGAATAGTCCTGGGGTACTGCTTCTTTCTTCCAAGTTTTTTAAAACATAACAATTTGATTAACTTGTTTAACTCTAGAATATCCTTAATTTATTGTAACAATGATATTTCAATATTCAATCTTCTTAGTTCCTGCACCAATTCAAATTCCTTAAGTTCTATAGTTTCTTTAAGTCTTTCTGGAAATGGAATCTCAGTAGAATTTCTTTTTGGTTCCTTATCTTTTTCTTTGTCATCTTCCTTAGGTGTAACTATGCTAGGGGTTTTAGCTTCTTCTGCCATCTCAGTGATTATAACAGGTGGATTGATAACTATTTTTCCAGAATTGGTTTGAATGTTTTTACAATCCATTGTATTTAAATCAACTAATTTTTTTGGTTCTATTTCGTATACAGGAGTTGTTTGTTTATTTCTTGGGTTTGCTACTAGTTGTGCTAGCATTTAAGTTTGGACTATATTTTAAATCTATGGATTTTGTGTTGGAGGTCCCATTATGACTTATTGGTTCTAATTTAGATATGCTTTTCCTTGCACATAATTGCTAGGGCTCCATCTAGGTTGTGGCCAAGCATAAGGATTTCCTTGACCAGCCCAAGGTTGATGATGTCCTTGAGTATACCAAGATTTACTTGCCCAATCTTGAGGATGCCATGTGGGTTGAGGGGCCCAAGGTGGCTATCCCCAACTTTGTGGTACTATTTGAGCTTCCCATGGCATCATCCAAGGATTAGGAGCTGGTCTTGGCATAAACTATCCTTGGTTAGGTTGTCTCTGAACAAAATTTAATTCTTCTGTGGTGGATGATGTATTGGTTTGTTTGAGCTGATTTTTTATGAGTAGAAGAAGAGAACAAGCATGAGTATCATGTTCTTTAGATTCACATACAAGACATACTTCCGTTTTATCCAAAGGACATTCCCTTATTGCATGTTTTTTCTTGCATCTAGGATAATACATGGTTAATGGTTCAAGTTAGGAATTTGCTTTAGCTTGCAATCCATCCATGGTGGAGGTTAATTGAACTAATATGTCTATTTTAAAGTTTTCCAATTCATCCATTAATTTATTCATATCTAGATTCAAATTTTTAACCATTTTCCCTTTTCTAGGTCCACCCCTTGTTCTTGAATAGTTTCTACAAATTTCTATGATTTCATCTATTCTTAATTGAGCAATGTTTCCTCCGCCAATTAAATCAAGGGTTTCCCTAGATTCATCATCCAAACCTTTGAGAAAAATGGTTTTATTTAAATCTTCTTGAAGTACAAATCCACATCTATTACTCACAAAGAGGAATCTGTCCAAATAATCTTCCATATTTTCATCTTCTTCCTGTTTGATTTTGAAAAATTCTTCCTTTCAATTTCTTCCTCTACAATAACCTTGATATTTGTTTAGGAAGACAATTTTCATTTGTTCCCAATTGGTAATAGAATTAGATTTTAATCCCATAAACCATCTCATTATTGCATCCTTTAGGGTAGATGGAAACAACTTTAGTTTTTGATTATTTGTCTTGTAATCATAAGTCTGACATGGTACTTTAAACTCAAATAGAAATTGGTTAGGATCCTTAGATGACATTCCTCTAAATATGGGCAAGTGTGTAGGTAAAATGTTTTTCATAGTGGTTTCATTATCCTCGATATGAATGGGATAGATAAGGGTTCTCTTAGGTTCTCTTCCATCTTCTCGTTCCATCTCTCTGGTATTTTCTAATCCTTTCTCCCAATCAATGTGGTATGTGGTCTATTTTGGGGATGGTGAAAAGTCAGGAGTAGGGGGTTGACTACTCAATTGAGAATCAAAACTTTCCCTCAATGGATATTGAGAAATAATCCTCCTCCCTAAGGTTTTACTTGGTTCTGGTGACTGATCTAAAAATTCCAAAGATGGCAATTTCGCTTTTTGTCTTATAAGAGATAATGGTGCCTCCAATTCTTGCTCAATGTCCTTTCTTAAACTAGAGGATGATGGAATTTCATGTTTAGATATTTTAGGGAGAAATCTACCCTTGGAATCTCATGGTCTACTCATAAATTAGAGAAAATTTCTTTAATTACTAAATGAATGATTGTTGCTCTTGTTAATACCTAATTAGAAAATTCCAACTAGTGTTCCCTGGCAACGGTGCCAAAAATTGTCAGGATCTTGCTCCTCAATTAGAGCACATATGATTACTTCTTGTATTAGCAACTAAACATGGAATTATACCAGAATCAATAAGTAACTAGAAATATGAAACAACATAGGATTTGAGAGACAATACACAATTGTATTAAATACTTAGAAGAAAATACAATAAAGAAGATGCCACTTCTTCTTCCACCTCAAAGGCTCACCACACCTCAAGACCTTCTTCCCTCTCTCTCTCAGTCCCAACAATCAACTCAAATATATAATTGATGTTCACCTCTCCAACCAATCAGTAACACGCTGCCAATACACCAAGTACACAACCGTACTCCAAGTAGATCTCTTGCTCTCTACTGCTACCTGCAAATCACTAGACCTTACTCACCAATGTAGATCTCCAATAGAAGCCATGCTCACCTACTGACTAAGATCATACAAACATGAAGAACCCCTCTGATTCTCCAAAACAGTACCCACTCTTGGTACTGTGGCACTAGGAGGAACACACCATTGCTCACCTCTCTCAGAAGGAGCTTATATGCTCTCTTACTCTCTAGCTACAAGTTTACAATACAGCCCATGAGTCTATTATATAGATCTCATGCTTACAATAATTAGACTATCTTAATTACAATAATTAGATGCACAACTCAAGACTATAGCTAGCCTTTAACATGCAAACTGACAGTCCAAAAATAGACTCTCCAGAATCAACATGCAAACTGCATGTTCACGTATAGGCTACCGACGTCGGCTCCTCCATGACCGATGTCAGCCGACTGGTAACCGATGCCAGTTGCATCCTCCCTGCCATCTGACCAATGTCGGTTGATCAGACCAATGTCGATTTCCCTGCAACACATTCAACAACTCTCTGCGATCTCTGTAACCTCCGTAACTTCTCCTGTTTGCATCCTGGTGAAGCTTTTAGCTCCACAACCTAACAATCTCCCACTTGGAGATAAATAGCTACACCTGTACCTGTCCCTGTACATCATCTAAATTATTCCCTGGCTTGTATCCCTATTCAAGCTCAACCCTAAAGACCAACCATCACACACCATGTGATGCTACACCTGTCATTCAAGTAACCTGCCATATTTGAACCTACAACCCATGTAGTGAAGACCTTGACCCTGCATAACATGTTAACCTGCTACTGATCCCTCTCAAATACCTGAGAATCCACTGAACTACCCTCCAGTACTCCTTCCCCGAATTGGCTCCATACTTTCTGACAACCCCCACTGCTTGGGAAAACTCAGGCCTACACTAGACCTCATGTGATTTTGAACCCTGTTTTAAGCTCCACTTGAACTGTCCAACCCTTGGTGTGCTTACCGATTCTGCATCCTACATAATGAACCTCGCCAACACCTGATTCACATCAGCTCTCACTGGAGATAAAATCTCCATGTCTCTTATGCCAAAGAATTTTGCTGCTCCAAATTCTTCATGACACACCTCTGAACTAACCTTACCTTTAGCTCAGCAAAACCCTTTATGTACGAACCTGCTCCAAGCTCATCCTCTACATACAATAACAAGATAATGTTGCGACCATCATCCACCTGGTAAGAACAAACACAATAGTTACAATGACCTTGACCAAAGCCATGCTTTTTCATACACCTGTCAAACCCTGTACCACTTTCCTGCATGTAGACACCAGAATTGTGTCTAACCCTTTTCATCCTCCCCTTAACCCCTGTCGACCATTTTCCCACAAGCCTTGACCCTGGCAGCATGTAAGAATGAGCAAAAGGCTAAAATTAGCCTCTATCCCCATTCTGCATTTGCCGACACCGATCACTACTCGATCGACGTCGCTGACATCGATCACCTTTTCGACTGATGTTGGCAGTCCTGTCAGCATCGGTCAACCTTAAACTACATCTGTTAATTCATTTCTCAATCCATTATCCGTTATTTGGTTGCCAATCAGTTTGGCAACCAGTTATCAGACCTTGGGCATCAAAATGTTTCTTTGATCCACACCCCGCAGCAATGATCAGCAAACTTTTGCATCCAAACGATCAACCAATTTCTTGCATCCAGTCATCTGCAATCATCTCTCGTGTTCTCTCTCTCCAGTACAGGGACTTTGCATCGGTCTGCTACATCAAAATTCTTCAACACAGTGACAACATCAATCATGTCTCCAACTTTTATCTTTAGCGTATAACAGGTAAGCTTTGCTCTGTGTTTTTATCTTACTCTCTGGTTATTATTCTTTATTTGATATCATTATCTAGATTTAGAGTTAGACCATAACCCCAACCTTATTTCCACCCGTATCACCTCCATCCACCTTGTCTGGGAAATACAATCTGTAACTCTACCCAGATCCTTGTACAAACCCCCAAACAATCCCTCTGACTCCTAAACTAGCTTCCCAAACCCTCAGATAAAAACATCTGACCTTTCTGCAATCCAAAAACCCTGTCCAAACCTGACCAGACTCGTCCAAAACTATTGCCCCGACTGATGCCAGTCATTACCCTGACCAATGCCGGCACTATAACTGACGTCGGCACCCTTCCCTGACCGACGCCGACATAGAGACTGACACCGATGACTGTGCAGAGCATTTTGCTGCATATTAGGTATGCATTTTGTTTTCTATCTTTTATTTGCTTTCATTCTGTCTTTCATTATTTCTACTTTAGTCAAATATTCTATTTTTAATCAGTGGGTTGATATCCCTTAAGGAAGTCTTTGTACTTCAGGGATCAAGCATTTGCTTGATAGCCCACCGTCTCTTCATCTAACATTTTTCGTGTTTCAGTCTTTTCTTCTTTGCAGGTGTCATTCCTCCATAGCCAAAGAGGAGTACCTTCCAACGTCTGATTACAGTGCGCACGACTACATCCAGGTACATCAAGCCTTAACCATTTCTTTAAGTTTCTCATTTTCTCTCTTTGAATGTAGAAAGCAATTTAGCGTAGAAACATTCTGGCACGCCCGGTGGGACCCTAGGGCCTTCCTTGGGTTCTTTCTTTCTTTCGTTCATATAGGTGCATTAGCTTCCTTCCTTTTTTGCCTCTTTCATCTCTTCTAAATGACATCATAAGCAGGACTAAAAAGAACTTTTTTTTTCTTTTTTTGCACTTCTAGACTAGTCAAAAATCATATTCTTCAACCCATTCTCAACTTGTTTTCATTCCAACTTCACATTTCGACTTGGGGCTTAAAACACTTTGCATTCATTTCTGCTTGCTTGCATTTCTTAGACCACACCTAGTAATTAATAATCGCATCATGAATTAATCTAGTCCACTTGATGTTACACGACCAAACCACTTGCACAAAACAAACATCTTAACTTACCTGAGACAAGGCCCGACTGGGATTTCATCCTCCAGCAGATACCTTACCCATCTCGGCAATCTTACTTGGATTTCATCACCAAGGGGAAATCCCACTCCATTCTCTAGCGGAGGATAATCTCTAGGGGAAGTATATTTTGGCTAAGCAGGCCCAGTTTATCACTGGACTCGTGAAGTGAGGGGAGCTTGCTCCTTAGCACCAGGCCTTGTACGAAACCTAACACAGACTTCTTGAGCACCATAACTAACCCGAAACCATCCATAGACTACTTCTAGGTCCCGACTCAAAAGCCAATCTTCCTCTACACATATTCTAAGGCATAAGCCACTATAATCCTAATAATTTACTCCTAGGGTTTTATGATCTGCTTGTGTTCTTCATCTTTTTAGTTCTTATCTGCTTGTTTGAGCTTGTGAGCATGTTCTTTCTTGCCTTGAATGGTTCTGACTCGTAGTCAAGCCAAGGCTCTAGTCGATCACGCGAGGCATCATCTGCTTTCGTCTACCCCGTCCATAACCAGCCCTATAATGGAGTTCCACTCAGAGATTGAAAGAACTCCTACTCGACCATCCCCAACCCAGTCGCCTATTGTCCCAAAAGGGGACCAAGATTTTGCAAGACTCTTGGACCTCAATGTCACAGCCCTCCAAAACTATCTCGCGAGGAACCCAACGCGAGACCTTTCGGGCGAAGCGGCAGTGACATCGACACCATCTGCTACCCAACCTTTTACCTCAACCATTAACCCGACCATGGCCTATATGCAAAGTTTGGCCTCCTCGTCTATTTTTAGACTGACCTCCATCGGGGTTCCATTACTCCCTCAACCACCTGTAATTCAACCAAGTTCTACATCATACCAGAACTTGATTGTCTCGACCCCACACACTCTTGCGCCCATATATACAAGAGTGCCTACCTCACCCTTTGTCAATGCCGTCACACAACCACCTTTGGTGATATCTACTCAGCTTATGCCTTCTACCTTCATAACCCAACCACCTTTGGCCTCCACTTCTGTCCCTACGACTAGTCATCCATACGTTTCGCCCTTACTGGTACAACCGACTATGTTGTATGCCTCCTCTAGCCTCTTTCAAGTGCCTTACAACCTAGGGGGTGCCTCGTCTGCCAATTCATCAGTAGATCTCATCAAAATGCTGATGGATAAAATGTCCAGTCTCGAGACCTCTATCTCCGGCTCACACAATGCTCTCTCGTATGAGCAAATTTACAACGAGCCCATTCATCCTTCTGTCCCTATCAGGCCATACCCCAACCAGTGGGAACTTCTTAAGTTTTCTCATTTTCAAAGCAAGGAAGACCCACAATAGCACTTACGGGCATTCAGACATGCCTGTTACCTTATCACCCACGACAATGCGTTACTTCTACGCACATTTCCTATGTCTCTTTCTGGCCCTGCCCTTGACTGGTATAGCTCTCTTGCCAGACATTCTATCTTTTCATTCATTCAACTCACCCAATTATTCCTTGACCATTTCTCAATCAATATCACTAAACAAGTCTCAATCACAGACCTCTACTCCATTAGGCAATTTGACGATGAATCAATAGTCGATTTTGTTGCCCATTGGAGAGGCTTGATTAAACAGCTCTCCTTCTCCTTGTCTCAACTTGAGCTCATTGAGCTCTTTTCTCGAGCATGTGTCAGCCACATCTCCTCCACCTTGCAGATTCAGACATTTTGTACTTTTGACGAGGCTTTCACCATGGCCTGAAAGCTTGAACTTTGCGCCATTGAAGAAGATAAGGTCAAATTGCGTAATACTAACGCAAGAACCAATGACCATTCTTCTTCCAGACCTTCTTCTTCTGCCAATTCTGAATCCAAAGGAGTGTCCAACACTGTGGTCATCAGATCACCATCTTTGACAACAACTAATCAACCTCAACCTTCAACATCTAAAAGCATCACAAAACAATTCCAACAATGGTACATACAACCCTTCCCCAATCGTCCTCCTAGCCACAACAACATTCAGACCATGACCAATGACTCTCATGACCATCATATACACATAATCAACATGGTTTCACCTCTTGTCCTTGACCAACCTCCATCACAGGTAGAAGAGCCATCTTCTCCCGTTCGTCTTCCATAGGTAGAAGAATCTTCTTCTCCTATTAGTCCTCCATCGACCTCTCCCATATTGGAGGATGCTTTGACCACATCAACACCAGCTGCCTCGCCTTCATCCTTCTTATCATCCATAGATGATCATACCTTTTCGACTCCTCAACCACATGCAAAAGCCATGACTACTCCAGCGCTCTTTCCACTTAAAGAGCCCACATCTTCAATCCCTTCTCCATCGAGAGAAGAACCATCCACATCTAAGTCCAAACCCGCGCAGGCGTCCATCATGCCCAAAGAGATTAAACCTCTTGGTGTTCACCCCACATCTAACCTCGCCTCGCACAAAGGTGGCCCTCAACCTAAACCAAAGAAGGCTACTAAACCACACTGGAGGCCTCCTTCCCCACCTTCATCATTACCTTCAATTTTAGGCCCGCATCCATCCACTTTAATAGCAGTTCTTCCTACTCCCATACTTCACAGAGGCAAGTCACCTCCATTACTCTATCAACCCGTCAGACATATATCTCTTCCAATCCATCAACCAACGCCTCCTAAACCAAACTCACCAACCCTCACTGCAACAAAACATCCAGACCCATTAGCAGGTTCTTATGCCTTGTTGTTACGGCAATTGTTGCAGTCCTCTTGCATCTATCTCCCGCCGCTTAGACCATATCAATCTCTTAGACCAAAACCCCCCTAGTTCGATGACACTCACATTTGTGCATATCATCATACGCCTGGGCATGACACTGAGCATTGTTGTGCCCTCAATACCGCCCCACTCATCAACTCTCGGATCAAGGCCATCTTGGTTCGACAACTCTAAATTCTGCCACTATCATCACACTCTGGGACATAACACTGAGCATTGTTGTGCCCTCAAGGCTGTCACTCATCAACACCGAAAAAAGGATTTCCTTCTCATCAAAGATCCTCTTGACCACCCCTTTGACAAATCATCAACACCGACCCATGCTTCTCCAACCTCATCACCTAAATTGGGATCTCCACGCCAGACTATGGTCCCTTTGCTGCCTTTAATCCCCTTATTCGACATCAACACAGTCCATCTGACCACTAAACCTCAACCAACCTTAACCAATCTGTCAAACATTCTCCCTAGCTGCTGGGGGAATTCAACCTTCATCCAAACCTCGACCAATTTTTCAACCCAGTCTCAATCAAATATCAATCACTCCTTTAATCCTAAATCTCGATCAAGTGTCCATCGACCCTACCTTCGATCAACCATTCGACTAGTCTCGACCAATCAATAATCAAATATCAATCAACCAAACATTCAACCAACCTTTTTATCAAAACATTCAGCCAGTCTCGACCAATCAGCGACCATATCAACCAACTTCACATCCACTCATCAATCAACACCTGACCAATCTAGAAAGAGGCAAATGGGGCAAATTTGCTCCTAATTGGCTCAGACCTTATCATACACGCACAAGCATGGACCAGGGACTTATCAAAACCTGAGCCTTTTTATGCCTTTCATCTGCCACCATTCTACTGCTAGTCGAGTACTCGTCCACTTGACACTTAACTTGAGCTCGTCCCTTGAGCAATCCCCATCCTCTTAGTCCTAATTCCTTTCATCCCTATTCCTCTTAACAATTTCCTCTATAACCCTTTTATGATGTATGGATGCTTTGTCCTAATAAAAGGGAGCCCTTGACCTTCTATACTCTTGTCCATGACTCACATTTCTGTCAAAAAAAACAAATCAAGATGTCAAAAATATCCACGGTCACCATATCACTATCAAATTAAAAAGGCAGACTACTCCCTCGAAGGACAGCTGTATTATCATTGTTGTAGCTAATAGACTACTCCCTCGAAGGACAGTTATTCAAAAGCCCTTATATTAAGCAAAATTCTAGACCACTCCCTCGAAGGATGGCTATGACTAATCTGGCAATAAACAGCACTATCTTAGAAGCTTCCCGCATTGATCAGCTTCACAACTGACCACCAAGCACAATGACATCTCTATGTAGACTTCCTGCATTGATCAGTCTGTAAAAAAAAAAAAAATGAGTCATGGACTTGGCTTGTAGTTGTCTCAGGGTCTCCTATACAAAGGGGCAAAGTTATCTTTGCTCTAAAATAGGTTACCCTATTTCCTCCTCCTAACACCTGCTCAAGGGACTTCGAGCTCACTTTAATGTCAAAGTGATTCGATTACCGTTTTAACACAACATCTGGTCAACGACGTCATGCATGAATGGGGCTCTTGGTTCTAATAACCCCTATCTATGTTGTCATTCTAGTCCTTGTCAATGAAAGAGCAATATGCCTTTCACTTCTTATGCACTTTGGTCACATTCACTTTCATCACTTGTCCATCCTAATCAACTCAACTCAACTCTCTTTTTCAGGCCACTTCCATAGCCTATTCACACTAGTTTCTATGGACACCAATACACATGGAAACTATCGACCAGACGCAATTTATGTTAAGCATAAACCAATACTTGTTGAAGCATAAATAGACCTCAATTCATCTTTAGCATACATCCATCACGAATATGGAAAATTGCTAGGGATGAAAGACCCCTCAACCAATGTTGTAGAATACACCATTTGGAAAAGGCTGTAACATCTTTTTCTCCTCATCATTTCATCATGACCAAGACTAACCTATCAACCACTTTGACCAAACCAATCATCACTCATTTTGTCTCTCCTAGTCCGAACTACATTAGTTTGAGGCCCTAAGACTGGGGCTATGTAGGCAGCACTCAGATGATATGACATCATCTGGGGTTAGCTCGACCACCCTCGTTTGTTCATCTCTCTGATAGACAAACCTTCTTTCCTCCTTTTAACCATGACCTTGCCCTTGACCAAGCCCAATTCCATCCCTTTGACCCTTCCTCCCTTCTAGGGAGAACTACATTAGCCTAAGGCCCTTCCACAGGGGCTATGTAGGCAGCACTCAGATCACATAACGTCTTCTGAGGTTAGCTCGGCCGCATCCTTTCATCCATTCCTCCCCCTTGACCAATGACCACTGGAGATCATGCCTATCTCCTCTGACCCTGACCACTTCCAACGCAATGTTGACTTGGTTGTTTTTGCCTATATGCTACCTCGTGACTGATTCACCAAATTGTTCGCAGACTATTTTTGACCCTCACAAGTATAGGATCGCAAGCTGGTTGATCCGCACTACTTGTGACTTTTCGTGTTTCTAGGAGCACTTCTTGAGCCTGGGATACCTGGAACACGATGACCATTTGGAGCTACAGCTTCGATTGAATAACCCAATCAGTAGACGACTAAATGTTGGGGCCAAATTATTTCAATTTTGGCACTCCTTGACCCTTGACCTGTGACACTTTGACCTGACCATCTCATGTAGTGGTATGCACGCAATCACAACTTTTGCAGCATTCACCCTCACCCTCACCCCTATTTTTCATCCACTCTTTGTCAAATCAGCACCTGATTCTCGATTCCCTTCCCTCACCTCCTACTTTGAGGGGGAATACCTCATCCATAATCGGGGCAATCCACCTCCTATTTTTGTCTTACAGTTCATTCGAACAACTAACAAGATGAAATCAACCTTATCCCACACCTAGAGTAACCACCTCCTATTTTTGTCTTGCAGTTCATCCAAAACAACCAACAAGACAAAAAGGGGCAAATGTAGACACCAAAATTGTGTCTAACCCTTTTGATCCTCCCCTTAACCCCTGTCGACCATTTTCCCACAAGCCTTGACCCTGGCAGCATGTAAGAATGAGCAGAAGGCTAAAATTAGCCTCTGTCCCCATTCTGCATCTATCGACACCAGTCACTACTCGATTGACGTTGCCGACGTCGATCACCTTTTTGGCCGACATCGGCAGTCTTGCCAGCACCAGTCAACCTTAAACTGTGTCCATTAATTTGTTTCTCAATCCATTATCTATTATTCGGTTGCCAATCAGTTTGGCAACTGGTTATCAGACCTTGGGCATCAAAACATTTCTTTGATCCACACCCCGCAGCAACGATCAACGAACTTTTGCATCCAAATGATCAACCAATTTCTTGCATCCAATCATCTGTAATCATCTCTCATGTTCTCTCTCTCTGATACAGGGACTCTGCATTGATCTGCTACATCAAACTTCTTCAACACAGCGACAACATCAATCATGTCTCTGACTTTTATCTTCAGCGTATAATAGGTAAGCTTTGCTCTGTGTTTTTGTCTTACTCTCTGGTTATTGTTCTTTATTTGATATCATTATCCAGATTTAGAGTTAGACCATAACCCTGACCTTATTTCCACCCGTATCACCTCCATCTAGCCTGTCTGGGAAATACAGTCTGTAACTCTACCCAGATCCCTGTACAAACCCCAAGACAATCCCTCTGACTCCTAAACTAGCTTCCCGAACCCTCAGACAAAAACATCTGACCTTTCTGCAATCCAAAAACCCTATCCAGACCCGACCAGACTCGTCCAAAACTATTGCCCCGACTGACGCCAGTCATTACCTCGACTGACGCTGGCACTTTAACCGACGTCAGCACCCTTCCCTGATCGACGCCGACACAGAGACCGACACTAGTGACTGTGCAGAGCATTTTGCTGCATATCAGGTATGCATTTTGTTTTCTATCTTTTATTTGCTTTCATTCTGTCTTTCATTATTTCTACTTTAGTCAAATATTCTATTTTTAATCAGTGGGTTGATATCCCTTAAGGAAGTCTTCGTACTTCAGGGATCAAGCATTTGCTTGACAGCCCACCGTCTCTTCGTCTAACATTTTTCATGTTTCAGTCTTTTCTTCTTTGCAGGTGTCATTCCTCCACAGCCAAAGAGGAATACCTTCCAACATCTGATTACGGTGCACACGACTACATCCAGGTACATCAAGCCTTGACCATTTCTTTAAGTTTCTCATTTTCTCTCTTTGAATGTAGAAAACAATTTAGCGTAGAAACACTGCAGCTTCCTCAAGACCTTATACCTTGGCCTTCCATCTCACATATCCGTCCACTCTCTTCTTTAACTATGGGAATCCATCCGTCTCTCAGTGCTTTCTTCAAGCTAATAACTCCACCAATGAATACCTATTTGGTTCTTCTCCAAGGACTCACACTCCTCATCCATGCCAAGCTCCCACTATATCTGGATTCTACCTGCATTGCCTCTTCACATCTTCCTAGTCCTCAACCATCAGTAAGCAATATAAAGAAGGTGAACAATGAATATGAGGTTCACTTACCCTTATTGACCTCCATATGGGCGTTTGAGACTTGTTGACAGCGTGCTATCTGCCCACCATCTGTACCAGTGACCGATCTTGGCCATCTCCCAATCTGCTCCCGACCGACGTCGATTCTCTATGACTGACCCTGTCTGCCGACGTTGATCCCATTACCGATGCTAGTGTACCTATTTCCAACATTGGTCACTGTATGACCGACGTCGGTTCCTGCTTCTCGACACCACCAACTCTACTGATTTGCACATGACCGATGTCGGTGCCTGTCTGTTCAACGTCAGTTCCTGATGACCGACGCCAGTATCTGTGTTTGCCTATGAGTGATAACTTTTTACCCGTGAGCTCTCCATGGATTAAAATCTTGTTCAAATCAACACAGCCCTACTCTGAATAATTCAGTTCCCTCACCTGATCTTTGTCCGTCATCTCCTCCATGAACACCAAGGCTTTCCAGTTCTTTAGCTTGTCAAAAACATCTGTCTTCCACTTCAGAACATGCATTCCCCTCCTACATATGTAACCAAGCCTACAAAGCCACATCTCTATAACAGAAGGTGAATCAGTAATATAAGTAGATAGATAAAGGATACTTACTTTCTTACCACCATCTAATTCAAGTGCATCCACTGTGAGAGTTATTGTGCATCTCCCATCGCCTAACTTTCCTAAAAAAATTAGACTCATCTCCAAGACTGGTACCTGCATAACCTCATTCAACACCTGTGTGTTATCCGTCTGCAATTTCAGCTTCACTTCCCCTTTGCCAATCATTTGACAAGGCTCTCTAGCTCCTAAATAAATCACTCCAAAGACATACCCATGAAAAGATGCTCTATTTCGAACTGCATGGAAAGAGGCAAAATAATCTGTGAACCAAGATTCCACTTTATCCAGAACATCCTATGCAACATCCCCTGCAACATCTGCTCCTCCTTGTTGATCTGCTACCAACCAACAATCTTTATTTCCCTACTCTTTCTTTCCATCAATCGGACCATTCATGATATTCAGTTTCTCCATTCATAGCTTACTTCCTTCTGCCATTGCTATACTCCCACTCAATCAGAAACCCCTGTGAGTAACCTGTAATCAACACACACTATCCAGATCTGAAACCACCTGTTAGTAACCCAACCAAAAGCTCTGATACCAACTTGTCAGGATCTTGCTCCTCAATTAGAGCACATATGATTACTTCTTGTATTAGCAACTAAACACGAAATTATACCAGAATCAATAGGTAACTAGAAATATGAAACAACGCAAGATTTGAGAGACAATACACAATTGTATTAAATACTTAAAAGAAAATACAATAAAGAAGATGCCACTTCTTCCACCTCAAAGGCTCGCCACACCTCAAGACCTTCTTCCTCTCTCTCTCAGTCCCAACAATCAACTCAAATATAGAATTGATGTTCACCTCTCCAACTAGTCAGTAACACGCTGCCAGTACACCAAGTACACAACCATACTCCAAGTAGATCTGCTGCTTCCTGCAAATCACTAGACCTTACTCACCAATGTAGATCTCCAATAGAAGCCGTGCTCACCTGCTGACTAAGATCATACAAACATGAAGAACCCCTCTGATTCTCCAAAATAGTACCCACTCTTGGTACTGTGGCACTAGGAGGAACACACCATTGCTCACCTCTCTCAGAAGGAGCTTATATGCTCTCTTACTCTCTAGCTACAAGTTTACAATACAGCCCATGAGTCTATTATATAGATCTCATGCTTACAATAATTAGACTATCTTAATTACAATAATTAGATGCGCAACTCAAGACTACAACTAGCCTTTAACATGCAAACTAACAGTCCAAAAATAGACTCTCTAGAATCAACATGCAAACTGCATGTTCACGTACAGGCTGCCGACATCGGCTCCTCCATGACCGATGTCAGCCGACTGGTAACCGATGCCGGTTGCATCCTCCCTACCATCTGACCGATGTCGGTTGATCAGACCAACGCCAGTTTCCCTACAATGCATTCAGCAACTCTCTGCAACCTCCGTAACCTCTGTAACTTCTCCTGTTTGCATCCTGGTGAAGCTTTTAGCTCCACAACCTAACAAAAATGATGGGTGTCGGCATCCCCTTCATTTAATAAATTTTTTGTTGATGTCATATTTAACCAGGACTGTGTCTAAATCTATATGCAATAAGAGGAATCATAGTGATTTATTAATTGAATGGAGGTATTTGTATTTTTGTTATTTTAGGGGGTTTTTAATGTCTTAAGGATTTCTTGGTTAAAACTTTATTAGAATCAATCTAAGCAAATCTACTAGAAATAAACACACTTTGCAAAAATGAAATAGATTAATGTAAATAAACACACGTTGCATAAATGAAATTGATTGCTAAAAACAAACGCACGTTGCAAAAATCCATTGTAACCCATCCCTAATTTCATTCTCACTTAAGCCTGGTTTTCTCACAATCTTCCTCATTAGGCCTTTTTAGTGATAGGCCAAATTCCATGACCAGTTTAGCATATTTTAGATATATAACCTACTTATAAACTGATGGGTGTCATCATCCCCTTCATTTAATCAATTTTCTATTGACGTCATATTTAACCAGGGCTGTGTCTAAAGCTATATGCAACAAGAGGAATCGTAGTGATTTAGTAATTGAATGGAGGTATTTGTATTTTTGTTGTTTTGGGGGGTTTTTAATGTCTTAAAGATTTCTTGGTTAAAACCTTATTGGAATCAAACTATGCAAATCTACTGGAAATAAACACACTTTACAAAAATGAAATAAATTATTGGAAATAAACACACGTTGCAGAAATGAAATTGATTGCTGGAAATAAACACACATTGAAGAAAAGAAATAGATTGCTGGAAACAAACACACATTGTAGAAATGAAATTGATTGCTGGAAACAAACACACATTGCAAAAATGAAAATTTAATCTAAAATGCCTGTAGAAACAAATTTACAACAAATCTTAACTTTAAGGAATTGGAAGCATTTATAAATTTAACAGAGTTACCTATTTACTTTTTCGAATAGAAATATAAATACCGATGAAAATGAAGATCCTGGTTCTTTGGAGGAGTGGGCCCTTGCTCCGCCTAGAACAGGATTTAAACAATTTAATTTGCTTTCAAAATAGAAATGGCTATTTCATTGATAAAATGTTATGTATTACAAATGTACTAATATATCCTTTATCACTCTATTCTTCAATGATTATCTCTATCTTCTGTATTCTATCTCTTTCTCTCTAAATTCCTAGGTCTGTATATATAGATGCTTTGATCATTGTAACTATTTCATAGATACAATGGAACTGAATCGTACCTAGAATAGATGTTGAATCAAGATGTGGCTGGATGTCTAACTGTGTGATAAATGTCTTGATTTTACAAGTTCAAAAAATCAAGAATATGTTCCTGATTTAATGGGATCATTGATTTGATAGACCACCGGTCATTTGGAATAGATCCTCATCAATTCCATATCTAGCCACAAAAGTTACGGAGTTTATCTATAAGAGTATCGGAGCTAAATATAGAGTTTCGGAGCTAAGTTCAAAAATGCAATGACTTAAAATAGTATGATGGAGTTCTAGAACTAACTGTAATGGTTCCAAAACAGATTTTGTAGGTTTTGAAACTAACTGTGATGGTTTTGAAACAAATTTTTTAGGTTCTAGAACTAATCTGAATTGAGTCTAATGCTTCCAAAAACATGCAATCTACTTCATATTTGTTCTTTAGCCTGATGATGACCTATTTTATTATAAAACTAGAATTTTCTAACACACTTGTTAGGAATTACAGGTCTTTTAAAATGTTAGAATCATAATCAACAAAAGATTGATAATCACATCCTAACTCATCTCAGATTAAAATAAAAGTTACAAAATGCAACCAAACTTAATAGAAAGAAAGAGTAAGATGAGGTCATTTATTATAAATTTATTGTACATATCTTGGCCTCATCATAAACCACCATGGTCATAAGATATAGGTCTAAATATTCAATCTCCAACAAATTTCATGTTTTGACTTGGTCAACCCTGGTTGCTACATCAAAACTATAAGAAACAAGGGGTTTCTTATAGCTTCCACTCACTCTTCTGATAGACCAATGCCACCTGGATAAACCTAAGAGAGTCTTCTACATGATATAATCATCAAATAAGGGAATTCAATCCATTCTAAACCATTTCAAATAAGATCTTTCATATTAGGTTATTATGAGGGTTTTCGGAGGGTTTAGACTACCTTCCATTCTTAGCAATCATTCATAAAGGATTGCCCCTCAAATCAAAAAATAATTCTAGGAAATTTGAGATAGTAACCTTACAAAACTACCATGATCTACTTGGATCTTCATACAAAGGTTTTAGGTGCCAACAAGCATAAGAAAATTCTTCTCAAGTCTAAAGTACCTCATTCTATGTACATAGAAAACCTCAAAACCTATTTTCATGATTTCTCCTTCATACCTTGACATTGGACTTGGTCAAAAATTTTGATACAACCTCTCACACCTCTTTCAATGCTCTCATGAGATCGGGTACCTTGGTAAATGATCTTGACCCCTCATTAGGTCATACTAGGTCTCTTTTCATACTAGGCCTAAACTTGTAAGTCATATTTAGACCTTGAAAATACCTCAAAATCTCTTGTTCTATTCTCAAAACCTCATTCTTATTTCATAAAACCTCATACCTTTCTCACACACTACCACACATCTTCTTACAAGCCTCAATCTACTCACTTCACTATGGCACTGTTGACCATTTTGACTACAAGTCAAAATAAGTCGACCCCCTATAGTCCAAAACTTGATATATGGGTTAATTACAATTTCATAGGGTGTGATATAGTTTATTTTATGTAATTTAATGTCATATCAGCCTTGGTCATAGTTCAAATTAGTTTTTATGTCATTTGATGTCACTTAGGGGTCATTTTATGGGTCATAAATGAAATTGTACGGTTTTATATGCTAGATAAGTGTTATAATATAATTCTCAAAGTCCCTCATGTTAATACCTATTATATTACTTTTTAGGAATGTTATTACTAATATAAACTTGTAGGTGTTAACTGAAAATCAAGAAAATAAGTGCAAAAGAGGGAGTTTCAAAGGGTGTATGGCATATGGGAGACAATGTCACATGGGAGAATATTTTGGTATGGATATTAAACTTAGATTCATTTACACTCTTGAAATGATTTTTAAGTGCCAAAAATGGGCTAAAACCATTCCATCTGTCCACTATGCAAGCAAAATTAGTCAATAGGTCTTTGGATAATATGATCAGTAAGAGGATGCTTAGGTCAAGATATCTTGGTGGTGGATATTAAACTTGTTTATATTAATTTTAATGTTTGGAGTTAGATTAATGATGTCCTATACTTTATGAACCATCCTTAACAAGTTGACTATCTAGTTTTGCATGCTAATCCCCACACCCTATAGGTTTTGTCTCTGTTTGAGCATGTTCGTATAATCAAAATGATGAAATGACTTCAATATGATGTTAAAATCCTTATCACATGTTTCCCATTATTAATTTCATTATTTTAAGTAATTTGATGAACTAAATAGTTTAGGTTGTAGGTTGGTGTCACCATGTGAGGTTGTAGTCAGATTCACCACTTGTAGAAGGTTTCTTTATTTGAAATGGTTTCATGTGAATATGATATGGTGTGATTAATGTTTATAATTTCATATAAATCACATTATTTATATGCTTAGTCTTACAAGTTCATGCGTTAATCAAATACACAGTCACATGTGTCACACAGTCAGTCTTCTACTTATTCCAACTATAATCATGGTCTCTTGAGGTTTGAAAATGTTCACGAGAGGTATATGAAGATTTAAAATATGTTTAAAATCTTCTTGGAGTATGATCAATCAATTCAAACCTTCTAAATGGCATACAAGAATGATTGTGATAGTCAATACCATATACATACACAGTCAACCCATTGAGTGAGTATTTACATGTGCCATAGAAAGAGCCAATCATGTTGAGACAAGGAATTTGATTGTTTTTAAGTTAATTTTAATTAAAAAGTTTCATTTTAATATCTTGAAGGAGATAGAACTGGTTATAAAGTCATATCTTGTACACATTACTCAAGTTCTACATTCACTACCTAGTCTGCAACTGTTTTAACATCGACATGAGGATAAGAACATGGAAATGGGAGTTTTGAATCTTGATTAAAATCCTTTGAGGTTATAAACATGAATTTGAGTATTTTGAGAAGGTATAAACTTGGTTATAAGCCTATACATCATGCATCTTGATTAAAGTCTCAACCTCATTGCCTGCATACATGGAAATGTCCACCTATAGGTGGTACCATAGAGATCTGAGAATCCTTAATGGAGGATATTGGACATGTTTGAAACTATTTTGAGGTCCTAATATGTTAAAGAGACCATGATATTCATGTTTGAATCATTGAATAGGTAGGCAAGCTCAATAACCATGTTCAAAGATGAAGGATGTGAGCTTTAGGGACATAATCCCTAAAATCTCCAAAATAGAGCCCTTAGTGATTTTAGATTTAATATATAACAATGTTGCATGATGCCTAGATGAGTTTTAATGCACCCATGTTGTATCCCTATCCTAGGGTAAGACCCTTACAAAAGGAAATAAATGTGTGACTAGAAGAGAGTAGTGTTTGAAGGCTTCAAAGTTACAAATTTGTTCATTGAAGTTTGGTAGTGATGTCTATAGGTTTTAAGTTTCAAGTAACCTCTGCACCCAAAGATGGAAATACAAGAACTTATCACCATGAAAAGTGGTTATAATAATGTGAGAGGTAATTTTAAGATTCAAAGAGCATCAATGAAGGTTGGAGTACTATGTTTTTGGTCTATAGATATAGCTAAAAGTATACTTTGCTCTTAGACAACTCACCTACAATTGGTTGTAAACTCTCATAGGTCCATGAGGTGGTTCTAGACATGGAAACAAAAAAATTACTAGTGGGAAATTCATAAAAGTAAATTAAAGGTACATCAAACCATATGAAATAGATTTAAAGGTAGATTTTCAACTTTAGGACCCTTTTTTGCCTCAACACAGTCAATTATAGCTGACTGTAGTGAATAGTAAACTATAAAATTATGGTCTTGGTGTTGATATGGCTTGATTTTGGTATGAATGGACCTAATTTAGTTGAAAAATGGTTTAATTACTTAAATAATACCTTTTATCAATGATAAAATCCCTAAAACATGCAACAAACACCTACAAGTGTCTTTTTCGGACAAGAAAACATAGTCAACAGTCTAGTCAAGTCAAGTGGAGAGGTATGCAATTAGAAGTGTTTGGAAAGGTGGGTGGTATGTAAGTATGAAACACATTCATCATGGATAAAATAAATTTTTGAGACCCTTATACAATAATAGTAAGGCATGGAAATGTTCTCATACATGCAACCTACGGCCTGTGTTCAATACTCTACACACAATCAATTTCTCACAGTTTACCTATAAGATTTTATGGTGTTTGAGGGAGCTATCCATGTGATAAAGTTATAAAACATATTCTAGATCATACCCATGGCTTGTATAATCTCCTCAAACAATATTTTTTTATGAGACAATAGGGGAAACACCCTCTATTTTATCTCAGATAGAGGGTACTCCCTTACAATGCAAACCTATAGATATTGAAGAAAGGTGATAAGAAGGAAGGTTGAGGGTTAATAAAACATTGAAATAATATATATAGGGTCTATAAAAACATGTAACAACACATGTAAACCCTCAAAGATGTTGGAAAGACGCTAGAGTGGCCTAAACTCATAAGTATGTAGGCAAACCTACTTGGTCTAGATTAGGCCTAAAAGCCCTAGAGGGGTATGATTTCACTTCTAGCCTTAGGGTGAGAATTTAAATGAATTGAAACATGTTAATTAAATATTATAAGGTGTTTTCAAGATTATAGTATGTATAAAAATCCATAGGGAAGCCATTTTTGGCTTAATACTAACTCAAGCCTATGCAGAATGGAAGACAATGCTCGAGAGGCTAACTTAATATGCTCATACCTACTTGGAGGTTTTGCATGGGAGTCTAAGGAGTTGGGGGATGTTGAATGTCTTAAAAAAAAATTGTGTAATTTTTGGATAATTAGATGGAAGACCTGTATGAAACATCCTTAGAGGGTAAAAGTACTCTAAACCCTCTAAAACCCTTACCAAAGCCCTGATTGGGAAGATGAGGAAGGAGATGCATATATATATCATATAATGGCTTATTAAATGGTTGGATGTTATATAGGACTCTCCAAGGGTCCTCCCCATCATAATGAGTTATACCCTACCTATATGGACATGGTGAAAATTAGCTTTCTTTGACTATTTTTGGTGTCTTGTAGGTATGTAAGGGATTAAAATTATGAAATAAACTTTGGGAGAGAGATTGAGACTTAATATATACTGTCATATCCATTTATTTCATTAAAATATCTCACAAGTGTCTGAAAGTTCCTTCATCTTAGCCAGTCAAAACTAGCATAGTATACAAGCTAGTGAGAGAGTGAAAACTTCATGTGGGAGGATTTTTAAGGTTCACTTAAGTAATATAATGACATGAGGTGTCATAAAAGGTGTCATACACTCCATTTTATGGATCATATTGGAAAACTAAAGTCATCTTTGGTTCCAAGTGTGAGAGGTGAGTGAAAGAGGAGTTATTTGGACTACAGGTAGTGATAACTCATCTCCAAAATAATCTTGATGATTAGGGATGCAAACAATACATGTTGGATCATGTATATAACCCATAAATCCAATTTTAATCATCACATCTATCCATAGTTAGTTGTGGACGTTACAAGAAGGCCAAATGATGAAGGTAGTTTTCTGAGCAAGCATTGAGGAGTTCAATGCCACATGTCAAGAGTTTCATGTTTTTAGGGATATTTTTCAAAGTAAACCTTTCATATTATATTCCATATCCCTCTCTCCTATATTTTTAACTTCTTTTCTTAGCATGAAACATGTCCTAGTGAATTTTGGACTTCATTCTCTTCTCCTCTCTCTCAAATTCTATAAGTAGTAGCCATTTTGGCTCTTGTAAGATAATACCACACCATGTATGGCAAAGCCCTATTGGAATGACATTGTATTTTGTCTTTGAACATTAATTAAAGTCTATTTTTGAGTTAATGAACATTTTTATATGTGTGAAAAGTGATGTAAGGTGATGCAAAGAGATAATCTTCTATCCTTTCTTCTCCTTATCCTCTCATGTTTATACAAGAGTTCCTATTCTAACAAGTCATGTAGAGTATAATAAAGTGTGTTAGTCTCATTTAAAGTGTAAAATTTTTCTTAGAGTGTGTATATTTCCCTCTATTTCACTTACCTTATATTAGCTCATGCACATCACCTCTATGTTGAAACACTTATGTTAGAATCTTTCAGGACTTGAAAGCTAGTATGTATGCCTTGTTTCTTAGTGAAAGAAGTATGATGATCATGTGGAAATAATCTTTGTGTATCACCCCCTTAGATTAGTTTAATTTTTTTTAAACTTCTAATTCTTTTCCCCATAAGCAACTATTTCGTTAGGTGATAAGCATTTCAAAATACATTCAGGGAGCTATCCCTTAAACCTAGAGGTTTACTTCTACTTATAGGTAAACCCACATACCTATAAGTATTCCCATGTTTCCCAAATATATAAGAAGCTTGAACACCCTCTTATAGGGTGAAATATTTGGTGACAACATTTTTGGCATGCCCAATGGGACTTATTGTCTTCAAGACAACTTATCAAGGTGAATGATGGTCTTGATAACATCACCTATAAATTGGTGTGCTAATCAACATTTGGTGACTCCATTCAAGTTATAATATGGTCAAAGACCATTGTTTTGTCATATTATTACTCTCATACTTCATGGTCCTTACTAGTTCATCATCTAGTAGAGTGTTCAATCCTATTAATCCACCTATTCAGCATGAACTTCATCTTGAAGTTCCATACCCTCATCCTAATATTCCTTTTGAGGAGCAAGAATATTTTGATAGCCAAGGAAGTGAAGAGGTTGAAGAGATTGAAGGTCTTGAAGAAAAAATAGCTAGGTAACATGCCTTTCCTACCGTCAATACTAAAAATCCAATTCATCTCCAAGCATATGATGTCATTCCCTATCATGTTCCCTCTTAGTTGACATCAACATATCCGCAGGATTAGCCTATTAACGGCTCTCGTAGGCTAACGAGGCATGGTGAGAGAGTCATTTTTGTAGTCACTTGGTGATTACTTGGCTCAGTTTTGATTGGAATAAGGTTTTTTCACTATATTTCATTATTATTTCTAATTATGGAAAATCTTATTTTTATTTTAAAATAATTTTTTATTGAGGACGACCTCTTGAGGGAAAGCTTAAATAGACCTTGAGGTCTCACCATTTGGGCATCTAGATTTGTTGAATTGTTGTGTTGGTGAATTTCTTCTTGAGTATTTGTGGAGCCGAGTGGTCTGCAAATAACCAGATTGTCACTGGGAATGAAAAACTCCCATTGATAGCAATTTTGAGGGTATGCAATATCAGCTAAATTATTGTAGTTGGAAGTAATATTCCAATCACTTCATTTGGGCAGAATTTGTGGCTTAAGACTAATTTTTGAGATATTTATATTAGAGACTATTAGTCTTGGAGAAATCTTATTGGAGGAGTCCACTAATTGACCAGAAGACCTTGCATTTTCTGACGCCACATCTGAAGTAACTAAGGCACCATTTGAGCCTTCTTCCCATTCACTAGAATTCATACCAGCAGCGATTTCCATTAGAGAGTGGGGTGCATCATTCCTAGGGTTCTACTGAAGGTGTCAGGAGTTTTTGGAGACTTGGAAGCTACTAAATTATTTTATTTCTTTATTCCAGATCTGACAGGGGTGACTTCCTCAAAATTTGTGTGGGCTGTATTGGGTCTCCAATTTCTAGAATTTTTATTACTTATTAATTGGAAAGGCAAGGCAACTCTCCAAACTAGGTTCATTGTTGAAATCTTATGCATTTTAAATATCAGTTAGTTGCATTAAGAAATTGGTACGGCTATAGGTGGTTGTCATTAGTTTATATGTATTAAGCCAAGAATCTTGGCTGGTTGACATTGCTTTGTATTGAAATATTTATTAATGGAAACATAAGTAGAGAATTGTTCAAGGATACTCTTACAAATAGATTTGTTAATAAAAAGATGCATGGCAAATGTTTTACAAAATGTCTATTTGTTGTAGCTAGTTTTAGTATAACTAGTTTCCATATATTTGCATGACAAAAAGTCCAAAAAAGAATTGCATATCTGCATTAGATCAGTTGTAGGCATTGTAAGGGTCTCTAAATTAGTCTTAGCATTCGTTGCTATCAACCTACTTCAACTGAAACACTACATCAGCAAGCTACAAGGTTGCATATTAACTGTTTGACGAAATTACAATCAACATTTAAGTGAAATTGTGGATAGTTTTGAGTTCAGCTCATTACAATGGTATTAGAGTGGTTTCCTACCATCCTTTGGGTCAAAAATCATCTTCATTTATGCACCAAAGTGATAGAACCAAGAGATATATAGCTAGAGAAGAAAGGAAATAGAGACAAGACACATTATTAACAGCAGGGGATATAGTGATTGGTGGCCCTATGGAAGAAAGAAGAGAAGGAAGTCCTCCTAGAAATAGAAGAAGAGATGATGATAGAGAGGTACTTGATACTTTTAGGAGTTTAAGGGAGGGACAAAAACAGATATTTGGGGTACTTGAGTGGCTTGAAAATGCTCTACAATAGTTGGACTTACCAAGAAGGCAGCCCCAAGATCATGATGATGAAAGGAGTATAGATGGTACAAGGAGAATACTGAGAGCATATTCTCACACAGCAGACAGAACTACACAACCCACTTTCTTGAGGGAAGAATGGGCAGTAGAAGAGAATGTTGAAGATGCTGAAGAGCCTACCTTCACTGATGCATATATGGCTGCTCATGATGAATGGTTACTATTGACACCAGAAGCACGAGAGCTTATGCATTTTGATCATTTTGTACAAACAAGGATGGACTACTACAGCTCTTAATGAGAGAGGAGGCCTCAAAATTAGAATAGGGACCTTAAGCAAGCTGCTAATAAGCTCACATTGTCCATGTTTGATGGTAGTGGCAAGATCACTGCACAATCATGGATTCATAAGTTGGACACCTTCCTGGCTCTATGACCCATGACAGAAGAAGAAGCCATCAAATTTTCCATGTTGCACTTGGAAAGAGTAGCACACGAATGGTGGTATCATGGATTGGTAACATTACAGCATAATCAGATTACATCCTATCAAGAGTTTGTGGATAGACTTGTGGAACATTTTGATAGGAAAGATCCAGAATCCTACTTCAGGGATTTGGCCCAACTCAAACAAGTTGGAAGTCTAGAGAGTTACATTGGAGATTTTCAAAAATTATCAGTGATGGTTCCTAACATCTCAGAGAGATGGTTAGTGGTCCTATTTATTGAAGGATCAATGGAGCCTATCAGGGGATGGATAAAAGCCTTTGATCCTCCTACTCTTCAAGAGGCTATGAAGAAGGCCAGGAGTATGGAACTGTCAACACCATAGAATAAGTTTGTATCAAAGGGATCTTCTTCAAATCAAGATAATAAATCTTTCTCTAAG
Source organism: Torreya grandis (assembly GCA_037957365.1). Taxonomy (NCBI): domain Eukaryota; kingdom Viridiplantae; phylum Streptophyta; class Pinopsida; order Cupressales; family Taxaceae; genus Torreya; species Torreya grandis. The sequence goes on along the minus strand of JARHVA010000675.1, from coordinate 3,225,179 downwards.
AAGAACTATCTAGATCTCAAGGACAAATCAGCACCACCTTTGGATCTTGACACACTCAATGAATTAAGGAAAAAGAAGTTGTGTTTCTATTGTAAGGGGCCTTATGATGCAAATCATGAGTGTCTCTTGAGACCAAAGGGAAAGGCTAATAGAATAATGTGGGCATATTATGAATCTAATTTTGAAGACTCAGAAGTATAACAGGAAGAAGAAAAACATGAAGGAGCAATGAGGCAACTTGATGCACACATCACTAGCATCCAACAAAAAGGTTCATTTAGGATGTGTGGGGTCTTAGCAGGGCAAAAGATAATCATTATTCTTGATACAGGGGCAACTCACAACTTCATTGATGCTCATTTAGTTGATAGGAGAGGCATTAGAATAGAGGAATTTGAAGGGATAAGGGTTAAGGTTGCAGATGGCTATACCCTTAAATGTGAGAAGAGAATTTCAGACTTGCCCATACGATTGAACAACTATGAGTTCAAGACAGACTTTTATGTAGTGAACATAGGTGATATTGACATGCTGCTTGGCATGAGATGGTTACATGATATTGGTAAATTCACCCTAGATCTTAGAGAGATGGAGATGTATTTTTATGTTGATGAAAAGACTCATGTCCTTAAGGCAATTTGAGACTCTAGTTTCAAGATGATCTCTTTCAGGATAATGGCAAGGCTAGCAAGACATGATATAGAAGAGTGGGCAGTAGAATGTGTGTTGATGCCTACACCAGGGGAACAACAAAAACTAGAGTACCATCCTGATATCCAAGAGTTAAGGATTAAGCATATGAAGTTGTTTAGCAAGATTCCTCCAGGAAGACCTCCAGATCGAGGGATTGAGCATATCATCAAGTGGGAGGTGGGCACCAAGCTAGTCATAGTCACTCCATACAGACAAACCAAATGACTTCCCAAGCTTAGATCACTATACAATGCAGGTAAACACAATCCATATATGATAGAAGCAGTAATGGAAAATATAAAACATTCATAACACTTGATTCTTCTTTTAAACAGTTTTATGGATGCTTGTTCTACTATAAGTTGTTTTGGAGCAACATCAGTAAATTTAACATCTATAGCCATGCATTCTATTTGCCTTAAATCTGCTACTGTCAGACCTTCATCAGGCCAAATCTGAAATTGCTTCACACAGTTATTTATGGAAGGTGTGTCAAGGTCCTTCATATCAAAAATAATATTCTGTAGTTGTCTAGTTTTGAACTGGATGAGAACAAGAATAGTGATAAGGTGAAGGAAAAACTAGGAAAACTCCATAAAGGAAATTTGGGGAATCTTTGTGATGTTCTGGATTTGCAATTATCAAATATAATTAAGGAAGAGTTAGTATCAAAACTATTTGAATTCCTTGAGGTTCCTCATATTACACAAAATATTTTTCTTGAAGAAAAAGAGTAGAGTTCAAAGCACAGAAAAAGAAAGAGAGCAGACAGTGAGACATTGGGAAGAACACTTGGAGGGATTATGAAAAAGATAGAATAGAATTGTAATGGGTCTTCTAGAGAAGACGAGGCAAAAAGGGCAAAATTTCTATTACAAGTAGTTAATGGTGTGAGTCTTTGTTTTCAATTGAAAAATGCAGCAGAAGTTGGAGAACTGGCAACACACACTCTTGATCATCTGTATAAAAAACTTAATGAATTTTGTTTGGTTCAAAATGGGAAGGAGGAACCTTATCACACATTATTACTACTGTTCATATGCAGTTTGCATCCATTGGCTGAGTCCTTGGATTCTTGGCTGCATGAAGACACTCTGATCGATCCTTTTGGTGAGTTGTTCTTTTATGCCAGTAGTATAATTGTTGTTGCGGATTCAGTTTTTTATTTTTTATGTCAACAGGGGTCTGCAAAGAATAATCATAAGATTCAAGAAACAATTACTGGTCCATTGGTGCAAGATGAAATGAGAAGAAACAAAAAGGATTCATCTAGAGACAGACAATCACCTAAACTCAAGACTGGCCGAAGCTATGATTCAGAGGAAAGGCGATGGTGTTTCAGATCCCAGGTCTGGTCTTTGTAAAGATTACGTGGTAGTTCTGATGGCATGCTTGGGCATCCAAGATTTTGTGCATCTGGTCTATATATAGGTGGTCAATGCTCTTGTAAGGTGTATGTGATGACAGAAGGGGCAAGCACATGAGCAAGTATTTCTCGCATAGTTATGCTTGTAGAAGCATTGTTTGAGGTACTACACGAGATTCATCAACAGTCAGTTGCCCTTTCACAGTCAACCTCATTATCACTTGTCTCACTCCCAGCATCTGAGGTAGTTGTGGATTCATTTCCCATTAGGAATCATAAGAACCCTGAGAAAAATGACAAAGTAGTTTGTTTGTATAAGAACGCAGAGGATGCAACATTGGAGAATGTGGAAATCTTGTAGCATCCTAAATTTAGATTGCTTGGGGACAAGCAATTTTAGGAGGGGCAAACTGTCATGTCCCCTCCTAGTTGACATCGACATATCCATAGGATTAGCCTATTAACAGCTCTTTTAGGCTAACGAGGCATGGTGAGAGAGTCATTTTTGCAGTCACTTGGTGATTACTTAGCTCAGTTTTGATTAGATTAAGGTTTTTTCACTATATTTCATTATTATTTCTAATTATGGAAAATCTTATTTTTATTTTAAAATATTATTTTATTGAGGATGACCTCTTGAGGGAAAGCTTAAATAAACCTTGAGGTCTCACCATTTGGGCATCCAAATTTGTTGAATTGTTGTGTTGGTGAATTTCTTCTTGAGTATTTGTGGAGCTGAGTGGTCTGAAAATAACCAGATTGTCACTGGGAATGAAAAACTCCCATTGATAGCAATTTTGAGGGTGTGCAATATCACCTAAATTATTGCAGTTGGAAGTGATATTCCAGTCACTTCATTTGGGCAGAATTTGTGGCTTAAGACCAATTTTTGAGATCTTTATATCAGAGACTATTAGCCTTGGAGAAATCTTAGTGGAGGAGTCCACTAATTGACCAGAAGACCATGCATTTTTTGATGCCAAGTGTGAAGTAACTGAGGCACCATTTGAGCCTTCTTCCCATTCACTAGAATTCATACTAGCAGTGATTTCCATTGGAGAGTGGGGTGCATCATTCCTAGGGCTCTACTGAAGGCGTTAGGAGTTTTTGGAGACTTGGAAGCTGCTAAATTATTTTATTTCTTTATTCCAGATTTGACAAGGGTGACTTCCTCAAAATTCGTGTGGGCTATATTGGGTCTCCAATTTCTAGAATTTTTATTACTTATTGATTGGAAAGGCAAGGCGACTCTCCAAACTAGGTTCATTTTTGAAATCTTATGCATTTTAAATATCAGTTAGTTGCATTAAGAAATTGGTACGGCTGTAGGTGGCTGTCATTAGTTTATATGTATTAAGCCAAGAATCTTGGTTGGTTGACATTGCTTTGTATTGAAATATTTATTGATGGAAACATAAGTAGCGAATTTTTCAAGGATATTCTTACAAATAGATTTGTTAATAAAAAGATGCATGGCAAATGTTTTACAAAATGTCTATTTGTTGTAGCTAGTTTTTGTATAACTAGTTTCCATATATTTGCATGACAAAAAGTCCAAAAAAGAATTGCATATCTGCATGTAGATCAGTTTTAGGCATTTTAAGGGTCTCTAAATCAGTCTTAGCATTTGTTGCTATCAACCTACTTCAACTGAAACACTACATCAGCAAGCTACAAGGTTGCATATTAACTGTTTGACAAAATTACAATCAACATTTAAGTGAAATTGTGGACAGTTTTGAGTTCGGCTCATTACATTCCCCCTAATTCCACAAAGAGTGTGCCTACATTAAATGGTGAGAGTCATAATACACCTATTAAACACATCATGGATATCTCTAATTTTTTTAGTTTCCACAATATCAATAAAAATAATATTTCCATTAGACTCCTTGCCATGTCCCTTAGAGGGAAATCTCTTGATTGGTATATGATTTTTCCTAGTGGATGTATCACATCATGGGATGACTTTGGGGTGTTGTTAACTTCAAATTTTGAATATGAAATTGACCATACCTCTCTTATACATCAGCTCAATGTGATAAAAATAGGCCCCAAAGAAACAATGTATGATTTCAATGAGAGGTTTCAAAAGTCTTGGTATAGATTGCCTCCTCCCATGAGACCACCTACTATTTTTGTGTTCCCTTCCTATTTAAGATCCATTGGTACTGATATTGATATCATTCTTCAATCCATGGGTGGTTTCACTCTTCCTGAAGCATATGAACTTTCCATTAGAGATGAGAATGGCCTCATTCAAGTAGGAAAATTTCCTCCCAAGGTGTTTATGCCCTTGCTACCTAATACCCCTATTGATACTCCAAGTGTGGCCCAAGTTTCAAGTGCAAATATCAAGCCTAAGACTACTCCTAAGAAGGTAAATAATGTCATGGATAAAGATTTATATATTTGATGGTTAGAAGCTAAGATTGGAAGAGGGAATATGAAACAAGGTGCTTATCAAAATACATACCCATACCAACAACAATATGGCCAATAATATGGGAGAGGAAGAGGTCAAGGGTAGCCTAACTTAAACATTCCTACCAATGTGTATAATCCCAATTCCACCACCAATGTGAAAGAGATGGTACCGGTACATAGAAAATTGGTGCAAGGAAAAGATTGGAAACAAGGCCAATTCATGGATGCTAATGAGGGTGAATATGAAGCTCTAGTTAATCAAGGAGGATTCACTCCTCTCCTATCAGCTGAAGATGAACTCATGATGCAAGAAAATGAGGATTGGTAGCCTCGAGGAGAAAGTTTCACCAACTTCTTAGTGGAAGATAATTTTGTACTCAATCAAGGAGCCTCTATTGTAGACAATAAAATATCCAAGAGGAAAGTTCTCTGAGGTGACAATAGCATGTCTACAAGTTCATCTAATCTTTCTTTAAGGTATTAAGGCATGTTGTAAGAATGGCAGCTCCAAACACACCTACACCTCCTCTAAGTCAAAATGTGGTAAGGTCTGCTCAAGGTGTCTCAATTCTTCAAGTTTCAAGTAATCCTTTGCCTCAAAATACTCAAGATAAGGTGATTAATACTAACCTAAACATAGTGGATCCTTTGAAAAGTGCCAAAGCATCTATCTCCTTTTGGGATGTCCTTTATATGCCTAGCCAAAAGGAACTATTACAAAAGTAGATGTCCACTATTCCTACTAGTCCTTCATATTCAAGTAAAATTCATGGTCATATTGCTCTAAAAAATGCCCCTAATACCATTATTGAACCATTTACTAGGGCTAAGAAACCTCCACTATTCTACCTTACTCTCATAGTGGGTGACAAACTGGTACACAATTGCATAGTTGTAGCAAATAAGTTGGGCCTTAAAAAGGAACCTCATAGTAAAGTAATTATTCAACTAGATGGTACACCTACTAAATAAATAGGGTTGATCAAGAACTTGAAGGTTATTTTTCATTATTATCCTAGCTTTCCCATCCTTCAAGACATAGTTGTTGTTAAACTCCCAGCTCACTTTACAATCTAACTTGCAATAGACTTTACAGCCAAGATAAGTGGCTATCTGTCATTTGATTAGTCCTTCTTGGCCTTTAGGACAAGGTCTAGAACCAAGGTGACCATAAGGACTTAGCCTCTTGTACGGTTTCATATTGATCCCTACATTAAGATAAGTTCTAACTTGAATTATGTTATTCATGAGAAGGATGAGCCTAATGTGGATGATGTAGCTTCAAAACTGGATGGAATTTCTAACTTGTTTCTTAATTAATATGGTGTAGATGCTTATGAACATGATCCTTATACATTCTTTGAGAAAATTGACCTTGGTACTTATATCATACATCAAGAACCATTTGAAGGAGATGAGGTAAGTGTTGAGCATGCTTCAAAAGTTATTAAAGGTAATTAATTGATTCATACATATGATGATGATGGATTGAGAAATATAATTCATCATCATAGTGGAAATAATGATGTCTTCATGCTTGTTATTGATGAAGATTCCTTAGATGATGATACTCATGAAGAATAGAAGAATGACTTATGGCTAAGATTTAATGCCATATGGCAAGAGTTTGACCAATTGAGTAATTTTCTTTATCCTCAAAATAAATGTATATACGATGTGTTTTTTGATAATACTAATGGTAAGGATCGTGAATGTCATATACATCATGAGATTAAGGGCCATATTGTGAAATAATATGGACATCAATCTATTGTTCAAAAGCCTACAATCCTAGAAGCACCTTGTGAATTCAAGACAAAAAAAATTATTGTGCTTCAAGGATAGTCAAGAGCTTCATCTGATGTTGAGCCAAATTTATAGGGGTTGGAACATGATGAATACCAGCTTGAGGTTTTCAATCATCAATTTTATCATGTACAATAAGATATGGAGGTTGAGACAACTGTCATATATCCTATTCTATAGTTTAAAGAAAGTATATCAAAGATGGAAAAGATCAATCAAATTGCAGCTCCAATCAAGGTTCTTAGAGAATAGGAAAGAGCATTCATGAAGGTTCCAAATATCACACTTGTATGCATGAAAAGGCATAGACGTGATAGGCTTATTAAACATTTATATGTGAAAATGGTTGATGATGGACATGATTCTCATGCTAAACTACCTTTATGGAGTGACAAAGATGAAATGGGAAATATTTTTGACCCTGGTTGAGGTATGATCAAATATTTCACCTCAAAAGTGAGGTTTTGTTAATATTATGTTAGTTGTGTATTTTGTTTTAGTTGTTGTGTTGTGTTCCATAAATGTTATAGTTAAACACATGTGTGTTTCTTTTGAGTGTGTCTTGTTTTGTGTGCATTTTATTTATTGTTTAGTGTGGTTTCAAAGTCAAATTATGTGTTAAAATAGTTTACATATGACTCTATTTCCTAATGGACAATATTAAGCAATTGGTCTTGGCATAGCAAGCATACCACCCTTGAGAAATTGCCAAGAATGTTGGCCATTTTGACCACAAGTCAAAATGAGTCAAACCCTTATAGTCTAAAAATTGATATAGGGGTAAATTAAAATTTCAATAGGGTGTTTTATATTTTATTTTATGTTTTTTAATGTCATATTATCCTTGGTCATAGTTTAAATTAGTCTTTGTTCCATTTGATGTCACTTAGGGTTCATTTTATGGGTCATAAATGAAATGGTATGGTTTTATAAGCTATAAAAGAATTATAATATCCTTATTAATGTCCCTTATGTTATTAAATATCATATTCCTTTTCAATATTGTTATTAATAACATAAAATTGTAGGTGTTAACTAAAAATAAAGAAAACAAGTGCAAAAGAGGGAGTTTCAAAGGGTGTACGGCCTATAGGAGACAGTGTCATATGGGATAAGCTTGTGGGATGGATCTAAAAATTCCTTATACTTATTTCCATGCTTAAAATTATTTTTAAGTTCCAAAAATAGGCTAAAACCATTCTATATCTCCATCACTCCACTATGCAAGCAAAACTAGTCAACATGTCTTTGGATAGTATGACCAGTAGGAGGACTTCCAAGTCAAGAGATCTTGGTGGTGGATATTAAAATTTTTTAGATTAATTTTCATGTTTTTATTAATAAAAATGGTGATCTATACTTTATGAACCATCCTTAACAAGTTAACTATCTAGTTTTGCATGTTAATCCCCACACCTTGTAGGTTTTACCTCTGTTTGAGCATGTCCATATAATTTAGATGATGAAATGAATTATAGAGGATGTTAAATTAATTATTACATGTTTCACATGTTTAATTTAATTATTGTAAGTGATTTCATGATTGGAATTGATTTCATGAACTAAATAATTTAGGTTGCAGGTTAGTGTCACCATGTGAGGTTGTAGTCAAATTTCACCACTTGCAAAAGGTTTATTTCTTTGTAATGGTGTCATGTGATTATTATATGGTTTGATTCATGTTTCTAATGTCATATAAGTCACCTTATTTTCATTCTTGGTCTTACAAGTTCATGCATTGATCAAACACACAATCACATATGTCACACACTCAGTCTTCTACTTATTCTAACTATAGTCATAGTGTCTTGAGGTTTGAAAATATTCATGAGAGGCATATGGATATTTTAAATATGTTTAAAATATTATTTTAGTATGATCAATCAAATCAAACCTTCTAAATGGCACACAAGAGGGACTGTGGTAGTCAATACCATATACATACACAGTCAGTGCATTGAGTGAGCATCTACAGGTGCCATAAAAAGAGCCAATCATGTTTAGACAAGGAATTTCATTTTTTTCAAGTTCCTTTTGATTTAAAAATTTCATTTTAATATCTTTAAGGAGATATAATTAGTTATGAATTCATATCATGTGCACATTACTCAAGTTCTACATTCATTATTTGGTCTACAACTATTTTAACACCTATAGGAGGGTAAGAACATTGAAATGGGAGTTTTGAATCTTGATTAAAATCCTTAGATGTGGTAAACATTCATTTGATTCTTTGGATAATGTGTAAACCTATTTACAAGCCTATACATCATGCATCCTACCTATAATCTCAACCTCACTGCCTGCATCTTGATTAAAAGCCTATACAGAGATGTGAGAATGTTTAATGGATGAGATTGGACATGTTTGAAACTATATTGAGGTATTAAGATGTTTAAGAGACCATGATAGTAATGTTTGAATCATTTAATTGGTAGGAAGGCTCAAGAACCATGTTCAAAGATGAAGGATGTGAGCTTTAGGGACAAAATCCCTAAAAGCTCCAAAATAGAGCCCTCAGTGCTTTTGGAGTTAATATATAACAATGTTGCATGATGCCTAGATGAGTGTGAATTCACCCATGTTTTATCCATATCCTTAGGGAATACCCTTGTAAAAGGAAATGAATGTGTGAAGAGAGAAGAGTAGTGTTTGAAGGCCCTAAAGTTGTAAATTTGTTCACTAAAGTTTGGTAGTGATGTCTACAGGTTTTAAGTTTCAAGTAATATCTACAACTAAAGATGGAAATACAAGAACTTATCACCATGAAAATTGGTTCTAAGTAGGTGAGAGGTCTTATTAAGATTCAAATATCATCAATGAAGGTTGGAGTACTATGTTTTTGGTCTATAGATACACCTATAGGTATCCTTTGCTCTGAGACAACTCACCTACAACTGACTGTAAAATTTCATAGGTCTATAAGGTGGGTCTAGACAAGGAAACACAAACACTTAATAATTGGAGATACCTCAAATGACCTCAAATGGACATCAAATCATATGACACAGTTTTCAAGTTAGAGTCTCACCTTTAGGACCCTTATTTTGCCTCAACACAATCAATTATAGTTGACTATAGTGAACAATGAACTAGAAAATTATGGTCTTGGTGTTGATATGGCTTGATTTTGGTATGAATGGACCAAATTAAGTTTAAAAATGGTTTTAATACTTAAATAAGACCTTTTATCAATGATACAACCCCTAAAACATGCAACAAACACTTACATGTGTCTCTTTTAGACAAGAAAACACAATCAACAGTCTAGACCAGTCTAGTGGAAAGGTATGCAATGAGAAGTGTTTGGAAAGGTGGGTGGTAAGTAGGTATGAAAAACCTTAAAAATGGTTGAAATAAAATTTTGAGATCCTTATACATGAATAACAAGGCATATAAAGGCTCTCATACATACAACCAATAGCATTTGCTCAAGACCCTGTACACAGTCAACTTCTCACAGTCTACTTATAAGATTTTATGATGTTTGAGGGAGATATCCATGTGATCAAGTTATAAAAATTAGTGTATATAATCCCCATGGATTTAATATTTTCCTCAAACAATCACTTTTTATGAGACAATAGGGTAATTACCCTCTATTTTGTCTCAAATAGAGGGTACTTCAATAGGATCCAAAATTGTAGATTTTGAAGAAAGGTGATAAGAAGGAAGTTTGAGGGTTGATACAACATTTAAATAATATATATAATGCTGATAAAGATATTTAAAAACATAGGTAAACCCTCAAATATGTTGGAAACATGACATAATGGCCTAGACTCATAAGTATGTAGGCAGACCTACTTAGTCTAGATTAGGTCTCAAAGCCCTAGAGGGGTATGATTTCACTTTTATCATTAGGTGAGAATTAAAATGAATTAAAACATGTTCATTAAATATTATAAGGTGTGTTAAATCTTATATTATTTATAAGAATCTATAGGGAAGCCATATTTGGCTTAAGACCAACTCAAGCCTATGCAGAATGGAAGATAATGCTCAAGAGGCTAACTTAAGATGCTCATACCTACTTGGAGGTTTTGAATGGGAGTATGAGGATTTGGGGGATGTTTAAGGATGTCCTAAACAATAAATTTGTGGTTTTTTTTGGAGAATTGGATGTTAGACCTGTATGAAACATGCTTAAAGGGAAAAAGTATTCTAAACCCTCTAAAACCCTTATCAAAGACCTGATTGGGAAAATGTGGAAGGAGATAAATCCATATGGAATATAATTTATGGGGAAATGGTTATATATTTTATATAACTCTATAGGTCTCTTCTCCATCATATTGAGTTGTACCCTACCTATACAAATAGGGTGAAAATTGGCTTTATCCGACTATTTTTGGTGTATTGTAGGTATATAAGGGATTAAAAGGATGTAATAAAATTTTGGAGAGATATTTAGACTTAATATATCCTATAATATCCATTTATTTTATTATAATATATCACAAGTGTATCTACAAGTGCCTTCATCTTAGCTAGTCAAAATTGGCATAGTGCACAAGCTAGTGAGAGAGTGAAAACTTCAAGTGGGATTATTCTTAGGTTCCACTGAGGAATATAAGGCCATGATGTGTCATAAACTCCCTTTTATGTATCATATTGGAAAACTAAAGGCAAGTTTGGTTCCAAGTGTGAGAGGAGAGTGAAAGAGGAGTTATTTGGACTATAGGCAATGATAACTCATCTCTAGAAGAATCATGATGATTAGGGATGAAACCAATGCATGTTGGATAATTTATACAACCCCTTAATATTATTTAAATCATAATATATATCCATATTTAGTTGTGTATGTTCCAAGAAGGCCAAATTATGAAGGCAGTTTTCTGAACAAGCATTGAGGAGTTATACACCACATTTTAGGGGTTTCATGTTTTGAGGGACATTTATCCAAGTATACCTTACATGGTTTGTTACATACCCATATCTCATAAATGTGTAACTCCTTTTATTATCATGACACATTTCCTAGTGACTTGTAGACTTTGTTCTCTTCTTCACTTTCTCAAATTCTATAAGTAGTAGCCATTTTGGATATGGTAAGCGAATACCACACCATATATGGTGAATCCCTGTTAGAATGACATTGTATTTTTCCTTTTAACATTAATTAAAGTATGGTTTTGAGTTCATGAACATTTTTATAAGTTTGTGAAGTGATGTATGGTGATGCAAAGAGATAATCTTCTATCCTTTCTTCTCCTTATCCTCTCATGTTTATGCAAGAGTTCCTATTATAATAGGTAATATAGAGTGTAGTCAAGTGTTTTAGGCTCCTTTCAAGTGTAAAATTTTTCTTAGAGTGTGTATTATTCTTTGGTTCACTTACCTTATATTTTCTCATGCACATCACCTCTATGTTGAAATACTTATGTTAGAACCTTTTAGGACTTGGAAGCTAGTTTTTATGCCTTATTTCTTAGTGAAAGAAGTATAATGTTCATGTGAAAATCATATTAGTATATCACCCCATTAGATTAGTTTCATTTCATGAAAAATTCTAAATCTTTTCCCCACAAGCAACTAGTTATTTAGGTGATAATCATTTCAAGATACATTATGGGAGTTAGTCCTTAAACCTAGAGGTCTAATTCTACCCATAGGTAAACCCACATACCTAGAATTATTCCAATGTTGCCCAAATATGGAAGATGATTGAACATCCACTTCTAGGGTGAAAAATTTAGTGAGAATAGGCACCAAACCTATGCCTTCTCACTAGGCTCTCAAGTACATGACTTATAAACTCAGCCTCAAGAATAACAAATACAACTCAAAATGACATCAATGACACTTTAATGACATCATTGACAAATCCATGCATACTTTAAAACACATTCTCAACAATCTCTCCCTTTTTCATTGATGGAGACCACTCATTGATGGAAAATACTTAAAGAATATTTTCTTACTGGGATACATCTCCCCTATACAAATAAATCTCCCCCTTTGACATTAATGAAAAATCACTACTTACAATAAAAATCAATAAATAAGAATGAAATATAATATCAACAAGCTCTCACTATCTCATTTCATACCTTAGACATATTATTCTTAACAAACTAATATGACTCCCCCTTTTATCTCATATCTTGTGCACTTCTTTCCTACCCTTGGAGATAAATCACCTCCTTATTATCTCCCCCTAATCACCTTGACTTACTTAGTGACTGATAGGAGTAGAAATCACACCCAATTCTTGTCTCATATCTTCAAAATTAGCTTTTGGAAGAGGCTTAGTCAAGATATCTGCAGTGATCCTTGATAGACACAAATTCAAGCCTAATACCTTGTTCACTTACCTATTCTCTTAAATAATGATGCTTAATAACAATGTGTTTGGTCCTTGAATGCATGATAGGATTCTTTGAAACACTTATGGGAGTAGTATTATCACAAAACATAAGACTAGAACCATCAAACTCCACCTTGTAGTCTCTTAAGGTTTGTCTCATCCACAACAACTAAGTACAATATGAAGTTTTTATAATGTACTCAACCTCACAAGTAGATAAATCCACTGATGGTTGCTTATTTCTTATCCTTGAGACTAGGCACTTACCTAAGAAGAAGGATCCTCCACTAGTGTTCTTTTTATCCTCTAGACTCTCAACCCAAACTGCATCTGTATAGGCTAATAGATCAAACTTATTACTCCTTGGGTATTGTTATCACTTGGATTTTCACCCTTTGAGGAGATGTATTAGATATCCTCATCCAAGTGGTACAATTTAAACACCTTTAGGTTATGGGTGAGCCTAAGAGTAAGGTGAATCTCTAGATAGGGCTAACTCCCTTGATGTACCACTTGTAAAACACTACTATACCTATGTTTGGGGGGAAAGAGAGAGAGAAAACTGAAATAAAAATATCCTAAGAGAGGTGATATACCAAATTTATTGATGATTACCAACTAGATGCATGTTAGACATGAAACCAAGAGACTAACCTAGCATAAACTTCTCCAATCTACATCTTCTCACATCAATATTACATTATGAAGTTATGGATAAATGTTTAGGCTATGAGGACTATAAAAGAGGTATTTAATGGCACTAGTGAATAGAATAACTCACTAAACCTTAACAATTCCTAGAACACTTCACATGCCCTATAAGAAGAAGCTTTCTAACTGTAAATAGGTGAGAGAATGAGACAATCATGCTAAGGAAACAAGAGTCATCACTTATGTAAAATCAAACATTACAAATGAAAACATTAATAATAGTCATGGAAGAGGTAAAAATAAGTAGTATTATTGATCCATAGTATTCAAATGAGTAGGACTTCACCATACTCAAGGTGGAGCATGAGTTACAAAGGCCAAAATAGCTAGTTCTTATAGAACTTGAGAGAGAGAGGAGAAGAGAGAAGTCCAAAGGTCACAAGGGCACTTGTAAATATATTAAAAGGAGTTAAATATGAATTAGAAGAAGATTTTATATGAACCATGCAAGGTTATGAAACACAAGTGTCACCCCAAGTCATGAAACTCTTGAAATTTGGCATAAAAGTTATCATTTGGGCTCAAAAAATTGCCTTCATGATTATCCTTTATTTGAACGTCCCAAAACTAATTAAGGATATGTATGATTATTTTAATGAATGGGAATTGTTTTATACATGCCTCTCCATGCATTAGTTATAGTCCTAATCATTTGGAATCATCTGTAAATGAGCTATCACTACTTGCATTCTTAAAAACTACTCTTTCACACACCCTGCACACTTGGGTTCCAAAAGGAATAAATTTTCCATGAAAATATGTGAGAGGTAGTTTATGAAACTTTAAAACACCCTTCATGTACTTAGAGGCATCAGGCACACCTTAAAATCACTTCCACTTAGAGTTTTCACACTTCTCACTATCATGCTCACTATGCCAATTTTTTATGGCTAAGATGAAGTAGCTAGTTGAGGCACTTAGGCTTTGTTTCAAGGTATAAAATTAACATGGGGAGTTATCTTAAATCTTAATATTCCATTACATGTGATTGGCATCTCTTGAAACCTTCTATAACCTGCATATTACACAAAATATTTAGAAAAAACTATTTTGTACCCCATCCATACAATTATGTATAGCTAATCTTGATGGTAGGGATCCTTACTGAGTCCTCTACAACCTCAAATCATCATTATATTCCAACTATTCCATTTGGGTGCATTATCTCCTCAATATTATCAAACTTGTCACTAACAAGGGTTTTGTAAGGGTTTAGGCATGTTTACCCTCTTAAGCTTGGTTCATAAATATGGGACATTGAATTTGTAAAAAAATCCCACAAGATCAATGTATATGACCCTTTTCAAATTTTCCAATCTTCTTAGGTCCCCATACAAGTCATCAAAAGAGATATGAGCATTCAAAGTTACCCACTCGAGCCCTTTCTTCTATTCACACATGCCTAATGTTGAATTTGAGATAAAAGATAACTCCATTGTGACATATTTTGCATCATAATATCTTAAACACATCCAAATTCATCCTATAAACATGATTCAATAGGGTATAAATCTCATTAGGGTTTGGAAGTGAAGTTGGACCCCCCATTGGGCTCTAGGCCTCAAACAGTCATGTTTGCATACTTGGCACTCCAGGCCATTTTTTTTTGTTTCATTATTTTTTGTTTGGTTTTACATGTTTTTTTAATATGTATTACAACTCCACACACCTTCTATCAATGTTTAACCAATTCTTGGTTCACCTTATAACTTCCCTTCTTCAAATCTGTCAACCCATATATAAGGGGAAGTACCCTCTGTCTAAGATAAAATAAATGGTACTTCCCATATCCCCTTAGACAAAATTAATATTGGAGGGCCTTCTTCAAGTTGTTAGTACATCCCACACAAAAAATTCATCCCTTTATTAGGTCATTTGACCCTCCGACCTTCCCAAAACCCAAAACATACTCCTAAAAGGTAGACTGTGTGTTGGGTTTGTGATGTGGACTATGTGTAGCTTGTTTAGAACCTTCTATTTACATGATTTATGTTTTATTATATTTTATTAATGATATAAAAACTTTAACTAAGGTGTTACAATTTAGTCCATCACCTTAATCTTATACATACCTCTCCATACACTTTGACTAGCTAAAATTAAGTGTTACCTTTGACTATACTCTACTCCAAGATTTGCACCTATAGGTGGAAATTCATGGTTTGAGCTTGAAGACAAATTTTACAACATTTTCATAATAAATTTCATCTATACTCTTTTTCAACTCATATTTTGGGGTTGAAATGTTCCCAAGATCAGTCATAGGTAGTTGAAGAGTTTTCTATGTTTCCTCTATAGAGATTACCCCTATATATGTTCATGTATGTTTGGACACAAGGTATAATGTTTGAAGACCATATCAAGTTGATCCTAACCATACCAATTCATATCCATACTTAAAAAATTCATGTCCATACTTTACCACTGTTTTGCTCTAGCCTAATGTCTGCCTACAATCAATTATAACTGACTGTGTTAAGGCCATTTAGACCCTACTTGTAGGTGTAAATCACATTTTTGAGTTGCTTACCTTGATATGGGGTCATATTAAACTTTTAATACTACCTAATATTTATTTTAGTCATCTATACCATGCATTTTCCATGCCAAAACTTAGACAAGTCATCAACTAAGTCACTATCAGTTATAGGTGGGTATTTAGGCTATTTATATGGACTGTAGGTGTGTATAAGAAGAAAAACATAATGTATCATTCTCATTAAGTGTATTTTAGATCATAATTACTCTCTTAAACTATTTTTAACTCTTATAACATGGTGACATGGTTTAGGCTACCAAATTGGAGCACAAAGGTCCCTCAAATAGTGAAGCAATTCAGTGTCTAAATGGCAAATTTGGGGTGTTCAACCACTATCTTCCATTAGGCCTATAACCTATATATTTTGAAAATTTAAATACCTAAGATATGGATATATAATTAGTATATATATATATTGGTCAAGACTCCTGGTAACTCTTCCATATGACCTCAACAGAATGTGTAGGTGCTCTATTTTGCACTTTTAGGGAAAAGAGCCCTAAATACTGTCATTGAATCCTTTAGCATGATTTCCAACATAAATTTTATCATATAACCATAAAAATAGGTCTTTCATGGTCCTTTTATCATATTAATACTCTAATTAAGGTTTCACCACATTATTCAACCTCTCTATATGGCCCTTTAACTCTCAGTTAAGCCCCCTGTAGGTGGTCATCCTCATACATATGCGTTAAGTGCAAATTCAGGAAGTGAGCAAAAGATATAGTCCATTAATGAGTTATAAACCTATTTAAATGATTTAAAATGGACTCTTCACACTCTAATTATTGTAAAAAAGTTTCAACACATCCTATTCAATGTGAATTTATCTTCCATGCACCTATAGGTGCATTCTAAATTTCATCTAAGTAATAAGTAGAGTTTGGGAAATGAACATGGTTTGTGAGATTAAAATATGTTTGGGATCCTATCAAAAGTATCAAATAGACTATTTTTTCCATCAAAACCTTACTCAACTTAGATACTCCTTTTCAACATGAGGTCTTCATGAGGGCACCTATAGGTGCATGTTAATGGCAGGATTATGTGTAAATGTTGCACATGACTACAATAGTCCATTTTTATTGGACCATATGGAATCTCAATCACTTGTCTATGTTTCAAAGATATGTATCAATATTTTTAAACTCCCTATAAATCCATGGACGTGATTTATAACCTTGCATAACTCACCTAGCTGACTGTGTATGGCAGTCTTTAAGCAAACCAATTGCATGCTGTTTCATGACTGCACCCTCATGGAGTATGCCTTATAAGGTGATATTTTAAGGTAAATGGAAAAAATATATCATTTAATCACATGGAAATATACTTATCACAACCCTCTAAATCCATTTTTAAAGCATGAAGATCTGAAAATGGTAGAAAATTGGCCTGTCATCCCAAATGAGAGCAGTGTACAAACTTGAGGTGATTTATTCATAAAAACACCTTAAAACATGAAACCAAGCATAGGGATAATTATATAAGGAATCCAACATCATCTATAATCAACCTTGGCAATTGGTTTGTATGAACTTGTCCAAAATGGAGCAAAACCTATAGGGTGCATAGATCAGTAGGCAGAGAAACATAGTTAACTTGTAAAGGATGGTTCATAAAGCATGGTTGACAAATATTTGAAATATTATTATGTAAATTGATCTCTTTGATTTTAATACCACCTCCCAAATTAATTTTATCTATAATCTCTTTCGCTAACCATACCAAGCATGAACTTGTTGATCACTTTTGTATGTCTAAAAGGGCAAGAAAGGAGCAGAATGGTTTTGGTCCTTTTTTAACACTTCAAAATCATTTAAAGCACTGATATGAGTGTGATGAATATTAATATATGTTACATCACCTTCTCCTAATTGTCACCTTCTCTTATGGGCCGTACAAGGGCCAAACTCTTCTCTTTTCCCAATAAAACTGCTCTTTCTTCTGAAGAACCTATCACTTTTAGTTATGAATAGTTGATTAAGGCATAATAAGACAAATTTAACATGATATCACCCTTATTACTCCTTAACTCTTCTCTAACATTCCATAAAACTCATTAAATGCCCTATTTTGACCCCAAAATGACTCAAAATGATATAAGGACTAAAATGACTCATAACCAAGTCTAATATAACATGAAATCACACTAAAATTCCTATAATACAACTTAATACATATATATTAGACCGCTAAAACACACAAAACTCAATTTTTTACCTATAGGGGTCTCAATTTGACCTACAAGGTCAATTTTGGTCAACAAATCAGTGACTCATAGGGGTAGTATGCATGTTATACTAACTAGACCAGTAGCCTTATCAATCCATTGGGCTTAGGGAGTCATCTAAAGTTTGAGACAAAATAATGAGACCTTTTATTACAAGCTTTTATCAAGACAAGACCACTTGACTACCTCAACCACACAAAATAAAGGACACACACAAAACAAAGCAAATAAGCCAACAAAACACACATGTGCTCAAAGCACTTAGGAAAAATAAGAATAAAACAATTATATACAACTAAAAATCAAGCATACCTCCATTTATAGGATCAAAATAAAAATTTATTGTATCTTCTTCTTCATGATATGAATCATGGTGCCAAGCATGTTACTCTTTGAATTGAACACTTGATAGATCAAACCTACTTCTTGGTACCTCACTTGCTATGCTCTCAAGTAGACCATCTTCAAATAGGTCTCTAAAGTAAAATTATTCCTCTTGGCCTTGTACACATACCTCATATTTCTTCCCACTCTTCATCTTATGATCAACTTGCATCTTCTTTGTAGGCATGGTTTCAAGAGGATTGGTTTCTTGTTCTTTAGAAGATTTAGGCCAATAGGAGCTTGTTCCATCCTTCAAGAGCTGATGTGTTTCTAAAAATTGATTGATAGGATGATATCCCATTTTTATGACTTCAAACATATTATCATTAAATTCATATTCCTCTTCAAAGGATAGATGTGAAAGGTTGCTTTTTCTTTGCATACTCACTTGAGTGTCAAGGCTACCTTCTCCATCTTTGACTAGATCATATCCTCCTTGAAGAAGAGTATATCCTACTCCAACGATTGCAAACAAATCATCCAAAGGCTGATGTGGAGCTTGTTTTTTTCCATCCATGATATATTGCATGGTGATGGAAGAACTAATGACTATTTCTTCCTCTTTGGCAAAAGGAAAACATTATTCTATATCAACCCAATAAAAAATTTCCACACAAGAGACCACCTCTTCTTAAATATTTATGACCTCTTGAGGGATCTCAAGTTTCATCTTGACTTCCATAACATGACTTTGGTTAACAAGGACTGTAATATCCTCAATTTCCTTCTCCTTCTTGGTGAATCCAAGACTAGGCATCTTGTAATCATGTAACTTAGTCCAATGAGGTTGCCAAGGAACTAGGATTTATTCAAGCAAGAGTTCTAAGTTTTTATCAAAAAACTGATCCTCTTTAGGTTACCATACCACATGTCCATCAAGTCAAATGGTGATAGGGTGAGGACAAGATGAACTAGTTGGTGGAGGTGGCACATAGAACTCAAAATCAGATTGAGATTGAAATGTAGGGGATTCTTTTGGAAGCTCCTGAGGAAGGGGAGGCAGAACTTGGACTAAAATGGCTTGGTTTTTTTCCTTCCATTTGAAAATCACTTCATTCACATCTAATTTAACTTGATTACTCTATTGAGGGAGGTTATATGGGGTGTGTTTAGGCATAGGATCTTCTTTTGGGTCTAAACCTTCCATCATACCTTGACTTAACGATTTCATCCTTGACTCTAACTCTTCAATTTACTTGGCTAGGTTCTCTTAGAAAAGTATTTCTTGAAGTTCATAGGCATATTCATAAGGATGAGGAGTACAAGAGGGCTGACATGGAACACAAGAATCTTCTTGAGGAAGTGTGGGAGGGACTTTCATAGGATCAAGCTCTTTCTCAACTTCACACTCCTTATCAAGGCTTTTATCCTCTTTCTTTCCCTATGACTCCACTATCTTATTCTAGCTTAGGATGTTAGGATTAAGAGTCTCTTCTTGAGAAATTAATGTACTTTTAGGGAGTGGATGAAGTGTTCAAGAAACTTAGGATCTTCTTAGGCTTGGATTCTCCACCTTGTCTCCAACTTGGAATCTCATATCTAGAGGTCACTTTATGGGGTGGGGATGTAATTGGAGAGGGAAATGAGGGATTAGATTCCACTTTTTTTGGTAATGACATGGACTATTACATATGCATATTATCCAACTCAATATTCCTATAAAGATTTGTTTAAAAAATAAGGTTTATCTTTTCAACTCTCTCTTCCAATTGATTGGGAAAAGGATGACTTTGATATGCCTGATTGGGTTCATGAGTGGGAATCATATAAGACTGATAGCAATCTTGGAATGGATATGAAGGCTGATAGGTTTGGTGAGGCTGCCTCTCATGAATTTTTAGCCTATCTTCCAAGGATGAAACTAGGCCACTCACATATAGCATCTCACTTGTGAGCCTTTACCAATTGGCTCTCTTAATAGGTGTCCACTCTCTTTTGACCAGTTCCAATGCATCTCTCACCTTATGAATAAGATGACTAGAAACATCTAGACCATATCCCCTTTGTTTGTCAAGATCCAACATGTACTTCTCATATCCCAAAAGTGTTTATTTTAAAATGGAAATAGATTGACTTGAGAAGTGACTAGGTTGACTAGGAGGAGTAAGATATTGACAAGGCTAGTTATAAGGCTAATACAACTCATGTCAAGGTTGATAGGGGTCATATTGGAGCTAGTAAGAAGAGTATTTAAGTTGGTAATGATCATACAAAGGCTAATGGGGAATGACATAAGCTTGATATGCCTCACCATCTTATGTAAAATAGTACTCAACACCAAAATTAGCCATAGAACCTCATTGAAAGTAAGAACACAAAGAAATATATTACTAATAATGTTCAAAAGGAAACCTAGGTTGCTTGACTAGCTGATGTATCTTTAGAGTCGTCATTGGTGCCTAGATAGATGCCTCTTAAGGTTGATTGTTGAAATACAACACCAAAAATCTTTCAACTTCTTGGACTAAGAGTCCCACTAGGCATGCTAAAAATTGTTATCACTTAGATTTTCACCCTTTGAAGAGATGTCTCAACTCTCCTCATCCAAGTGCCACAATTGAAACACCTCTAGGTTGTGTGTGAGCCTAAGAGTGATGTGAATCTCTAAATAGGGCTAGCTCCCTTGATGTACCACTTATATAACACTACTATACCTATGATTGGGGGGGAAAGGAAGAGTGAAAAATGAAAGCAAACTATGCTAAGGGAGGTGATACACTAAATTGATTTATGACTACCAACCAAATGCATGTTACACATGAAACCAATAGACTAACCAAACATACACTTCTCTAATATGTACCTTCTCATATTAATATTACATTATGAGCTTGTGGATGAATGTATAGGTTATGAGGACTAGACAATATTCCTTAAATGTCACTAGTGAATAGACTAACTCACTCAACCTTAACACTTCCTAGAACACTTCATGTGCCCTGCAAGAAGAAGCTTTCCAAATGCAAATAGGTGAGAGAATAAGACAATCATGCTAAGGAAACAAGAGTCATCACTTATGAAAAATAAAAAATTACAAATGAACACACTAATAATAGACATGGAAAAAGTAAAAATTAGTAGTCTTATTGATCCATGGTATGCAAATGAGCAAGGCTTCACCATACTCAGGTGGAACATGAGTTACAAAGGCCAAAATGGCTAGTTCTTATAGAACTTGAGAGAGAGAGGAGAAGAGAGAATTACAAAGGTCATAAGGAAACTTGTCAAGTTGAGAAAAGGAGTTACATATTCATGAGAAGAATATGTGAAATTAACCATGCAAGTTTAGGAAGCACAAGTTTCACCCCAAGTCATGAAACTCTTGAAATGTGGCATAGAAGTTCTCATTCTTGCTCAGAAAACTACCTTCATGATTCTCTTTTGTTTGAATGTATAAAAATGGATTAGGGATAGGTTTGATGATTGGAATAAATTTTAAGGGTTTTATACATTCCTCTCCATGCATTGGTTGTAGTCTTGGTCATTTGGAATCATTTGGAAATGAGTTATCATTGCCTGCACTCTAAAAAACTCTTTTTTCACACACTTTACACACTTGGATTCCAAAAGGCATCAATTTTCCATGAAAATACATAGGAGGGAGTGGATGACACTTGAAAATACCCTTCATGGCCTTATAAGCATCAGACACACCTTAAAATCACTTCCACTTGGAGTTTTCACACTTCTCACTATCATGCTCACTATGTCATTTTTGATTGGCTAAGATGAAATAGCTAGTTGATGCACTTATTATTTGTTTCAAGGCATGAAATTTACATGGGGAGTTATCTTAAGTCTTAAACTTCCCTTCCATGTGATTGGCATCTCTTGAAACCTCCTGTAACCTACACAATGCATAAAATAGTCAGAAAACCCCTATTTTGTACCCCATCCATACAATTCTATACAACAAATCCTGATGGTAGGTGTCTTGACTGAGTCCTATATAACCTCCAATCATCATTCTAGGCTAACTATGCCATTTGGGTGCATTATCTCCTCAATATTCTCAAATTGGTCACTAGCAAGGGTTTTTTAAGGGTTTAGACCTATTTACCCTCTTAAGATTGGTTCATAAATATGGGACACTGAATTTGTAAACAAATCCCACAATATCAATTTATAAGACCCTTTTCAACTTCTCCAATCTTCTCAGGTCCCCATGCAAAGCATCAAAAGAGATATGAGCATTCAGAGTTACCCACTCGAGCCCTTTCTTCCATTCACATAGGCCTAATGATGCATTTGAGCTAAAAGACAACTCATTTGTGACTCTTATGCATTATAATAGCTTATATATATCTAAATTCATCCTATATACATCATTCAATAGGGTAGAAAGCTCACTAGGGGCTGTAAGTGAAGTTGGACACCCCATTGGGCTCTAGGCCTCAAATAGTCATGTATGCATACTTGGCACTCCAGACCATTCTATTTGGTTTCATTATTTTGTGCTTGGTTTTACATGTTTTTTATATGTATTACAACTCCACACACCTAGAATTGTTTAACCAATTCTTGTTTCACCTTATCACTTCCCTTCTTCAAATCTATCAGACCATACATAAGGGGAAGTACCCTCTGTTTAAGACAAAATAGAGGGTACTTACCATATCATCTTATACAAAATTAATATTGGAGGGCATTATTCAAGTGGTGAGGACATCCCACACAATAATTCAGCCTTCGATTAGGTCATTGACCCTCCAACCTTCCCAAAACCCAAAACAGACTCCTAAAAGGCAAGTTATGTGTTGGGTTTGTGATGTGGACTATGTGTAGCTTGTTTAGACCCTTCTCTTTGCATGATTTATGTTGTATGAGAATGTCTTAATAATATAAAAACTTTAACCAGGGTGATCCAAGTTAGTCCATCACCTTAATCTTTTACATACCTCTCATACACTTTACCTAGCTAAAATTGAGTGTTACCTTTGACTATACTCTGCTCCAAGACTTGTACCTGTAGGTGGAAACACATGGTTTGACCTTGAAGAAAAATTTTACAACTTTATTAGAATCCATTTCATCTATACTCTTGTTTAACTCATAGTTTGGGGTTGAAATGTTCCCAAGATCAATCATAAGTAGTTGACTGGTTTTCTATGTTTCCTCTGTAGAGATGACCCATGTAGATGTTCATGTACATTTGGACCCAAGGTAAAAAGTTTTAAGACCATATCAAGGTCCTCCTAACCATACCAATTCATATCCATACTTAAAAAATTCATGTCCATACTTTACCACTATTTTTATCTAGCCTATTGTTTGCCTACAATCAATTATAACTGACTATGTTGAGGCCATTTAGACCCTAATTGTAGGTGCAAATCACATTTTGGATTTGCTTACCTTGATATGGGGTCCTATGCAACTTTTAATACCACCTCATAGTTCTTTGAGTCATCTATACCATGCATTTTCCATGCCAAAACTTAGACAAGTCATCAACTAAGTCATTATCAGTTGTAGGTGGGTGTTTAGGATATTTATATGGACTGTAGGTGTGTATAAGAAGCAAAACACAATGTATCATTCTCCTTAATTGGAATTTAGATAAAAATTACTCCCTTCAAAAATTTGGAACTCCTCCAACATGGTGACATGGTTTAGCATACCAACTTGGAGAACAAAGGTCCCTCAAAGCTTCCAATCCTATAGATAATAGTGAAGCAATTCAGTGTCTAAATGGCAACTTTGGGGTGTTCAACCATTGTTTTCCATTAGGCCTCTGCCCTCTATCTTTTTCAATTTGATATACCTAAGATAGGGATATAGAATTAGTATATCTAGATTGGTCAAGACTCCTGGTAACTCTACCATATGACCTCAACAGAATGCTTTGGTGCTCTATTTTGCACTTTTAGGGAAAAGAGCCCCTGAATAATCTCATTGAATCCTTTAGCATGGTTTTCAACCTCCATTTTCTCATCTAACCCTAAAAATAGGTCTGCCATGGTCCTTTTAACATATTAATACTCTAAGTAAATTTGCACCACATGTTTCAACCTCTCTATATGGCCCTTTTAACTCTCAGTTAAGCCACCTATAGGTGGTCATCCTCATACATAGGCGGTAAGTGCAAATTCAGGTAGTGAGCAAAATATATAGTCTTTTAATGAGTTGTAAACCTATTTCAATGATTTCAAATGGACTTTTCACACTTTAAGGACCTGAAACAAGTGTCAACACATCCTATTCAATGTGAATTTCTCTTCCAAGCACCTGTAGGTGCAATCTGAATTGCATCTAGGCAGTAAGCAAAGTTTGGGCATGAACATGGTTTGTGAGATTTAAAAATGTCTCTTAAAAGTCTCAAATAGACTCTTTTCACCATAAAAACCTTTCTCAACTTAGACACTCCTTTTGAACATGAGATCTTCATGAGGGCACCTGTAGGTGCATATTAATGGCAAGATTGTGTGTAAATGTTTCACATGAATGCAACAATCCATTTTTATTGCACCATATGGAATCCTAGTCACTTTTCTATGTTTTAAAGAGATGTATCAACATTTTCAAACTCCCTATGACTCCATGGACATGATTTAGAACCTTGCATGGTTCACCTATCTGACTATGTATGGCAGTCTTGAAGCAAACTATCTACATGATGTTTCATGATTGCACTCGCATGGAGTATGCCTTGGAATATGAGCTTGGAAGGTAAAGGGAAATAAGATAACATTGAGTCATATGGAAATAGACCTATCAAAACCCTCTAATACCATTGTCAAAGCATGAAGATCTAAAAATGGTGGAAAATTGGTCTGTCACCCAAATAAGAGCACTCTACAAACTTGAGGTGATTTGCTCATAAAAATAGCTTTAAATATGAAACCAAGCATAGGGATGATTAGATAATGAAGCCAAAATCATCTAGAATCAACCTCAAAAACTAGTTTGTACAAACTTGTCCAAAATGGAGCAAAACCTATAAGGTGCACAAATTAGCAAGTAGAAAAACACAGTTAGCTTGTAAAGGATGGTTCATAAATCATGGTTGAAAAATCTTGGAACTCTTATTATGTAAATGGATCTCTCTGAGTGTACTACCACCTACCAAAGGCATTTGACTTGGAACCCTTTTGCTAACCATACCAAGCATGAACCTGTTGATCACTTCTGCTTGTCTAGAAGGGAAAGAAAGGAGTGAAATGGTTTTGGGCTTTTTTTATCACTTTCAAAGTGTTTCAAGCACTAAGATGAGTGTCAAGAACATGAATAGATGTTACATCACCTTCTCCCATGTGTCACCTTCCCCCATGGGCCATATAAGTGCCAAACTCTTCTCTTTTCCCAAGAAAATTGCTCTTTCTTCTAAAGAACCTATCACTTTCAATTATGAATAGTTGATTAAGGAATAATAGGACACATGTCATGTGACATCACCCTTATTACACCTTCACATTTCCTTATGAAGCCATACAACTCATTAAATGCCCTATTTTGACCCCAAAATGACTCAAAATAATATAAGGACTAAAATGACTAATAACCAAGGCTAATATAACATGAAATCACACTAAATGACCTATAATACACATTAAGACATATATATTAGACACCTAAAACATCTAAAACTCAAGTTTTTACCTATAGGGGTCTCAATTTGACTTGCAGGGTCAAATTTGGTAAACAGGTACCATAATCCATACTCCATAGTTCCCTTGAGATACCTAATTATCCTCTTGACTGATTGTAGATGAATTTACTTAGGATCTGCTTAAAATGTTTCCAAAAGTCCTATTGCTTACATGATTTCAGGTCTAGAGGCAGTAGTATATAATAAACTCCCAATCATAGATATATATTTTATTTGATTGACTCTTGAAGATTCATCCTCCTTGCTTAGCTTACATCCTATAACCATAGGTGTACTTACAACCTTGATATCTTCCATTTCAAACTTCTTTAACATCTCTTTTATATACTTGACCTATGTAATTAACATACCTTTTTTAGATTGATTGATTTGAATTCCAAGAAACAAGGATTGTTATCCAAGCTTAGACATTTCAAATTTTGATTTCATCGCCTCTGCAAAAGCCTTGGTCATGTTCTGATCATTTCCTCCAAAGATGATATCATCTACATAGACCACCACTATCAACTGATGATAATTTTCAGTATTGATATACAAGTTACTATCTGCAATTCTTCTCTTGAAACCTTGGTCCAAAAGATACTTGTATGGTCTAACATACCAGGTTCTAAGGACTTGTTGTAGACCGTAGAGGGCCTTCTTCAACCTGTAGACATAGTCCTTGTTATCAATAAATAAGAAACCCTCAGGTTGCTTAATGTACGCTTATTTCTCCAAGTTCCCATTTAGGAAAGCTAACTTGACATCCATATGGTATATCTTGAAGCCTTTAAAACTTGCATAGTCAATAAACATCCTAACAGACAACATTGGATTTCTGGTCAAAAATAAGCAATGTGAGAATCAAATCCCCCATCCATACGATTAAAATTCATAAACCTAGCCAGAGATATCGTGGAAAAGACAACTAAAGACTTTGGTCATAAATGAGTTTGCACCCCTCATGGACCAAGACATAGCAGGGCAAGAAATATCAAGTTTTTCAAAATAAAAACTGATCCCCTGGATCGAAACCACTAACGCTCAAAGCCCCAATGATACCAAATGATAGATAAGTCTAAACCAATCTCAAACCAAACTCAAATAGGAAATGCAAGCAAAAATAGGGTAGGGTTTAAATGTTAGGAACCCGTGGAAGCACAATTGATTACCATATACAAGCAACTTAAGATGCGGAATTAATCAGAAGTAACAAGTAACTAGAAACCAAAAACAACACAGAATATGAGAGACAATACACAACTTGTATTAATACTCATCTAGAAAAGAATACAATAAAGAGACGCCACACTCTTCCACCTTACAGAGGCTTCCCACACCTCAAGTGTACAATACTTCTTTCCTCAAAGCTCTCTCTCTCTTACGGTCCCAACACACAACTCAAACACAGAGTTGGTGTTCACCTCCAACCAGTCAGTATCCACTACTGCTAGTACACCAGTGCTCCACGCACTCCACAAGTGCTCCACGCACTCCAAGTACACAATCATACTTCAAGTAGATCTCCCAAGAACTGCAACAACCTGCAACCCAAATTATCTTACTTATGGAAGGAACTGTCTTGCCTTCCTCTCTTGCTCTAAACCGAGTACACACCGTACTCCAAGTAGATCCCACCTAATCCTGCTCCTTGTTGTGTTGCTATCCTCCCTGATCTTGCACACCTGCAAATCAATCTAGTTCTGCACACCTGCAAACTTGGACCTTGCACACACATATACCTGCAGATCAATGATCTTACTAACCATGCAGATCTCCTAACGTAGCCATGCACACCTACTGACAAAGATCATACATACATGAAGAACCCTTCTAATTCTCCAAAACCAGCACCCACACTTGGCACTACTGTGGAACTAGGAGGAACACCCTTGCTCACTTCACACACAGAAGGAGCTAACTTTGCTCAACTCAAACTAGAACACTTTACAATACAGCCCATGAGTCTATTATATAGATCTCATGCAAACAATAATTAGACATCCAATTACAATAATTAGATCCACAGCTTCAAGTCTAAAATTGGCTCTCTTCATGCAAACAACTGGTTCGTTAACTAACTATCCGTGAACTGGCAGTTCTGGAACCGCACAGGCAACCGACGTCGGTCCCTGTCAGCCTGGAGGTGACTGACACCGGCCGATCCCTGACCGACGTCGGTTGTTGTCTTCACTCTATATGACCGACATCGGCTGATCAGACTGACGTCGGTTTCTCTGCAACTCAGCAACCTCTCTACAAGTTCCTCCATGTCTGCATCAGTGAAGCTTTTAGCTCCACAACCTAACATTAAATATTTGAATCGACCAACCATACCCCTTCTTAAAGATAGATTAAAACTGGTCCTTGTTGCTAATAGACAACCAAAACCAAAAGGGATTCCATGGAAATATCTTAACTAGTATGGACATATAAAACTCTAAAGAGCAGGATGAATTGGAAAAGATAGACTCACCTTCCTATCACAAAGACAGGGTGAAGCAAGGACCATCACATAGACCAAGCCAACACTAAATCTATAAAACATCGATTCTTATTTACCCTTCCATAATATCTCATTCAAGGCCATCTTGTTGTTAGATACCATAGGTAGCTGAGTACCACAAAGGCCATAAACAACCAATCCCACTCTTGCACAATAGTCAACTATCCCAGCACAGGGGGCATCTCTTTCTTCCCCATCTCAGGAAAAAAAGAGCCCCAGATATATCTTGAAAAAATAACAACCAAAAAATAGCTAACGGTTTCTTCCTCAGCACATCAACCACCAACAAGGAACATATAATCCTAAATGGCCCAAGAAGGACGCTGAGAGGAGTGTCTCTTGATCCAAGGAAGAGGCTAGTCTATTAGAAAAGATGGCACCCCCAAAATTGGATCCAAGTTGAAGAGGATCGGTTGCAACAAATCCAACAAGGTTTGGTTATAGGTGGAACATAGTGCAGCTCATTGCACCTGTAGCCATTGGATCCCTTACTAGAAAGTCCCCCAATGGCACTCCTTCAACAAAAACACACACAACAAAGATATGGGCAAGTAGCAAAAGAAGAGGAAGAATTAGAAACACTAGAAACCCCTATCCAGTAAGATCCAAAATATGTACCTACATCATTGACCTCTCCATCACCAGAAGTTGTATCACATCACATCAAGAGATTTATGTAGCAGATAGGTCACAAAAAAGATGGCATTGTGAACAAACTATCCAAGTGTTAACTCCAACACCTTTGTCATTAGTCTGATGAATCATTGATAGATACTAAAGAAGTAGCGTTGAACTCACAGATGCCATAGGAACAATAGGATACACATAAAGAGGCAGAACAGGCTGTAGAATGTAGACAAAGTAAGGAAGTGAAATGATAAAATAAGGAAAAGGCTAGACAAAAAGAGGCTGCAAAACAATAGCAATAACAAAATACGATACAATAGACAACTAGGGAAACTAAGGCTTAGAATTGAGACAATGACATTGAGGCATCATGTCAACAAGCTATGGATTAAGAGGCCACGAAGGATCAAGAGATTGCGGAGTTATGACTGCAGACCATTGTGGAAGTCAAAACAAAGAAACAATTGACCATCATAGAGGCAGTGAAGCAATAGGCCGTAGAGGATGTGAAGAAACAAAAACTATCATTGATTCCATTAAACAAAAGAATGTGGAACACGAAAAGAAGAAGCAAGTAGAGGAAGAAAAGATGAAGACAGAGGAAGAATAAAAGAAGAATCAAGATGAAGAAGATAAGATGTGGAGGGAAGAAGCGATAAAGAAGAAACAAGTTGCAATAGAGGAATAAAAGAAGAGGGCTACTAAGGAAGAAGCCAAATAGAATACTAACACTATCAAGATGTAAAAGAATACAGAGGCAGATAAAAAATGAAAGTAGTGGAAGAAGTGAAGGCAAAGGTAGTGCAAGTGACTGTGAACCAACTGTAGATTAACCAAGCAGTAGTGGATGTGTAGAAGATGGCATTATCAAAGAGCCCTGCACCCCCTCCTTAGGCCATTTCTACAATACCGCTAAGTCAGATCCTTTGGATGTGAGATGTATTGGCATATTAATCCTAGCGCAATACCTTATCTATACCAATCACTCTTCTTCATTAGGCTTTGGCAACCATAGCTACAACCATGTTGGTGCTTATGCCCTCCACTATTGAGGTTACATTTCAAGACTCCATCACCTAAAAACCTATGACCTTAGACCAGTAAGTCTAAAACTTAATCTAGGAAAATGCTAGCTTATGCCAACACCTACACAGAGCTAATGAAATCATTGAGGATGACTATCCCAAACTATTCAAAAAGGTTATCGATGATCATCTTCTTTCAAACCAAGAACAATTGCCACTTCTACTCACGCAGTTAGTCACTGATTAGAAGTCCATTCAGAAGGTTGACCAACTTTGGGCACAAGGCCAAGTTGCCAAGGTTGAAACAGAGACTCTCTTTGAGCTGCTCACAGTTTATTAGCATGATGTATCTGAGGCTGTAACTCAAGTAATGCAGGTTGCATGACACATGTTGGATTAGAAGCAGCACCTAGATGATACATTGGGCAGTGCCCAATCAGAGTTTGCATAAGCATCCACAATGAAGACAACCATGGAGGATAATGTAACCTCTTCTGATCAAATGGATGTGACTTTAAAAGCTTCCAATAGTGCATGGAACACTATTATGCAGTGGTTCCAGACTTGGTAGAACCAACTACTATGAAACAACTTTGTTGGAGTCCAAGTACAGAGGCACATGGAAAAACTCAATAATCTGCTATAGGATATCGACAAGGTGTTCATTTACAAATCCCATTGTCCCATCATTGAGGATTGGTTCAATGCCTTTCAAATTAGGCTTTATTGCATGCTCTTCTGTGTGTTATTCAGAATTTTTTATTAGATTGGAAAGCATATAAGGTCAACCTCGTTGCGTTTGATTCCTCGATCATGCCCTTAATCAACACTCCCTTTTTTGTTCTACCCAATCAACTTCTAGTGAGTCTCCAACAATAAAAGCATGCCACTCAGAGTGTTCCTTCCTTGACGTCACAAACTTCTTCCTCTTTCCTCACTCAGGGCCCTCCGCCATTAGCCAGCTAGGTAATGCACAACGACCTTTTTTAAAAATTTGGCTCCAATTTTGAACTTTTGATCCAATATGCCTCCACAAGTTTCATAGGGTCGGGATGGTTGAAAACTTATATAGGGTAGCCACCTATCTATGCTAGTATATTGAAAACCCAAAAGGGTGGTAGACTAGTATGCTACTTAGTTGAAAACTCACAAGTGTGGCTTAGTTGAAAACTCACAAGTGTGGCTAAGTGTTGTACATGGAGTGAAAAATGGTCAATGGCACTCCATGTCATTTTTGTGACTCTTTCTCAGTTTATCTCCAATTTTGGCTCACTCTCTCTGTGCGACAATGTCTTCATGTCTGTGATGTTGTCTCAGGACGAGCCAATAGTTTAAGTCTAGGAGAGTGTTAGCGGGAGATTATGTGCACACTGCAGTATGTGGAATATATATGACATGTTAGATGATTCTTAGTTGGTTATAGTTTGTTTCTTATTAGATTATTCTTGGACTCACCCCAGATATATGTTTGTTACAACTTGGATGATGTGTTGGTAGTTGGTACGATAGAAATAGTCAGGTGGTTACAAATAACTATGAATATTATAAAAGTAACCCTTGTTGGGATTGTAATACGCTGTTGATGCTGTTGATATTGTAAATTTGTGATGTTATGCTTAGTAAGAGAAATCTTAGCACTTGTTTTGTAATGGATTTGTGAATAGAACTACGAGTTGTAATCAAGCATAGGCTCACAAACAGTTCTACTATATATGTATGAGTTATTTGCATTCTCTAAGATTGTGTTAGTTTGATGTCATTTTGCTATAAATCGAATTGGTATCGTAGATAATAATTAAAGGTTAAGTCTGAGTTATATTTTCTGATTAAGATATGCATGGCAATAATGCATGTGTTGTAAATACTTGTGATTAGTAAGTTTTAACTATAAGAATTTTTGTGGAACTCTCTAGAATAGTGTTTTCATGATGCCAATAGCTTATCACTCTCATTTCTTATTGATCTTGACAACGATTCTTGTAAATAGCATGTTCTGAGGTCCCTCAGGAACCACAGCTAACACTTCTACTGAGATCCAAAGGGGTTCTTCTAATGCTTAATAAAACTTGAACCTCATTGAACCCAAACCCAATGTTGTCTGCTTCTAAAAAGTTCCCAATTTGCTAGGGGAAAACATGCCCTCCCAAGTCAAAGAGACCACCAAAAGGAGTCGTTTTGGAAGGTGAATATCTGTAGACTTGGATCCAATTATCCAAATGGGCACTCAGATTAAAAAAGAGGGTTGAATATTTCCCCTAAAGAAATCATTCAAGAAAATGAGAAATTGACACTCTGCTTGGAGTGTCCCACTCAAGGGATCTTGGGTCCTCGTACCCAATAAAATTGTAGCTTTCTAAAAAGTGAGAAACCACCACCATTAGGAAAGATAAAAAACTAGTTGAAAGCCATTCAAAAGTAGAGGAGTGCCTCCCACAAGCTCCACATAGCTTCAAACTTTCAAAACTTAAGCCCTCCCGGTCAAGGATGCACTTAATCCACTAAAAAAGAACCAACCAAGCCAGGGGTCAAACCCCCCAGTTCCAAAGGTGAACAGGGCCAAAAAGCATATCATAATCTAATAGCTTTCAATCCTTTAGAAGCCACTGTGAACCATGGATATTTACTCCAAGAAACCCATAGCATAATGCTTTCCTTGTATAGAGCAAGGAGTTTCCAGACACCAATGTTGAGAAAATCTAGAACATCCCCATCATCCCAACCATCATCATCATCCTCCTACACATCCACAGAATTTGAATTGTCACCTCCACTCCCTTTCCTGCTCATGGTTGAGATGAGTTGCATCCTTAATCTATTTATGAAACATCAATTATTTAGATTAGAATAAGCCCACCTTTAATAACTAGTGTGGGTAACAACGCCAAACACAGCAAGAGATCCAAGGCTCCCCTTAGCCAGAAACAACTAACCAGGGTTACAAAAAGGACCCTACCGAAAGATACCTCAGGAGGATCAAGTCACCCCTTGGGCAAAAATCGCTGACCAGGAGTATAGAGAGGACCCAGCCGAAATAATTAACTATAGTGAAAGACTAAGAGGGCCCTAATAAGGGAGAAATAACAAAAAGTAGAAACCAACCTGGGCACAAGGGGGCCTAGGTCCCCATGAAGCCTCCGATTTTGATTGGATCGAGAACCAGTAGAGGAAGAGCTAATACCACATTTAACTGGTGTGGTAACCAATCGGTTTTGACTAGACCAAAACCCAGCTTGGACTAAAAGAGGCCCAGGGCTTAGGATACCATCAGGGTCCCCAAGGGTTCAACGACTTGATTTTTTCTAGATCAAGAACTAGAAATTTGCAAGTCGTTAGTGCGGGAGCCAGCGTAGATAAAAAAAGCGGAGACTCAGGGCTCAAACATAACCAAAATGATAAACACAAAGTCGCAAAGGCACAACAAACTGATTTAACTAGATCGAAAGCCAACGTGAACACAACTGAAAGTCCAAATCTCCAAATACAACAAAAAGGGATTAAACCTTTATAGGACCCCTACAAGACCAAGTTCGAACATGGCACTTCTAAAAGTAACAAAAGAACCCTCAAAAGAGACAAGAGAAACCCAATAGAATCCACAAAGGAATCCTAAAGTGAAGAGCCCTTAACCACTTCAATAAAAAGTATAGCATCCCATATAGAGAGAAGAATGGGCAAAAAGTACAGAATTCAAAAGAACTAGTCCATCTTCCACAAAAGTCAAAGCTGGGGATAATAGAAGCCCAATGGTTAGAATTAAAAATTAATAAAACCCAGGTTAGTCTCAGATCCATCCTATCAAAAGCGTATGTCATCCCACTTCTGATTATCCTGGGAGAAGCCGAGTTCAAAACTGAGCTATTGCAATCAGCATCCACAACACGTCTCAACCCTTGCAAAACCAACCAAACACTCATCTCTTGTCATGACAACATTGGATTAATATGGTAAAAAACAATCAATCCATGTGAGATCCAAATCCAAGCAAGCAGATCCTCGAAACACCCAGAACAGTCTGGGACAACTCGAATCCCCGAAACATCATTTGTTATTTCAATAATTGTTTTGAATTTGAAAATGTCAATTCCTATTATAATTATAATAGGGTCGTGAAATGATGGAATATGATTTTTCAGTCTTTCCAACTGCTGAAGCAAGTAGTGAAATCTTGGAAGTTGGACTTGAGAAATATATTTTTTTGTGAAATAATTAAAATAAATAATCTCATTAAATACGAAAACCTTAACTTTTTCAAAATTTAAAAATTTGAACTATAATTTTACACTTGCATGAAAAATATAAACGCATACAAAACTATTGTTTTGAGGACATTAAGAAAATATAAAGAAATATTTTCCAATCATGTAAGTCATACCAGTGATTTCTCTTCTCAAGAACTTGTTGTGAAGGATTGTATTTCCATTTTATAACAGGACGACATTGTTTCATGTCTATCTCAATAAGAAAAACTGCTTACATTTTTGCTACACATAACGTCAAAAACATTTTGCTCTTTGGAAAGGTTATCTTATGTGTTTATCTAGAAGTCTTATTGTTTTCATATACTTTGTGCTAACAAGTACTAATAAAAACAATGCTAAAAGTGATGAATATTCTTATAACTAGTTTCCTTTAATCCCAGTTCAAATTTCCTTTTTTTGTGTTCATCATTTTCCAATGTTCCTTCATTCTATGGAATTTTTTTTAAGAATGGATACGATTTCAAGCTTTTCATTATGTCGTATGTACATATTATTTTAATTTTTCTATTTAATTTTTTTTTGCTTTATTACTTGTTTTTCTTTTTTTTACATTTGTTTAGTATGTTGTTTTTACTATCATTTTCAAACATCTCAATATTTTTTCATATTTTATGGAGAAGATAGAGTTATGAGTGCATGCAGTGTAAATAGATAGTTTCAATAATAGTTAAAATGATGATTTTTATCAATTTTAATTGAATTATAAAACTCTTTTAGATATTTTGGGTGTTAGAGTGATTATTTACCTATATTTTTTATGTATTAGTTCACCAAACCTATCCCTTCAAACCCTTATTATCCCAGTCTGCTTAATTTCCCATTTTTCATACAACACCAATCAAATAACGCATCTTAATTTATTTAAACTATGTAATGGGGTTCACTCTTAAAAACATAATAAATAATTACCTAATTGCACTCTCAAGAAAATTTAATAAACATCTTATTATTTCCATGTCTTGTCTCCAAAACACATTGGTAAGGTCGTGAATGTTAGTGACTAGATTTGCACTTCCCCTTCTAAAAACTTTCATCTTAAAATTTTGACACAAATGTAAAACTCATTCACCTAATTTAAAACCACTATAATCATATTTATGAGACCCAACTCTTTCTGCACTTAACCATTAAATTATTAATTTGCATTCAAATATTTGTTATATAATTTTTAGATCATTACTTTTTTTTGTTGTTGACAATTTTGTTGAATGGAAAAATAAATCTTCAAACCTAAAATGATATTAAATCAACCAAAATCAACCCAAAAAAAATATAACCATAATTCTTTGATAATATCATATATATATATATATATATATAATTTCTCATTAATAAATTTAAATAATGATGTCTTGAACTTTATTAACTAATTCCTTCAATCTCATTAAACATATGTAAACCTTCATGGACTTTAAAGATTAAAATATAATGCATGTTGATGTTTTATGTTGAATAAATTGTAATATTTAATAAAATTTCAAGGACCGTGTTGTGGCTATGACATACGTATATCAAGTGGACATGAAGCATAAAGTGAAGGCAGTTTTGAAATAATAAAGTTAATTTGAAGTGACTTTGTCAAAGTTTGTTTTATTCACGATAGAATTGGTTTTAAATATAATATATTTTTGGATACAATGGTGTGTTTTATAAATAAATGGCATTAAATGGTATGCCTTTTTCTGGACTGCATAAATGGTATCCATGGTTGCACGTTTGCTATATATTTATGTTCTAAGCTTTATTAATAGCGACCTTGGGCCTTGTCAATGGTGCCTCTAGTTGTATAATACTTTGTCAATATCACCCAAACATTTTCCTAACCTTGAAGCATTTTCCCTGAGAATATTCACATGATAGCTCTATACCCCTTTCAAGTTTTATTTGTGAATATAAATGCATGTAGCTAGAATATAATGCATTTCATCTATTTTGGGAGTGTTTGAGCCTTAAAAAAACATATGCAAACTTACAAGTCATTACTTTTGGTTATCAAATTACTCTGTTTGTTTCAAATGGAACATAGATTGTTTACAAGGAAATACATACATAAATTGTGTGAGGGAAAAAAAAATACAATACATGAAATGTTTTTAGAGGTAAATGGGTCTTTCAAGGTAAAATTTATAAGTGTTATCTTTTAAAATTACCTTCAATATTAATATGTTTTCTTTTTTTCCCATAAATAAGTTTGAATTATTATCATAAACATAATGAATAAATATGAATATATATTTCTGAGTGGATATTTGAGATAAGTAAAAAATGAAAGCACTTATTTTTTGTTTGTTATATTTAAGTTTTTTTTAGTGTATTGGGATATTTAATTATGATTTTTTTTCATGAACTCAAAATAATTTAAAAAGAAATTTTAAGATGGCTTTTAATAATTTTCAGAGGTTATTTTTTAATGTTTGATTAGTAAAGATACACTTGAGAATTTGGCGGTATTGTTGAAAGTGGTGTAGTCCTCTCAATTTATCATGTTCTCTCCATTTAAGTACGGGAAAATTCATTCTAAAATTTTCAAAGAGTGGTTGTTTCAATTCCTATGAATCTTAAATTTTCCATTCAAGACAGTATTTGAAAATATAAATCTTACAAAGTATTCATAAATATAAATCAATTTCTATTTCTTTAAAAAATAAATTTTAATTTATAAGTAAAATGACTTGTTATATTCTCCTTTGGAACTAGATGCTTAAATGTTTTAGATGATTGAGTAATAATAAAAGTAAAATAGATACAGTTTGGGATCAAAACT
This sequence comes from Torreya grandis, assembly GCA_037957365.1. Taxonomy (NCBI): domain Eukaryota; kingdom Viridiplantae; phylum Streptophyta; class Pinopsida; order Cupressales; family Taxaceae; genus Torreya; species Torreya grandis. The sequence continues at coordinate 3,187,935 of JARHVA010000675.1, read as the reverse complement.
TTTTCTTTGATAAAATTATAATTTTAGTTATTTACATTTAAAATTTATGGATACAACTACTTAGTGGTTAATCAAAATCTTATGTTTTTATTTTTATTTAAGTTATTAAATAAAGAAGAGTGAACCCCATCATAAAATTATTTATCAAAAAACTAACATTGATTTTAATTTTGTATATTTTATTGGAGTCTTTTAAATTAATGTTTAAAATATTTAAACAATTATTTATTAACTTAAGTTCCTTAATATAAATATTTTATTAACTTAAAGTTTACTTAAACAATTATATATTAACTCAAGTCATTTAATATAAATATTTTATTAACTTGAAGTTTAGTTATAGTTTATTTTATAATGAATTTCAACCAACTTGAATACTTCAAAAGACTTAGATGAATTCATTAAAAATGGGATATCATCTACAGGTGGAAAGAGCTCATCTTTTTTATTTCATTTACTTCTAAATTTTTGTGATAGACATTGTTCAAATTATAGGATTACCAAAGGGCACATTTTTTAGTGGATGAATAAATGCCAAAGACACGCTTTTATATACAGGGCTTATTATCATTATATTTTGATTATTTAATAAGATGCATTTGATCTAATCATTTGATGATATAGGATATAGCAGTCAAATGTAGATTATATATTTTTACTTATCCATCAAATAATGAACACTTTATGCATTGGTTTGCATAAAATTTTATTTTTCTTGTAATATTGTAATTAAAATTTAGCAAAAATAAAGTTTAGATTAAATTTATATTTTGGTTTTGATCCTTATTTTTCATGATTTATACATTTAATATAAATCTTTTTTTAAGATGTTTTTGATAATATAAGGTGGAAAAAACTAGGGGCCGAACCCTTAACAGAAGCAAAAAAAGGAATAGAAAGGCTCACAAACAAAAAGAGCCCCCAGAGTCAGCTACATCATAAATAACATAAACAATCAATAAACAATAGATAGTATAAATCAAAAAATAACACAAAGTATAAAAAGAAACTAGACTAAGGAGAAACAACCTCCCAACCTTTAGCCATAAAATCCACAATTTCATCTAGTTTCTTGACTTTTTCATCATCCTCACCATTCACCAGTGACTCATGTTCCTTCAACAGATTCAAGTTGAGCAACACCAAGCAACAAAGCATACTGCTAATAGAGGCTCTCAAGGAATGAACCTTCTGCTCCACATACTCCACATAACCCCTGAGATTAGCAATAACATTTTCCTAGCTGTCTTCCTTATCCTTAGTCTCCTTTTCAAATTCCTCCACAATAATCTTCTCCCATTCACCAGCATTGACTGCAGATGCACCCCCCTCACCATTAGAATCCTCCGTTTGTTTCTCATCTCCCCCACCTTCATTCCCTTCAAAAATATCCTAAATCTCAATGTCTTCGGCTTTCCACTAAACCTTACCTTGAGTAGAAGCTTCAAAATCACTTTCATAATAATCAATTAATTTATCATTCGGGGCTAATTTCCATGCAATTCTCCCTGACCTTCTCACCCAAGATGAAAAAACCTTTTTCTTGCCCTTTGATGTCATTTTATACCTTTTCACCAGGCCCTCATAATCACTGCTTAGATTCATATGGGACCCCATTTTATCTTCAGTAACCTTCCCTTTAGAATCCACCTCCTGGGTCTTTCTTTTTTTACTTTTCACACTCCCTTTAGAAACAAGAGTATGTAAATCCTTCACAATCTCCTCCAGAGTAATAGAAAAAGAAACCCCTTTCATTTTTTGGTTATTAGGGGTAGAGCATGGTTCCTCAGAAATAGTAGTAACAATGGGGGGTATGGCAGCCTAAACTTCAACAACAAAGGGTTGAATTGGCTTAGGAGGGTCCAAAGTAAGGTGGAAAAACCCTCCCTGGAATGGGACTAATTCCTTGCCTTCACCTAAGAAAAGCTTTTGGTTCTGAGTGTCAGCCACCTTAGTCTTCCTCTGTAACTTAGTCCCTTTTGTTGAAAGACCAATCATCATGGCAATGACCTCTTTAAAGATTTCAAAACCAATTTTGCCAATGGTAACCCTGTGATTCTGCCATGAAAGAGCACACTGCATAGATAAATTTTCATCAAAACCATTGAGGCATTCCAAAAAGGGGGCTATGGCCCCTTCCTTACAGTAATGTCAGACCAAGGCATTATCTTTAAATTCATAGAAAGATATAGGCTCGGTGTGAATTCTATTTCCTCCCATTCTCACCTTACCCTCGAGATTACAGAGCCAAAGATACTGAGAGCATAGGTAAATTTCCACTTTGTAAGTTTGCAAATTAATTCTAGCAAGGTAGAAAATTATAATGTAGCAATAATTGGGAAGATAACCCAATATGTGTGAGGCATCAACAACTCAATACGCCTTCACAATATCCAATGGATGCCCTTTCCTCCCATGCTCAAAAATGATTTTTTGAAACTTGTTATCAAAATCACTTATCCCACTCAGCTGAACACATGTAAATAATAATAATACTAGAATGGCATTAGTCAGAGATGTACAATAGCTCATAATGCCCCTATACTTAAGCATCCACATCATTTTTACAAGAAAAACATTTGACCATCCAAGCTAGCAGATATGATGAGTTATCCTTGACAAGTCATCTCTTTATGAATGAGTTCCCTTATGTTAACGGGAACATTAGTATTTAGTGCCAACATCACCAATTCATAAACTGCTAACCATAATTAGCGAGGGCATTAGGAACACCATTCCCTTATCTAAATATGTGAGAGAATTCCACTCTATAAATTCTCTGGATAAGAATTTGGATGTCCATGATGATATCCTTAAGTCTCCACCCAACTATCGAAGCATTGGTAACAGCATTGAGGACAAATTTAGAGTTTTCCTATATGTGCAGATTAGAAATGCCCAAGGAAATGGCCAATTTGATTCCCCATAAGAGAGCAGAGGCCTCAACATAGTTGTTACTTTGAGTACCTAAACCACCAACATAGGTAGTAATAAGCATGCCTCTATCATCCCTAATAATCCCACCACCACTGGTCGTGCCATTGGACTTAGAGGCCCCATCAAAATTAAGCTTGAGCCAACCAGATGTCAGAGGGATCCATTTAACGTTAGATCTCAAAATTTGCTTTTAATTATCATGGACAAGGATTTGGTTAAGAAATCTCCAATTGCCAACAATGTTTTTCTCTTCTTGAGTGAGGGGTTTTTTGGCAATTTTAAGATGGGAACTAGCAACACTTTCAATGAGGGAATTAACAAAGGATTGATAAACTTGAGAAGAATCTTTGACAGCTTCCCTAAAGATTCTATTGTTCCTTTCTTTCCACAAAGACCAACCAAGAAAAGGAAGAGTTTGGTTCCAGAGCTCCTTAAGCTAGGGATGAGAAAAAGTAGGAAGCCAATTAAAAATCACCTCCTTAATATCTTTGTTGCAAACCCATTGGATTCCAAAATTCTATAGAATAATACTGTAGATTTCCCTGGTAAAGGCACAATGAAGAATAAGATCAGGAATTGTTTCCTCCTCCTGGAGGCAAAGAACACATCGATTAACCAGAGAGAAACCCCTTTTTGCAGATTGTCTTGGGTTAAGATCTTATTATGAGAAATATCCCACCAGAACATATTGACCTTAGGAATAAGTTTATGATTCCAAACTTTATGCCAAAGCTCATTTTTGTAAGTATCAAGAATCAGCAGATGGTAAGTATAATTAACAGTGAAGCATCCTCCTATGTCAGGCGACCAATATAGCTCATCTTCTCTAGGAAAAATTAGAATTTTGATATCCCCCAATAGCTGTTGGATAGATCTCATCCTTGAAATAAGCTCTAGATGATTAATACAATAGTCAAGAAGATTTTTCCAACATCTAATACCATTCTCATGATGTATATAATGACAAACCTTTGACCCAAAAAAATGTTTGGCTATAATAGCAATAGCTTCATTACCTGCATAATTTGTTAGGGCCTTATCATCAGCCCAAGGATCCTCCCAAAAATTTATAAGGTTGCCATTCCCCAATTTCCACTTAAGCCCCTGTTTAATCCAACTTCTAGATTTCAGCATTTTTTTCCAAATCAACGACCCCTGGGGGAGTCCTTCCTGATAAAGGACATTAAGATTGTCAGCACCCTGAAGGTACTTAGCTTGCATAATAGTTCCCTAATATTTATTATTGTTAATCAAATTCCAATTGATTTTGGAAAGAATGGCTTTATTCATGTTTCTTATAGATCTAATATTAAGCCCCCCATGAGTTTTAGGAAGGCAAACCTTCTCCCATTTGACAAGAGACATTTTCTTTTTTTATTCCACACTTGTCCATAAAAAATTCTTTTGAATCTAATTCAGTTTGTTAGAAACATACTTGGGCATTTTGAAAAGGTAAAAGAAGTAAGTTGGAATTCCTTACAAGGAAGCCCATAGAAGCTACAATTTTTTGACATTGCTCAAGAGCTTACCCTTATAGCCAATCAACTTCTTTTGGGTTCTTTCCAAGATATCATTCCAAAATATTTGAGATACTTCTTTAATAATTAAAGGAAGGCCAAGGTAGACAATAGGCAGATCAGGCACAGCACAGCCAAGGATGTTAATAATTTTTCTTTTGAGATCTTCCTGTGTGTTAAAGAAAAAACATTACTCTTTTGAAAATTGATGTGTTGGCTAGAAGATTTAGCATAATCATTGAGGATATTCCTCTAATTATGAGCTTCTATAACTAAATAAATACCAAATAGGATGGTATCATCCACAAATTATTGAACAGACATTGGTTGTAGAGCAGAAGTAGGTTTGATCCCCATAATTTCCTTAGAAAGAACCTTAGAGTGGACATATCTTCCAAGGGCTTCAACCATCATGATAAACAGATAGGTAGAAAGAGGATCATCCTGTCTAAACCCTCTCATGGTAGAGAAAAAACCTCTAGGAATCCCATTAACCAGAACATAAAATTTGGCAGTGGTAACCGCTTCCCGGATGAGTAAGGAAACTTTATCATTAAAACCAAATTTTTGGATAACCTTGAAAAGAAATTGCTAGGAAACTCTATCATAAGCCTTAGAAATATCAAGCTTGAAGACCATACCAGGAATCCTGCTCTTCACCATAGAGATAATGGCCACATCTAAACTCTAGATCCTGAGAACAAAACCTTTCTGAGAAAAGGAAATGATTTTATCAAGGAAAGGTTGAAATCTCAGAACAAGAAGTTTGGTGCATAATTTGTAAATGGTATTACACAAACTTATAGGTCTAAAATCTACAAGAAACTCAGGATTTGGCTTTTTGGGGACAAGAACAATAAAGGTATTGTTAGCTTGCTTTAAAATTTTCCCAGTTCTAAAAAAATATTCCAGTGATATGCTTATTGGTTCAAGAGTGATGCAGGTGAATAGTATTAAGATAAAACTATGACTTGAAATTCCTAACTTGGGGGGGTAATCCATTCAACTTCAAACCAAATAGAAATGTGGTCTAATAATAGAGCATATAGGATGACTGATACAGGTTGATAAAAATTATTGGCAAAGGTAAAATGATGTTGCTTAGGAAATAAAGCTCTATTTAAATTTTTCTCCACCCTTTCACCACTTTGGTGAAAGTACGACCATGTAACCCATGGAAATTTATGAAGGAGGTTATGATGATGGTCTGGATATGACATCCCAAGATTATTATTCATGTAGAACCATGCCTCTATTTCTCCATCCCACCACCACATTGGGAGTAACCCTTATTTATCTTATCAATATTAAATCATGTTAAAATCACCACATATGATCTAGTTGGTGTCAAGGAGTGAGTCAACAAGCCACCACCACATTGGGAGTAACCCTTATTTATCTTATCAATATTAAATCATGTTAAAATCACCACATATGATCTAGTTGGTGTCAAGGAGTGAGTCAACAAGCCACCACCACATTGGGAGTAACCCTTATTTATCTTATCAATATTAAATCATGTTAAAATCACCACATATGATCTAGTTGGTGTCAAGGAGTGAGTCAACAAGCCACCACCAAAATGGCATCCTCTTACTAACATCTTTGGAAGTATAAATGTTTGAAATATTAAGAGAATGGCCATTAAATTTGAAGAAGGTCCATACAAACCAATGCATGGGGTCCAAAACCAAAGTAAAAATATTAGTGATAGAGAAGGGAAATTAATGTAACCACACCCCCATGACCATTCTCATGCTTTAACATCTGGTAAACATCACCCATCCAAATTGATCTAATGGCAGTATTGAGTATAAATCTCGAAATCTTAACTTCTTGTCAATAGATAATTTTCATACTAACAAATAACTAACATGTATCCTTAATATATGATTTTAGGTAATTTTAGTGGGGCCTCACACATTCCAAGCATACACAATCATGGAATAACATTTACTTTCATATTGATATCCTCACCATCCTCCTCTAAAAATGAAAATTTATTAGCCAAATAGGATTGATGGTTACCTTTCATAAAGTCACTTAAATATAATTCCCACCATTACATACTCACCATTTTAAGGTGATGGGGAGGGGTTGTGTTCTCAAAATTACACTAATTTACTATCAAACAATATTAAAATGTTTATTGCATGATTATTTAACCTCAAAAGAGGGTTATGTTAGTTGAGAAACCATTATTTGGCTCCGAGGACATAAAAAAATATGTGGATTTTAGAGTTTAGATAATAGGTGGCACCTCCTAATGGGTGGAAAAAACTATTTATTTACTATCCATCATTGAGCTACCTATGTGTTTATACATAGTGGCTAAATACTTTCCCATTGTGTGAGGTTATTGTGTATTCCTTTTATTGGTCACATTGGTCCATCCATTAGATGTTGTTTGTGCATTTGTATTCACCTCAAGAGAGGTTTAGGTGGTGGAAAAGGCCATGAAATTGCCATAAAATGGCATTCATGCATTTTATGGTTTATGACTTGTTAATGGAAGCAAGTGTTAATATTATTAATATACAACACACGTTATGTGATTTATTTGTCACCTATTTTTTATTTTTAAATTTTATAATGTTTTTGAATTTTTTAAAATTTATAGAATAATATAAATGAAAAAGAAGGCACAAGGGAACACATTAGAAGAATGGAACAAGTCTCACACAATTGATAAAATAAGCCAAAGGGCATAATAAGAGGAATAAGATAATGAGGATTATAGGAAACCTATAACCTCTGTTAGAAATCAAAGCATGCTAGGATAGGAGGTTTAGATATATTTATTATCATCATTAGGAAGCCAACGTAAGTTCCCAAAATTAGATAAATAATCAAAAGAAACTAGAACCAAAGTAACATAGTAATCAACATAGACCAAATGGCTAGAATAATGTCAATGTACGGGGAGGCAAGTGCCAAAGCATAAAGAAGAATGTAATCAAACTCTAGGGAGAAAAAATTTGGAATGCATGACATATATCAAAATGAATCTATGCACAATAATAAGGATATAGTATAATAAATATGTGTCAACAAAGTGTGAGATGTGGACTAGCAAGGCTAACCAATAATATATTCGATATCATCAAATTTATGACTATAGGAGTTTGATATGTCACTCAATTTGTCTAAAAATAATCGCAAGATGTGAAATAACTATAACCATCCCTAAGATTAATGTGAATATTATGGGCTTGAAGAGCTACTAAAAATGTGTAAGAATATACCATGGTAAAATAACTATTCTAGGTTGTAAATTATTGTGACCAACATGCCCCACCCTCATTTATTCAGATGGGGACCCTCTTGATTCAAAATAATTGCTTCACTCCTCTTTTCTTACTTAGTTGCTCATTTATTTTTAGGCCTTAAATCTTTGTTTGGTCTATTTTCTCATTAAGTTCACTTGAGACATCATTTAAGCAGTTGGAGATTTCACTTGTATGATATTGTGTGTATATGCCTTATATGTTTATTTTAGGTTCAAACTCAAGAGAATGATTTATCAGATCTATCCCTTTTATTCTTTTGATTTGAATAAGAACATTGGTCTAAAAATGTTGAAAATAGCCTATAATTGATCCTCATTCATTCAAAATTCTTGTGTGAAGCATTTATGCTTTATAATCATCGATTATGGATTTTCAAATTGATTTAGTATTTATCTTGGTTGAAGTATATGTTTAAGTCTGAATTGGCATAATATATGATTTATTACATAAAACCTTAGGCTTAGCCATTGATTTAACTAGGCCTTTTAAATAATCCATTGTATTGAACTTTGGCCTATGTCATGAAATAATAAGGATAATTTTACTTCAAAATGGTTTAATTCACATGAAAATAGCCTTTGGTCTTGCTTAAATATACATTTAAAATCATTTCATCTATGTCTAAATGATCCATAACCTATGTTTAATCTATGAAAATGCCTTGTTCTAATCGAAATATGTATTCATCTATGTGAAAATTTGGTTTTCATTTATGTGTATTCGATTTTGATTTCTTGACTAACTTATTAATTAGTTGTTTGGATATTTGTTTTATCTTTTCATAGGTTCAACCCTTCTGAGACAAGAGATAATGTAAATATTTCACCTATAGAGATCACATTTAATCATAAAGTCTGGAGTCTCAAATAATTGGCTAAGTCCATTGGTAGTGCAATGTAGAATCCCTCTAAGTTGTTTAATCTCCCATCTGAAAATCGATGTTCATCTAAGTGATCAACTACTTTTAGCATTTGGTAAAGTTTCTAAGTCTTTTAGATTCTAGATTCTCTATGATTGTGACAAGTGTCACAATCACAAAAGCCTAGGTTAATGGTAGTAGTTGGCATAATTTGAAGTATCTCTAAGGATTGAAGGCTCAAGATGTTGCCATGTGGCATAATCTCATAATCTTGGGATTTAGAGAAATACCATAGAGATCTTTGACCTCTAAAAAGCTCATGAACCATCGTATCTCTTAGATCGATAGCTCATGTGAGCTTAGAACCCATAGGGGACTAATGAGTATAAGATGACCATGAGCCCTATGATCATGCCATATGGTATAATTGTGTTTGATCAAGAAAATACATGATCATTTAGGATGATATCACATGGCATCATCCCATGAGATAGAACATAGATTGATTGAATGAGGGACCGCCATGTGGATCCTGATTATGTTAGCAAATGTCATGAACCTAAATTTAATGAGTGTCTACCCATCAGTAAACCATCAATCCTAGGTCTTGAGCCAATCAAAGCATGCCACATGTCACTAATTATAACATGCCATGTGGCATAGGCTCAAACATGTGAATGATGTGTCTAAATGTAAAATCTTACTTTATTTTTCTCGCATTAATTGTTCATTCAATTCTTTGTACCTTTGCTATTTTTGGTTTTGTATTTAAACATTTTCATTGAAATGTGAAGGTTCAAAGTGTGCCCCACAATAAAGATTCTTTGAAAATAAGACAAGTGGTAACATCTCTTAAATCTTAAACTAAGCAAAAATTTGAAAATCAAATAAGGCATTTAGAACCTTTGAGCTCCATGATTCTAGGTTCTAACTCCATGATTCTACCATGTGGCACAATCATAAGGATTTGGTATCAAGGAATAATGAATAAATGACAAAATGCCACAAGCCCCTAGAGCATCATGAACCATCAGATTTCTTAGATCAATGGTCTACATTAATTAAAATACAAAATCTTACTTTATCTTTCTCGTATTAATTACTCATTCAATGCTTTGTGCCTCAACTATTTCTAGTTTTATACTTAACCATCCATTTTCATTAAAATGTGTAGGTTTAAAGTATGCCCCTTGATAAATATTCAATCAAGATAAGATACGTGACAGTGTCTCAAGAAGCTTAAACTGGGCAAAAATCTAAAAATTGACTAAAGCATTTAGAACCTCTTAGCTTCATGATTATGCAACATGGGACAATCACAAGGAGTTAGGGTTGGGGAATAACAAAGAAATTATAAAATTCCATCAGCCCTCGAAGCACCATGAACTATCAGATCTCTTATATCGATGGTATACAGGGGTTGATTACTAATGGAAGAAAGGTAGCCTCTCAAAGAGGTCCCAAAGCTCAAAATCCTAAGATGATTCCATGCGGTGCCATCACGAATGATGATAGTCAATAAAAGGTTAAATCATAATGAATCAACCTTGAGAGCCTAACATGATGAGATAATGCTATGTGGCATCATCTCATTGACCTAGTGACATCATCAAGTCCCCTCAGTATAAATTTGATGGGTGTCTACCTATCAATAGGTTGTCAAGTTAGAACCTCTAAACCAATGAGGGCTTACCATGTGATAGGAGCACTAATCTAAATTTGATGCCCATTTGTAGTCAATAGGCCATCACTATGTGAATAAATTATTCAACTGAAACATCCTCCTTTATTTTTTGTATTTTAGTGCTTTTACCTTAGAAGTTTCTTTTGAGATTGTACTATTCATTGAAAATATGCAAAATTATATTTTTCCTCACATAATTCTAACTAATCTAATTACCTATAGATAATATATGCCTATTCAAAATGTCTTGTTTAATGTTGAAAGTCATTTGGTAATTTTTCTTGTCTAACTTGTTAGTGCCTCTTTGCTTTCTTATCTAAGTTTTTGACTTATTTAGGTAAATAAGGCCCTTGACCTCCAAGATCATTCCACATGGCATGATCTCAAGAGGTTATACCTAAAAAAAACATATCAAAACTAGTAAAAGTTCCAAAGGCCATCAAACATCAATCCCATAGATCAATAGCTCACAAAATCCAATCACCAATAGATCCAATAGTAGTATCCCTAAGCCTCAAAGGCCTGTGATGTTGTGATATGGTAGCATCTCAAAATACCATGACTTAGAAGACTTTGGATAAGGATGCATAGCCCTGAAGGACCATGATGTTACCATATGGTAGCATCATGGGATCCTAGGACTCAAAGAATATAGCAAGGAGCTAGGAATACTTAGATCATCATGAACCATCTGATCTCTCTTATTGATGCCTCATGGGACTTGATACTACAAAGAACATGGTCACTACAAGGATCTTGACTACAAAAAGAGCTCAGTGATCATGCCACATGACATGATCATATTAGGTCTAAGCTCATTGATATCCAAAAATAATAAAAGTGTCATGGAGAGATTAAAGAAGAGTCAAGGGAGTGCCAAGTGTCACCTCCTTATGAAGTTGTAAAAACATAGACAAGCATAGGTCAAGTAAGGAGATAAAAATGTATAAAAGAGCATAATTTAGCCCAAAAGGTGTAAAACAAAGTGCCAAAAGATAAAAATGGAGTCTGATAGACATAGTTAGTGTGTTGATTCAGCAAAGTAATGATGAGATGGGAAATTGATGGCCATCTAGACCATCCAAGCTGTCAAAGGACTTAAAGTGCCTTATGTGTCAAAATTGAATATAACACTTACTACAGTCAATTTCTCACTAACAAAAGGATATGAATGATAAAATTCGATACAAGGCCTATTAGATAGATAATCATATAACTCATGTCTTAATCTATATTGACATAAGGGATAAAATTAAATTAAAATTCATCTAAACCATTGATCAAGGCATCGTCTACGTAGCTAAGTAGGTAAAAAGACATGGACTCTAACTATAAATCATTGTCAAGCTAACAAATTTTTCAAAATCCCAATTGCATTTCACAATCATCATTGAGAGTTTATAACCACCCCAATAATGGGTTGAGCTAACTTCATGGAAAAATATCTCTCTATAACAGACATTATTTCCCTTTGTACAGGGTTGACACTTTATGCAAATAAACTTTGTTAAAATCATAGTAGAATCATTTTACTTATTTTCACTCTATCTTCTTCCCTAGGAATGTTGTCCATGGTTTATTTTTTAGATTTTATGATTGTGTTCAGGAATTGATGTTATGATGTGTTACTTAATGAATGTAGTAGTTAGATCATTTGTATGCTAATCTAATTTTCTTGTAATTTATTTTTATTTTCTTTAGAACACTTTTTGCTTTATGTGCTTGCTGTTATAAGTTAATTTGAAAGTCATATGTGCAGTCTACTACAGGCCTTTTGGTGTTATTATATTTAGTGAAGAATTGATGAGTTAGGAATTCAAGTTGGTGTCCTTAGAATCTTTCCCACTAAGTGTTCAAATTTTTTTGAAATTGTTTAACCAACACATAATGGTATAACTATGACTTGGCATGCATAAGTTCTTACAATATTGGCATCCTCTTAACTAGAAATATCCTTTTCTACATTCCCTTTCCCTCTTTTTTCATGTTTGTTTTAGAACCTAAATACCCTTCCCTTTCCTTATAAATTAGTGAAATAGAAACACAATAGTAGTTTAGAATCAAGACCAACTTAAAAAATAAGAATTATATTCAATCAGGATATTGAGCTTCTAGTGGTAGTATCTACCTCTCCTGGAAGCTATTTCCAGTAGGATACATCATAGAGCCACATATATACAACCATGCCTTGGATTGATCCAACTATCGATCCTATAAGGGAGGATGAAAGTCCCTTATTATCCCCCACTTTTCTCTCTGAGCACTTAATCTCATAAGTGTTCTTAGAGTAGGATTTTTGGGTGAGCAACACAAATCAACCCTATTACATGGATGACTAGGTATTGTATTTATCAAAGGTGAAACTATAAGAATCAAAGTTTTAGGAGCTGTTACACTAGATGGATATAGTATAGTCTCAAATGTAATAGGTACCATATAGGATGGTGATGGAATAGATGTAGGGATCACATAAGGATAAAGGATTTTTTTCCTTATGAGGCACATTAATTGGTCACACATGTGATCTCTAAGGTGCACACTAGTTAGTCACACTTATGATCTGTAAGGTATAATAAGTACTTGATAATTTATGTCATGAAGGATATTTACTTTGATATTATACCCAATTATGTAATGTATAAGTGTTTCTTTCATCTGATTAAGCTAAGGGCATTCAAGTAATAGATTATATGATCATATATCTCTTCTAAGATAAAACTAAAGTAGAATAGTTTAAGGACCAACTATAATTGGAAGAGTAAAACCACCTAAGGTTATGCATGCATGACCTTATTAACTATGTAATATCCTAATTTTCCAATTAAATCTCTTTCATTAAAATATTGACTTGATAAGAATGACATTTAAATAAGGTTTTAGCTAAAACCATTGTCAATCATAATGCCATGTGTGATAGAATAATTATATTCAAAAAAATCGTGTATGTATTTAGGACCATTGTTTTATGCACCATTTTATGTCTCAAGGTCATGAAATTTAATGGAAATCACATGCATTTTATAACTCAAAACCATGCCAATAATTTTTTTAGTCTCATACTCGGGTAGAGTAACAGAATGATGTATAGATGTTACTATATGCACATAATTTTGTTTCGAAGCATTATGGTTTAGTAATGGACTACTACTAAATATTTGTATGCATTCATTAGGATTCACAATAGATTCATTCAATGTAGAATTATGCACATCAATTATAATAGTGTTGTTATCAATGAGGTATTGGATCTTATGTCACATTTTGAAACATCTATTATTTGCATATCGTAAACCTCAATGATATTCACAAAATTGATTAGGATTATAACCTTTAGGCAATGCTATAGTTGTATCCATTTGAAATGGTCATGGTAAATAAATCACATTACATTCAAGTATTGTTTTAATATCACATTCAATGGGTCTAGTAGTGTTTTAAAATGTTACCTTTTCTTAGGAGTGGTAAAGATAAGCTTATCAATCAGTTGTGAAACTACGTTAACTATTTTGGAATCATTCATAGCTTATAAATTAGGCACATCATTAGTCTTATTTTTTATATTATATGCAATGATTGTGGAAGAAATATATGTATGCTTAAACATATTAGCGTTGATAATTTTAACCTCAATGTTGTATAGTGCATGAAAAAGCTTGTCAAATGAGTCATATGTGTTAAATATGGATTTATCCTTGTATGGGTTGAGAAAACCATTGGATAATATACTTTTAATATTGAAATTAGGAAGTTGGTGTGACATTATTGTAAGTATGGTTTTAAATTTAAGCACATAATTAGTGATTCCTTAATTAGGTCCTTCTTTGACTTAAGCAATTCGAGAAAATGTAACCATTTGACTAATGTTTTTATAAAAATGCACTAAAAAGAGATCAATTAAATCATGCATTATATGCATGGATCCCACAAGTAATAAATAAAACCAATATAGAGCTTATCATGTGAGACTCCTAGGAAATAGGTTCATCATAAGTAATTGATCAAACTGAGAACCAATACAAGATGTAAATAAAGCTTTGATATGCGAAGAAGGATCCCCATTACCATTAAATTAGTGAATGTTGAAATAGATATGTAATTCATAGTCTAGGTTTAATAAAACTATCACAAGTTATGTTGTTAATTTAATTAAAGCATTCACATATGTTAGTTAGGATGCTAAACTAATTATATAACATAGCATCTATATGATAGAATTAGTTAGTATTAAGTTAGATTTTTTTAGATTAGACTCCTTAAATATAGGAGCTAACATTAGTCAATAAATTTGTATAAATAATGGCTTTGGCCATTATAGTTCAATAGAATAAAATTATATAGAATTTGGCTTCTTATAAAATTTGGTATCAAATTAGGTTACATGGGAAAGTGGGGAGATTTTCAAGAGTATCAAATTTTGGAAAAGAATCGAGAGGAGTCCTAGACACTCTAATACTTCTTTCCCCTATGCAAGCTTCAATCAGCATAGGTTTATTTTTATTTATTTCTCACGTGGAATCCATTAGAAAGAACCATCTATTATTTTTATTCTAATCAATTGGTGAATTAAAGAAATAAATAATACATGTCTTTTTTAAAATAAATAAGCAACTAGATAAATCTCTTGATCCAACAAAGAGGCATAACTATTTGGAGATGTGAGCTTGAAAGAGAGTGCAACCAAAATAAAAATAACAACTAGATCTGAATCACTATTCAAATGTTAGTGCAACCATAAATTGAATCTTTTTTTTGTGAGTAATGGAGTATGGGCTTAGCTTAAGGAGTGAAATCAGATAAATATCAACTTCTTTTAATAAGTGATTGATTACAATATATAGGCTATTATTCTCCTATAAAGGACGAATCGAGCCATTATTAGAGTCCCTATAAACACTCTATCAAACCTATTTACATGAGTTGGTTTAATAACCAAATAACTCACATAAACACACTCTTAAAATAATAAATATGAGATGTATTACTTCTAACAATCCCCCTTAGTACATACATGGGGAGAAAGGAGACACTACCTAGAAATTGGATTAACCGTGCACTTGGCCCATATTATGATAGATGGGAACTCAACCAAATCAAGAATGGGAACTAGATCAATTGTATATAAGAACTGGATCAATTAATATATGAGAACTCAACCAATTTAATGATGATAATATTTCAACTCAATTTATCTAAAGTTTTAGACTATACATATTATTTTAGTTAAAGTGTGGATCTCCTTTTTGTTTACCAAGAAATATATACAACACACACAAAAAAATATGAAAGGTTTTGTGCCACTAATACTATGTTTAACCCTTTATTTAGTGGTGAACTTAAGGTCATTGATTAACCTCCTACTTCCATTACCTTTCTCCTTCAACTATATGTTACTTATTGATCAAAATACATAGTCTTGATTATTACTAGTATAGTTTGCTTACCAATCATTTATTTCTTCTTTGGAACCAACCCAATTAATTTTATCTTCTTCAAAATCAATCATTATCTTATCTTTTAATTTATCATCAATAATATCATATATATATATATATATATATATATATATATATATATATATATATATATAAAATATAAAGTGGCAGTGCTATTTGCAATAATGACATATATATCTTTTCTTTTTGAAATTTGACTTGAATGATGAACTAGGTTTTATGTTTTGTTGTGTTGAATGATGAACTAGGATTATATTTTTTAGTCATTACTTTTTCCTCTTCAGAATCATAATTTTTTGTTTTGTTTCCACTCATCAAGTAATTTGTAGATTACACCTTCCAAACATGGGTTTAGTTTGTTTAAGGTAAATACCATATGTAACATATTAGTAGGCATGTTGTTCAACATTATGGATTTTGCATCAACATATTTTATTACTTCATTAATTTTAGCTAATTAATTTATCAAAGATTGGAACTTACTAACATGAGCTATCATTTTTATACCTTCTTCCATCTTTATACCATACAATTATTGCTTCATTACTGTTTTAGCATTATCTGCTTGAAATCTAAATAGTTTATTTATTGTATCCCAAATTTATTTGGAAGATTTTTTAAAATCTACATGATGAAAGTAAGGTTTTGACAATCCAAGACCAAGAATGTTCAATGCTTTCTTATCTTTGACATTTCATTTGATGAGTTCATCGGCATTTGTGGGTTTAACCATAGTACCATTGATGATTCCCTATAGACATTTTTCAATCAACAATAATTGAATTTGTATCTAGTAAGTATGAAAGTTTTTTCCCTCAAAATTTTCAACTGGACTTAATTTATCTATCTTACTCCCCACAAATGTGATTAACATAATGGATGTTGGTTTCGATAAAAAATGCACCCATTTTACAAAGATTTTTTTTTTTTTTTATCTTGACAATGATTCATTTGATTGGACTGATAAAACTTATAAAAAATAAAAACTTAAACAAAGATTTTAATGATCATAAATGGCCCATCTAAAAATAATATACCTTATTCATAATATGATTATTAGGACATTAATCTAATATTTGATTTTAATATAAAATATTGACAATAGACTCATATAAAAAACTAAATAACAAGAATTTTCAAATATAATTACTTAACTAAACTCAAAATTAAAAGGTAATATTTAATTAATTTTTAGAATAACACTAACACTTATAATCTTAAATAAGAAACTAGCAAACTTAATAACATAATAAATAGTCTATAAAACTTACAACAAATATTTTATTAGACTTTAAAAAATCTATAACTAAGACTTGACTTTAATTTTTTAAATTATAATTTTTAATGAATCACATATGATAATAATTATGTAGAGCACTTATATTATGCAAGATGTGGATCAGATAGAGTTTTATAAGAACTAAAGTGTGCATGAGATTTTAAAAACCACAAAAGGCATAGAGTAAAAATTGAAGAAGCATGTGGCCTGAATGCCAATGAGTAGGAGGCAAAAAATCTTCAACACAAAGGTAATAGTGATTTAACACACAGGTCTAGGAGATGATGATTGAAGTGTAATAGAGACACAATAGATTTAACCATGTGGAAATTTGACACAACTATGCATGAGGGTATGACAGTGTACACAACTGAAGAAATCAAACAAGGATGTCAATGCAAGGAATGACACAAATTAATAGATGGAAAGCACAAGGGGTTGTTGGAATTCCAAAGATCACCATTAACAAGATCTGAGATATATTTAATTTAGTAGGATTGTACTGAATAAATCAATAAGGCATCGAGTGGGTTGTTGGTGATAAGTACAAGACTGTGTGATTGATTGTACTATTGAACAACTAATTTGATCTTTCATTCAAATGAAAATCATAGACTACGGTAGATTGGAACCAAGATATACTGATATAACCTTGAAAATGAATCTTTACATATTAGTCTAGCCCCATATTAACATTAACATTTAGACTCTCATTCATGCTTTGATACCAAATGAAATCAGAGTAATCAATTAATTTGAATAAGTGAATGATTAGAATATGTAAGATTCTCTTATAAAAGAGGAACCAAGTCATTATTATAGTCCATATAAACACTCTATTAAATCTATTTATATGAGTTGGTTCAAAAACAAAATAATTCACATATACACACTCCTAAAATAATAGATGTGAAACGTATTATTTCCAACAAGCGCATGGTCAATGCAAGCATAAGTCTAAAAGACTAGTACCATTGGCTTGTAAAAGATTTTATATTTAAGATTTAAAAATAATAATTTTATTAAAATATAGGGAAAACACAAGTTATTTAAACATCTAATAAATTTGATGTCATATTTCTTGTAAACTTTATTAAAAGAATGAAATATTTACCCTCAAATAAGCTTATGATCAAACAAGTTTATTTAATTCCAAACTATGAATCACCAAAATCCAAAAAAAATCATGGAGATCCATAAAAAAATCTAAAATATCCCTCCAAATTCCACATGTAACACAAATTTTTAGATTTAATTATTTTCTAAACATATGCCTATAATCATAAAATTTTGATATCTAGAGCTCCGAGAGGAATTGTTTGCCAAAATTTGGTGAACGCACCTAAATTTAAATATTAAAATAATCATTAAATCAATTTTTTATAGCTCTTATAGTGTTTTAAAAAATTTTTTTTTTCAAAAATAGGCACATTAGGTCTATGTAAAAACTTGAAAACTAAAATAATTGTATATCTTACAAACCAAGAAGAGTTAGGCCATAAAAAAAAATTACATTGTGTAAAATAGCATAACAAATATTTCCCTAAATCATTTCATTATAGCCTTCATAAAACTCTCTATTTAACTATCTTCATGTTTTTAAAATAGCCCCTAGGTTCTAATTTTGTTTCAACAGTTGTAAAACTCACAAGAACTACTATTTTAAATAAAATAGTAATCAATTTCACCTGATCCATGGTTTGAGGGGTCTTTCCTAAATACTCAAGCCATAAAAGACCACTATTTATGTATTTTAGCTTCCATGTACCTCACGATATTAGAAAGTGCCTAGTTTTCTTATTTTTACCAATAAAAATTTTATTGGTCGTTTGATTTTGTGTTGCAACATTAAATGAAGTTACTCTCTACGTATCTCATAGATGGGATAGTCTATTTATGGGATAGTGGAAACCTCTGTATTCAATGTCCTTTGGCCATGTGTTAGGTTGCGAAGCTAAAAGCTTCACCAGGATGCGAACAGGAAGAGTTGCTGAAGTGTCACAGTAACCGGCATCGGTCAGGACAACTAACGTCGGTCAGGAGTGGATAGGAAGCTGTTGACATCGGTCAGGGATCAGCCGATGTCAGTCACCTCCAAACAGACAGGGACCGATGTCGGTCGCCTGTGCGGTTCCAAAACTGTGAGTTGATGAACTATTAGTTTAACGAACCAGTTATTTGCATGTAAAAGACTATTTTTGGTCTTGAGTTACGTGTCTAATTATTGTAATTAAGGTCTAATTTTTGTATGCATGAGATCTATACAATAGACTCATGGGCTGTATTGTAAAGTGTGCTAGATAGCCATTGTGCTTGTAGAGGGAGCAAGAGTAGCTCCTCCTAGTTCCAAAGGGGTGTTGAGTGTGTATGATCAAGGAGAGTTGCAGGTTGTGCAAGTTTTGGTAGAAGATCCACCGGGGTACTGGTTGAAGAATCATAAGGACTTGGTGAGGCAAGGACAAGGGTTCTTCAGGGTGTAGAGATATCTACATGGTAAGTAAGGTCTGTTGATTTGCAGGTTGTTGCAAGAGAAGGAAGATCTACTAGGAGTACGGTTGTGTACTTGGTGTACTGGCAACATTGTTACTGACTGGTGGAGGTGAATAATAACTCTGTGTTTGAGTTGATTATTGTGACCTTAATTGAGAGAGTGAACTGTTGAAGGAGAATTACTAGTGAGCCCTAGAAGTGTGGGAGCTCTAGAGGTGTGGGAAGAAGAAGTGTGGCATCTTCTTTATTGTATTTCCTTCTGAATGAGTATTAATACAATTTGGTATTATCTCTCATATTCTGTGTTGTTTCATATTTCTAGTTACTTATCATTCTGGTTAAATTTCATGTTTAGTTTCTTATACAAAGGTAATCATGTGTGCCCTTAGTGGGCAGTAGATCCTGAAAATTGGTATCAAAGCAGGTGGACCAAGTTGGTACCAATCTTGACAAGTTGGTATCAGAGGGTGGTTAAGTACACTAACAGGTGGTCAGAGCATGTTAAGTGTTTTGTTGATTACAGGTCACTCTCAGGGGTTTCAGATTGAGTGGGAGTATAGCAATGGCAGAAGAAAGTAAGCTACAAATGGAGAAATTGAATATCATGAATGGTTAATTACTGATTGATGGAAAGAAAGATCAGGTAAAGAAAGATTGTTGGTCGATAGAAGATCAGCATGAAGGAATTGAAGAAGCATATGTTGCAGGTGATGTTACACAAGATGCTCTGGATAAAGTAGAATCTTGGTCTATAGATTCTGTTGCCTCTTTCCATGCAGCCCGAAATAGAGCATCTTTTCATGAGTATGTCCAGGGAAACTTTGGAGAGATTTATTTAGGGGTTGGTGAGCCTTGTCACATGGTTGGCAAAGGGGAAGTGAAGCTAAAATTGCAGACATGTAACACACGGGTGTTGAATGAGGTCATGCAGGTACCAGTCTTGGAGATGAGTCTAATTTCTTCAGGAAAGTTGGGTGATGAGAGATGCACAGTAACTATCATAGTGGATGCACTTGAATTAGATGGTGGTAAGAAAGTAGGTATCCTTTATCTATCTACTTATATTACTGATTCACCTTCTGTTGCAGAGATGTGGCTTTGTAGGCTTGGTCACATATGTAAGAAGGGAATGCATGTTCTTAAGCGAAAGAAAGATATCTTTGACAAACTTAAGAACTGGAAAGCCTTGGTGATCATGGAGGAGATGACGGATAGATATCAGCTAAGGGGACTAAATTATTCTGAGCAAGGTTGTGTTAATTTGGACAGGGTTTTGATCCAAGGTGAGCTCATGGGTAAAAAGTCATCACTCATAGGAAAACACAATTCCCGGCATTGGTCAAGAGAAATCGACGTCAAACAGGTAGGTACCGATGTCAGTCATGTGCAAACCAGCAGAGTCAGTGGTGTCAGGTAGGTGGACACTGGCATCGATCAGGGGGAACCAACATCGGCAGTAAGGGTCAGTCGCAGGGAACCGACATCGGTCGGGTGCAGACTAGGAGATGACCGAGATCGGTCACTGGAATGGATGTTGGGCAGATAGCAAGCTATCAAGGAGTCTCAAATGCCCATGTGGAGGACTAAAAGGGTAAGTAAGCCTCATATTCATTGTTCACTTTCTTTATACTACTTGTTGCTCACTGATGGTCAAGAACTAGGAAGACGTGAAGAGGCAATGCAGGTAGAATCCAGGAAATAGTGGGAGCATGGCATGAATTCTTTAGAAGAGAACCAAGCGGGAGATTTGGTAGAGTTGCTAGTTGGGATGAAAGCACTGAAAGATGAATGGATTCCCAGGTTAAAGAAGAGAGTGGATGGATATGTGAGACGAAAGGCCAGGGTATATGGTCTTGAGCAAGCTGCAGGACAGTGGTACAGGTTTGACAGGTGTATGACAAAGCATGGCTTTAGTCAAGGTCAATGTTCCCATTGTGTTTTCTTTACCGGGTTGGATGATGATTTCAAGATTATCTTGTTATTGTTGTGTGTTTGCTTGTTGCAGGGTTACACATGCAGGGAGTTTCTGAGCTAAAGGTAAAGTTAGTTCAGAGGTATGTCATGAAGAATTTGGGAGTAGCAAAATTCTTTAGCATGAGAGACATGGAAGATCATAGGTTGATTTTGTCTCCAGTGGGAGCTGATGTGAAGAAGGTGTTGGCGGGGTTCAATACACAAGATGCAGAACTGGTAAGCACACCAAGGGCTGGACAGTTCAAGCTGAGCTTAGAATAATGTTTGAAATCACATGAAGTCTGGTGTAGACCTGAGTTTTCCCAAGTAGTGGGAGTTGTCAGAGAGTTTGGAGCCAATTCAGGGAAGGTGGATTCTCAGGTATCTAAGAGGGACTAGCAACAGGTTAACATGTTATGCAGGGTTAAGGTCTTCACTACATGGAGTTGTAGGTTCGGATGTGGTAGGTTACTTGGATGACAGGAGGTGCACCACAGGTTATGTGGTGGTTGGTCTTCAAGATTGAACTTGAAGAGGGATACAAGCCAGGAAATGAATTAGATGAAGGTATAGGTATAGGTACAGGTGTAGCTATTTATCTCCAAGTGGGAGATTGTTAGGTTGTACAGCTAAAAGCTTCACCAGGATGCGAACAGGAGGAGTTGTTGAAGTGTCACAATAACTGGCATCGGTCATGACAATCGATGTCAGTTAGGAGTGGATAGGAAGCTACCGACATTGGTTAGGGATTGGCTGACGTTGGTCACCTCCAGACAGACAGGGACCGACGTCGGTCACCTGTGCAGTTCCAGAACTATGAGTTGACAAACTGTTAGTTTAATGAACTAGTTGTTTGCATGTAAAAGACTATTTTTGGTCTTGAGTTTCATGTCTAATTATTGTAATTAGGGTCTAATTTTTGTATGCATGAGATCTATATAATAGACTCATGGGTTGTATTGTAAAGTGTGTTAGATAGCCATTATGCTTGTAGAGAGAGCAAGAGTAGCTCCTCCTGGTTCCAAAGGGGTGTTGAGTGTGTATGATCAGGGAGAGTTGCAGGTTGTGCAAGTTCTAGTAGAAGATCCACCGGGGTACTGATTGAAGAATCATAAGGACTTGGTGAGGCAAGGACAAGGGTTCTTCAGGGTGTAGAGATATCTACGTGGTAAGTAAGGTCTGTTGATTTGTAGGTTGTTGCAAGAGAAGGGAGATCTACTTGGAGTATGGTTATGTACTTGGTGTACTGGCAGCATTGTTACTGACTGGTGGAGGTGAACAACAACTCTGTGTTTGAGTTGATTGTTGTGACCGTAATTGAGAGAGTGAATTGTTGAAGGAGAATTACTGGTGAGCCCTAGAAGTGTGGGAGCTCTAGACGTGTGGGAAGAAGAAGTGTGGCATCTTCTTTATTGTATTTCCTTCTAAATGATTATTAATACAATTGGGTATTGTCTCTCATATTCTGTGTTGTTTCATATTTCTATTTACATATCATTCTGGTTAAATTCTGTGTTTAGTTGCTTATACAAAGGTAATCATGTGTGCCCTTAGTGGGCAGTAGATCCTGACACCATGTTTATTATTTACAACTATAGATAAATATATCAAGAGCCTATAGATCAAACACACCTTAGACTAGTATTTATAAAAATAAGTTTGTATCATAAATAGTGATAAGTTCTATTAGGGATTAGCTTTTACATTGTGGGTATTTACTGAAAGGTAAATAGTAATTGGTTAGTTAGTATTTGGTAATAGTTAGTTATCAGAATATTGTTGTATAATAATATTATGATAATAGATTAGTATATTATATTGTTAAAATGTATTTTTATAAGTTACAACAATATATCATATATAGGTTTGCATAATCATAGGGATGAGAAAATAATGGAGAAATTATAGGAATCATATTCCTATATATTTGTAATGTGTCTCGTATGATTTAATATAGAGTAGAATATTATAGTGTGATTAAAATTTTATGTGTGCACTAAAAACTTATTTGTGTTTGGCTCTTTGAATTCATAACAGTGGTATCAGAGTGGGTGGATCATGTAATGGATTAGTGATATTTTTTTAAGGGGTGGTCTTTCAATTCTTTGCCCCTGAAGATAATAGTATTGTGTGGAAAGCTAGATTAATGTATTTAATTTTTATTCTTTTAGCATTATGTGAGCATAACGTATTATTCCCTTGCATGTATAGATCTAATTTTTTAATCAGTTCACTATCGATATCCATGGTCAATTTGTATCAATCGAAGAAATATGCATTCATATTTCCATAAATTCCGATCATTGCCCAAGTCAATGTCATCCATCTCTACCAAATTTTATTCTGAAACATTAGTTAGTGTTGTTTCATTTTTATATGCAATTATTTTGTCTCCATCTAAGATGCTATAAAAATTAAATATAAAGCTGAACCTCCAAGCCTACTATGGATCTCTGCTACAAATCTGCATATCATTGTTTGAACCTAAATAATGATCAGACCTACATATTAATATCTTAGCCATTAGAATCAACCTTGGTTCTTATTTTAGCTTGATCCTACTTTGATTGGAATCCTCTTGAATTCTTAGCAATCACCTATTCAAAGTTATCTTTATAGATCAATGACATCCAAGAGATAATATGTTAGTGCAATTCATTCTGGAAAGCGTTTGATGCATGCAGAAGCATAATATATGCAAGCATATTGTAGATTTTTTTTTCACCTCTGAAGAAGTGCATCAATCATCAATGGCTATTGTAAGTAAATAATTGTTGGAATGATTCAGATCCAGCACACTCTCTGGGATCCAATCTAGACATATTTTTATACACTGTAATCTTCCATGTTTTTCATTTTTTCTCCAACCACAACATGTTTCTCTCCAAAATTTCACTCGAAACCTCAAAGTGTTGGCATAAAAAATATATGAACTGTATATTCGATGAAAGAATTACAAACTCATGCCTAGTTACTACAAAAGGAATCCTAACTCTCTTCCTTTTCAGTCTCACTGTACTACATACTCCTTGATCTTCTCGTGACCACATCATCATAGTAGGTTTGTAGTTTAATGTTAAGTTTTAATAGAAAGTTGAAATTTGTTATTATTAGTGTCTTAAAAACTTTTAGGTGTTTTGATTAATGCATAAGTATTTTATGTTTGTATATCAAATATAGGTTTTGAGTCATTTTTCTATGTATGTCATTGAGTGTCAATTTTTAGGTCATCAAAAAAAATAAGAGTCATTAGTTTGTCATCTTATTATCAAAATAAAAATTAGTCAAGATTTAAAAGTCATGAGTCATTTTGTCAAGAGTCATTTTTACGTCCAAATAGTCAAAAATCACTTTTTGTATATGGATGTATTTTTGGGTGACCCTGACATCCTGAGTCAAATATTATGGTGGGGACTCTATTCCTTTCAAAATCATGTACCTGAGCTACATTTACATACCAACTAAGTGAGTAGCAACATACTAGAGGTTGGAGGATACATAGAGGAAGGAGGTTTTCAGTGACCTCTCATCAGTCACCAATGATGTGGTGACATTTTTTGTGTGTGTTTTTCATTTTTCTTATGTGTTTTAAAAATAATAATAATGCATGTTCATGTAATGTAATTTTTGTGAAAATTATGAACATGATTCCCTAATGTGAAAACATTGTGAAAGGTCATGAAACACCAATGTAAGTCAATTTATGGATCTTGAAAGGGTGTGTGGTAGAGATCCAAAAAACCATAGGAGGTGAACAATTGATGGGTCATGTTCATTTCAAGGTTTGTGTTAAACTTGTCAAACCATGGTAGGAGTGAGGCTCTCTTTATATCAAGGTAATGAGCCAAATAGGGCATGCTACAATGGGTGAGCATACTGCAAATAAAAGTGTGAATGTTTTTGCACCATGTAAAAACTATGAGGGGGAATGTTAGGGATTAGATTTTATATTGTGGGTATTTACCTAAAGGTATATATTAATTTTTTAGTATTTGTTAATAGTTAGTTATCGAAATATTGTTGTATAACAATATTACAATAATAGATTAGTATATTATATTGTTAAGATATATTGTTATAAGTTACAACAATAGATTATATATAGGTTTGCATAATCATAGGGATGATAAAATGATGGATAAACTATAGGAATCATATTCCTATATATTTTTAATGTGTTCTATATGATTTAATATAGAACAGAACATTATAGTGTGACTAAATTTTTTTTATGTGCACTACAAACTTATTTATGTTTGGCTCTTTGAATTCATAACAAGTTCATACATATAATGGATAGAAATGGCTCAATATTTGTTATAAATAATACATAAATTATTTTTGGTGCTAAATATATTGCATGCAATTCTAAGTTGAAGACTCACCTAGAATTTAAATATCTCTATCTAGTTGTTGATGACACATTCACCCAACATGCCTCAAACACTAACTAGAAATGGAAGTTTGACAAAGTGAAACAAAAGGTGAAGTTAAATATTATGTTCATGGTATCAAATGAGGTTTAACCTCATATTAAATATTTTAATTCATCCAAATACATCAAGGACAACATTAGTATCATCTACAAAGCCAAGAACATCATTCACATAAAAATTTATCTTCACTATCTCAAGTTGAAGATAAGTGAAAATTTTTAAGGTTTTCTTCATCATGTTGTAG
The DNA here is from genome assembly GCA_037957365.1 of Torreya grandis. Classification (NCBI taxonomy): domain Eukaryota; kingdom Viridiplantae; phylum Streptophyta; class Pinopsida; order Cupressales; family Taxaceae; genus Torreya; species Torreya grandis. The sequence continues at coordinate 3,161,793 of JARHVA010000675.1, read as the reverse complement.
CATTAGGGGCATCAATCCTATCATTTTGGTTATAAATTACTATATGAATCCATTCTACCCATAATCCTAAGATCAATGTACCCCCGCTTACAAAATCTTTATGACTTCTCTATATATATCAAATGTGAAACCAACTTTTGAAAAGTTTGTTAATATATTGTAGTAATAAGAATATAAGTGAATATTAGAGGAAAATAAATAAAAATATTTTCTTACATCGCATCATAAGGGTAAAATGATCATGAAGCCTTCAAAATAATCCCCTAAGTAGAGCAATCATTGGAACCAACATGGGAACAAGCCTTATTCCTAGAATATTTAAATAATATATGGAAATGCATGCCATGAAGTGAAGGATTTATGGTAAAATTCACATAATCAAGGCTCATATAACAATAAAAATCCTATCCCCAAGAAATATCCATAAGGATGAAAGTAGAAGCCACAATCCACATGTAGCTAGAAGAAGCCTTCCCCATAGCAACATGGGAACATTATTGAAAACAATGATCCTTTAGATGAATATTATGTATTTGTTACTCAAAAAAATGAGGAGATCACACCTAAAAATTTAATATTATATGTTAATTCCAATACCACAAGGCATGTGACTAGATGGAAGGATTGGTTCACCACCTTGCACCATTCAGCATATCATGGTAATGTATCCCTCAACAATGATTCATCATATAGTGTCCAAAGTTATGGTGATATTTCTATCTCATGGTAATAATGATTGTAAAATCACAAATGTATTATATGGTAAAGGACTAACTAAAAATCTGATGTTTGTAAGTTAATTGCTTGAGCACAACTTAAAGGTTGAAACTGATCAACAAATTGGCAAAAAGTTTTGTCTCCTTAGAAACAAGTCTAAAATCTCAAAAATTATTTCAAGAGTTTCTAGTTTAGGGGAAATATTCTAGCTTGATTTTGTCCATAATGAAAATTAATATCTTATTATAAAAGGTACAAACTCATTAAACTAGTGACATGGGAGATATGGACATTAAATTTTTAGGTACCTAATTGCACTAAGTAGGCACAACATGGTGAAAAGTTTTCCCTCACTTTATTAAAATATTAATGTTTGTTAAACTTTATTAGATGAAAAGTAACATATATATCCATTTTAAACAAGTAAATATTGGGATCCTGGTCCATTGGATCTTGTGCACACCTATATATGTAGGCACATACATCCTAGAGTTGGTGGTATTTTAAACTCTTTGTTGATGACTACTCACGAAAGATGTGGGTATATTTAATAAAGACCAAGGATCAAGCCTTTCAAGTTTTCAAAGAATTCATAACCATTATAGAATGACAAATTGGTCATTGCATTAATGTCTTTCACTCAAATCATGGGGGGATACACCAGTAAAGAGTTTTCTAAACTTTTGAACACACATGGCATCCATTGGTAACTAACTACACCTTATGCACCACAACATAATGGTTTTTTAAAATGGCATAATCTCACTATTATTTAAATGGTGCAAAACAAGATTTAGGATTCACACTCTTATCATACATATTAGGCAAAAGCAGTATGCATAATGATCTATTTTTTGAATCAAGCACCCACCAAAGCTCTTAATAGTATCAAACCACATGAAACATAGACTGAGAATAAGCATTATATCTCACAAATTTATGTTTTTTTAATAAATCACATATGCATGTGACTAAACAAAAAAATAAAGGTATCCTAGATTCAATATGATAAATTAAAATAAACAAGAGTTAAATTCCACCTGGGCTAATTGTAACATATTCTAAATTAATGTGGCCTAGACTAGGACCTATACTATGATTGTAATATAAAGGCTAATAACCCTATAATACACGAGTTTATTTGGTATAAAGGTAATTGTTATCACTCAAAGTTGTGCCTCTTAAGGAGGTTGTCCAAGCCTTCCTCACTTAAGTGATACAATGGAGACACCTCCAGGCTATGAGTGGCCTAATTATTGAGGTAAATATTTAGATAGGGATATTACCTTTGAGGCTATCACCTAAAACTACTAAACCTACTACTTACAAGGAAAATGGAGAGAGAGAAATAAATTAAATAAAATAAGATGGTGATGCACCAAACTTATGGCCTCTATTTGCCTATGCACTAGTGAAATGAAATAAGATCAATTAGACTACACAACTCCAACCTGAGGATCTCTTTGCATCAATATTTTGACATGAAGGTTTTGATAGATACATAAACCAGGAGGGACAACCAAGAGGTAAAATGAATCAACACTATTGTTATATTTCCACACCTAATTCCCTACATAACTAGTTATAACACTTCATGTGACCTGCAAAGAGCCAATCTACTTGAAAGAAGGTAAGGGTGAGATGAAAAAAGATAGGGAGTTAACACACTACCATTATCAATCATGCACAACCACAAGTATACACTAAAATAAATATTGAATAAGGTTGAAACCAAATTGTTATTCATTACAAAAGGCAAGAACAAGTGTTACTTGAGTAGGGCTTCACCATACCAAAGTTGTGGATGATTATAATGATCTATTTACCTACGTAAATAGGAAAAATATCTATATTTCAATATTTGATTCAACTTTTCCCACTAACGAGGCCATTTTAGATTAAATCATGACTAGAGAAGGTAGTTGAGGAAGTGAGAATATTTCCTCGATATTGCCATGACCACACTTACATAACTACCTGCCATGTCTCTTTAGCCTGCAACTTCTCTTCTATCTGCTTTTGGATGCATTTATTCCCATGATGAATTCAGCTAGATTTTATCACCCTCTCATCACCTTTTTAGTTGGATTTGAATTATGCCATGATTTTAAATATTAGACCACCTTAATTTTGGGAATCAATTTGGTTACACAGTCCACTCTCAACTTTTGATGGATAAATGGGTGAAATAAGTTGTCAAATTTCCTTAGATAGTACCAACATCGATGCCAATAAACCCCTTTATTGTAGGCTCCAGCCACATGTCTTCTTTAAGCTCATTTTGGGATTAGCCTTCACTGCATAATTGACTTTGCTTCAGTGAGCCCCAATTTTCCATTCCCCTACTACGTGGATTTTTTTACTCTTCTAATGCACTAACACCCTGATCTTCTTGTACTAGTCACCATGGCGTTATGAAGTTGTGGGATTGTGCCACATGGCACCATTTAACTAAGTTAATTACTTATGGTCTTTGAAACTATACATACATCTCTAAGATGTCAGATCATCAAGATCATGACACATGGAAGCATCATGCTAGCCCACTAGCTTAGAACTTTATTGACATGGAAATCACTGGGCAAACCTTGAATAAAAAGACTAAGTCTTAAAAGGATTTTTGCACAGGCCTAGGTATATTGGGAGAGTGACATGTGGCTCTAGACAATCCTTGAAAAATTAACCTAAGTGTTGAAGAAAAAAAGATGCTACTGGTAGACCATCCTTCAGTGATGAAGTGGTAATTTTCCATGTGGCATAATCTTACTAACTTACTACTCTAATAGATTCAATTAACTATACAGATGGTTATAGGGCCTCGGATCACCAGGATTTTTCTATGTGGTGTCATCTCATGTACCTACTTGCTTATAACATTATTGAAATGGTTGTCTTGAAGGACTTTTTGAACAGGAACAGGGCTATGGAATGTTGACACGTGGATCTAAGCAAGGTCTAAGAATTGACTAAGTGTTAGTAAACCCTTAAAAGGCTCAAGATGCTTTAAAAAAGAGGCTAGTCTCACTAAGACTTGTGAATGATTATTGCATGGCACTAGGAGGCTTGGATTAGAGCCCTATCATACTGAGAACTTGGGAACCCATAAATATGTCATCTAGGTCCAATAAACTTTAACATAGTTCCCCCAAAATTGACTAAGTGTTGAAGTGCTTCTTCCCCAAATTTTTCCTGCTTGGCCTTTCTACTTGGAAAAATGACCTGACAATCTTTCCAAAGGCTTGATCTTCATCATTTTTGCTTCGCACTTTGCATTTTGAATCTTATCTATAACATTTTATCCAAATTCCAAACTCTTTTAGAATATGATAAGTCCAAAGACTTAGCCATTTTTTCTTGAACTCTAGCTAGAATTAAAGAACCTTCATGCCTGCACCAAAGCTTTAGAACTGAAAGATGTTCCTCTAATGCTGACCAAAATGGTCAACATTCTTGGTGACCTCTAGGGGTGATTTACTACTAATCACTCTAGACTAGTAGCCTTACGCATGCATTAGGCATGGAGTTATAGAAGCCTAAGAAATCCTTCACATCTGAAAACACAACCTTGTTGTAACTATTTAGCCTAAATGATGGACAAATAAGAATACATTTTACCAACTCCATGAAGATTCAATGTCTCATACTTGTACACATATGAAAATTTTGAAAACACCTCCAACAAAATAGAGAATAGAAACAAACAAAGGAAAAAACCATGCCAAGGGAATAAGAGGAAAGCAGAACAACTAAACTAATGTGAAATAACACTTGGAGTAAATAAAACTTGGCTAAAACTAGTATGTATAAACTGAAATTAGGGGCCTCAAACCACCCATATTAAAATAGAAGCCTTGTGAGCCTCTTCCATTGTTTATGAGCATTTTTTCATGTGATGAATAGAGGCAATAAAGGAGATGTGCTTTGATTTGTTCTAAGAGGTTCTCAAGGAAGGTTTTTTTAGGCTCCCTTTTGATGAACGACTCCATTAAACTAAGCATAAGCTTCTCACCTAGGTGGTAGAGGTATTCAAAGTTTGTCCAATCCCTCCTAGATTCATCTATGCATGGTTGTGCTCTTAGCTCATGTTAATCATTTTGAAGCTCGGGAGGCTACCCCTATTAATTCATCACATGCCTCAACACATCTAAGTGTGCTCCCATTACTTTTGTAGCTTTATCTAAACTTGTATCCATATGTGTAATTGAATTATCATGATGGTTTGTAACACTAAATGGCTCACTATGATTCACTGGTTCAAGTATGACCTTGATCATGAGTTTCCCTTATGCTTTGAGACATGCCAATTTGACCTAGGCTTCAAACTCTTTAACCACCTTATTGAATTGTTGCCATAGGTCTGTGGCCTTTTCCCCTAGTTTGAATAATTTGGGCATGAAATCACTCTCTTTATGAATGTAATAGGCCTTCAAATTTGCTCCTTCATGTAGGTTCATGCTCCCAATGTCACTCCCCTACTAATTTAAAAGAAGAGGACCAAAATAATACTAAAATTTATCCCACGCCCTCTCTTTCAAAACCAATCCACATGATTACTTCTAAGGAATTGATGTACTTTGGATTAGGTTACTTTTTGGGGGTGCAAGAGTTCTTGAGGTGCCATTGACATTGGTATTATGCTCATTATATGGTTGCGTGAATGAGAGTTACACTTGAGATTACATTTTACCTTGGTAGAGATACTTATATGATTGATATGTTTAATAAGGTTCCTCTTGTTATGCTTTTTTCCTTTTGATAACTTCCAAATCAATGTCTAAGCTTTGTATGAGGTTTTTAACCTTGCATATCTCTTTTGTGGAAATAGTAGGAGGTGTTGATCAATTGGTTATGAAAGGAAGAGTCATGAGAGTGGGAAGAGTGGGTAGGGTCACATGAAGTAAAGGCATATGAGGCCTAAGAGAACCTTTACCCACTTGGATTAAATAACTCTCTACCTCTATGGCAACTTTATAATTATCAATAAATTTGTGCCCCCATCAACTAGATCAAGACTGCAACATCGCAATGAATGGACCTTAAGGAGTATAAGAATGCCAAGTTTGTATAGGGATTGACCAATGGATGAATATAATCATAGGTTCTCTATAAACTCATGTTAAAATATTTTAAAGGCTCATGAGGTTCCCACTTGATGGTGGTGATTTTCTCGATGAGGGATAGATGATCGCTCCTATCTATAAGCTGCTTGTAAAGTTATTCACCCAAATCATCATAGTTATGAATTGAAGTGGGTCTTAATCACCTATAACATCATAATGCCTTGCCTTTTAAGTATAAAATGAGGATTATCATAGCCACATTATCCTTAGACACATTTTAAACCATGCACACTCCTGCAACATCTTAAATGTGCTCAGTAGGTGTGACATCATCTTCCCCAATGAAATATAGGAGGCTCTTGAAGGCAAAAACTAGAATATCATCATATTAGGCCAAGGCCAAGGGTTTGCCTCCATTTAATGGAAAAATATGTGGATCCTTTACTAGGAAACCATGAGGCATATGATATTTGAACTCCCTCTTGATTATAACATATGGGCTTGGTCTACTGAAACCCAGAGTTGGTGTCAACGTCACCAGGTGATTTGATCACTTCAAAAGAAGGGAAAGATCAAGAATATCACCAAAATCCTTATCCTTGATAATCATTAAGAACTTGGACTTATTAAACCATTATATTTGACATTTGGAGTCACCATTGATGTTTGAGGTCATGCCTCTAGAGGCTGATATATTGAAGGACAACACAAAAAATCCCTCAATAGATGACAATCTATCCCACCAAGTGTGTTAAGAACTAAAATCACTCATAGTTATTTCCCTTAAGGAGGTTGTCTAGGCCTTCCTTACTTAGGTGATATAATGGAGACACCTCTAGGCTATGGGTGGCCTAATTATTGAGGTAAATCTCTAGATAGGGATAGCTCCCTTGATGTTATCACCTGAAATTATTAAACCTAATGCTTGTAAGGAAAAGGGAGAGAGAAATAAATTAAATAAAATAATATGGTGATGCACCAAACTTATGACCTCCATTTTCCTATGTAATAGTGAAATGAAACAATACTGATTAGACTACACAACTCCAACCTGAGGATCTCTTTTCATCAAGATTTTGACATGAAGGATTTGGGAGATACACGAACTAGGAGGGATAAGCAAGAGGCAAAATTAATCAACACTAATGGTATATTTCGACACCTAATTCCCTAAATAATTAGCTATAATACTTCATGTGACCTACAAAGAGTTAAAATACTTGCAAGAAGGCAAGGGTGAGAAGATAAAAGAGAGGGAACTAAGACAATACCACTATCAATAATGCACAACCATAAGTATACACTAAAATCAAGATTGAAAAAGGCTAAAACCAACTTTTTATTCATTCTAAAAGGCAAGAGTAAGTGTTAATTGAGTAGGGCTTCACCATACCTAGGTTAAGGATGATTATAATGATCTATTAGCCTGATAACATAGGAAAAATATCTAGATCTTATAGTTTGATTTGGCCTTTCCCACTAACAGGTCCATTACAAATTAAATAATGATTGGAGAAGCTAGCCAAATAAGTGAGAATATTTCTTCAAGATTACCATGGCCACCCCTGCATAATTGCCTGTCATGTTTCCTCAGCCTACAACTTCTCTTCTATCTTTTTTTGGATGTATTTGTTCTCATGATGAATTCAGCCATATTCCATCACCCTCTCATCACCTTTCTAGTTAGATTTGAGTTGTGTTATGATTCTAAAAATTATGCCACCTTGATTCTAGGAATCAATTTAGTTACATAGTCCATTCTCAACTTTTGATGACTAAACAAGTGAAATGGGCTACCAATTTTGCCTTAGACAGTGCCAACATAGATGATAGAAAACCCTTTCATGATAGGCTCAATCCATATGTATTTTTCAATATCATTTTGGGCTTAGCATTTATTTCACCATCGAATTTGCTTATACAAGACCAAATTTTTCATTCTTTGGCTATGTGTCCTCTTTCCACTCTTCTATTATACTAATGCCCTACTTTACTTGTACTGCCCATTATGGGGCTGTGGTGTTGTAAGATTGTGCCACATAGCACCATATCAATAACCCACTTACTTGGGGAATTTAAAACTATATGGACATCTCTAGGATGTTAGGTCACCAGGATCATAACATGTGGAAGCATCCTACTAGCCCACTAGCTTAAAACTTTGTTGATGTGGAAATCACCAAGAAAACCTTGAATAAAAATACTAAGTCTTAAAAGACTTTTTGCACATGCCCAAGGATTCTAGGAGAGTGACACTTGGCTCCAAGAAATCATTAAAAAATTAAGTGTTGAAAAAATAAAAGAATTTTTTGGTAGACCATCCTTCAGTGATGAATCAAGATTTTGCCATATGGCATAATCCTACTGACACATTGCTCTAACAATAACCTAGGCAAGGACAAAAACATACATGTTACTCTAAAAATAATTAAAACATAACTATAAAAGAGAAAAAAATAGATAAAAAATCTTTAGCATGAATTTTTATTGGCTATAGTGAAGACTCAAAATCTTACCAACTCATCGATCCAAAAACTAGGAAGATATACACCAGCAGGGATGTTGTATTTGATGAAAATGGTGAGTCTAATCCACCCTCTATAAATCCAACTAATACAAGCATTATACCTATAAACATTTATATTATTGGTAGTGGTAGTGAAGATAAGGACAATGATGATAATCAGCTATATCCTTTAGCTCCACCACTCACTATTCAATGTATTCCTAAGTGGTATACCAACACTATACAAGATGCAAAATTGAATGGAGTCCCAGAAACTTCTACTTCAGGACTAGGGACTCATAGCATGGATCATGCAGACGTTAATATGGTCTTGATGAGAATAATTACATAATCATTTGATCCCTCAATGGTTCATGAATCCCATGAGTCAAAACCTTGGAAAGAGGTCACAGATGTAGAGTATCAATCATTGATGAAGCATAATACATGATAGATTATTGATCTTCCATCAAGGAATAAGCCTATCGAGTACAAGTGGATATTTAAGACCAAGTATAAAGTAAATGGAAACATTTAAAATTACAAGGTAAGACTCACAGTAAAATAAGGTGTTGACTATGACTATATTTTTGCTCCAATAGCTAAGATAAATAATATCATAATGATCTTTACTATGGTTGAATTTTTTATGGAAATTCCATAAATTAGATGTGAAATTTTCCTTCTTGAATGGATATTTGTAATAGTAAGTCTACATGACCCAACCAGAGGATTTTATCACACCTAATCAAAAAACAAAGTGTATAGACTCATCAATTCATTTTATGGTCTCAAGTAGGGTCCCTGAGCCTAGTATGTCAATATTGATAGTATATCTGATAACATGGATTCCAGAAGAGTCCATATGAATCAAGCCTCTACCTTAAGGAGCAAGGGAGAAGTTGTGATGGTAATCATGTATGTTTATGATCTAGTCATCATTATAATCTTAGTGAAAATGATTGGTGTAACAAATAATTATCTTAAATAACCCTTCGACATGACATATCTCAAACTATTGCACTATTATCTTAGTTTGTAGGTATGGAAAAATGGACATCACATTTATGTGTCTCAAATGGAGTATTCTAATATCATGATCAATAAATTATGGATGATGTACTATACACCTATTTAAAAACCTATGAAAATATGACTTCAGTTATCTCATTCAGATCCATCACCACTAGTAAGTGCCACTCTACATCGATAGTTGATCGGGAGTCTCATTTACTTAACCTACACTAGGCTAGATATTAGCTATGTTTCTAGATATCTATCTTGATTCATTAAGGAACTAAAGGTGAGCAACTATAAATTATTAAATCATTATTTGAGATGTATTTGAGGTAATATAGAATGTGATTTATAATACAATAAGAATGATTAGTTCTTTTTGACAAGTTACACAGATGCAGATCATGCAAGTTCTATTGATGACAAGAAATTCACATTTGGATTTTTTTATTTCTGTGATATGGTCCTATCTCATGGGGGTACAATAATCAAAACTTTATTTCTTGATCTTCCACAAAGTCAAAATATCGAGCAATAGGAGGAGTTATTTGCGAATCAATATGTTTAATTTGTATACTTAAAAGGTAAGGAATACCATAAATGCATACTGTATTTATGTAATGCAATAATCAAAGTGCTATAAATCTTACTTATAATCTATTATTTCATGAGTACATGAATCACATCAAGGTTTATTTCCATTTCATATGCGAGCATGTTCAAATAAACAACATTCAACTCCACTTTTTCTTACTCAAGATCAGTGTGTAGATTTCTACCAAGTCACTTACAGATTAGAAGTTTTAGGCATTCATAAATTTTCTCTCTTGTACTCTCAATATTATTATGCATTAAAGGGAGAATTTTAGAATAGATATGTAATTCATAGTATAATTTTAATAAAACTATTGTAACTAATGTTATTTATTTAATAATAACATTCACATAGGTTATTTAGGATGTTAAACTAATTAAATAAAGTAGTACCTATAGAATAAAATTAGTTAGTACTAATTTAAAATTTGGGATTCTAGACTCCTTGAATATATGAGATAATATTAGTTAAAATTTTTGTATAAATAATGGCTTTGGTCATTATAGTGCAATAGAATAAAATTATATATAATTTCTATTCTTATAAAACTAAAATTAAACACTTGGAATAATGTAGGTAAAGGATGAACAAGCACTTATGAAGCTAAAATGTTGTGTAATATGTCATAGGATGAAACCACGTGGATAAGATTTTTAGATGATTGAGACAATTTCAAAATTTGTATCCTTGTGTCATTAAGTTGTTGTTTCACTTGTAGATCAATAGATGTATCACTAGGTGTAGGATTCACATGTATATAAAGGTACCTTTTCAATTATTAGCATTAGTATGCAAGGCATTATTTTTGTTGTGACTATGTACAAGACCAATATATTAAATATATGAATTAATTAGAGGCACATTGGTCTTTGGTTTGGTAGGTGGCATCATTGAAGTATTAGTAATAAAATCATTGATTTGAGGGGGAGTTATAACACTAGAAAGAGGCATAAGAGTATTAATATAATGAGGGATACTAGCCTCAAAACCTAATGTAGGAGGAGTGGAACCATCTAATATAGGTTTCTCATTAAAAATATCCTTATTCCTAAGTTTATTTGTACAATTTTCAATTTTTATAATAAATACTCCACACGTTTATGGTTTTCATCAATCATATCTCTAAATCCAACAAGGGTTACAACTCTATGTGGGTCAATCTATTCAACATATTTAGGATCATCATAGGTTTCAATGTCACTATCATAACCATTATAAATAGGTTGGTTCTTAGCACCAACACCAACCATAGAAGGATTAACATCACAAGTACTAACCATGGTTAGTGAATATAAATAAGACATAAATTTGAAAACTCTAATTTGAAACATAAAGGACCAAACCCTAGGTAACTTTGAAATATATATACGTTCAAGGAACAAAGGTGTGCATACATAATTTTGAGAGTGGATATAATTTGTAAGAAAAATATGTGTATAGAAACTAAGGTTTGACAAAGCATGTAATATAAGATGTTAATCAGAAAAAATCATAAAAATGGCCATGAAATCCTAGGAAAGTATGAGCACTTGAATAATGGATGGGTTCACCCAAAATGTTTTATATTTTAAGTGTTTATTAATAAAATAATATAAAACTAATGCACTAGAAAGACATCCCATTTAATAACGTAAAATGATACTTTCATATCTTCACTAGTGTCTAAAGATAATAAAGGTTGAAAATAAAAATGTTAAATTGAAAATTGAACTTAAAAAGAGGAAAAAGATGATGGAAAGATCACACTTGGATGATTTTTGGAATGCGAAGTGCATATTTGGACTATGCATATTTTTAATTGAATACATTCAAAATTCAAGCTTTTGGTTATACAAGATGGGTAGCCATGTTGATTTTACCTAGGGAAAGATCGACGAGACCAACAATCCAATCCAACACAAACTTATACACATGGTTTGAGTAAAAACATATGAATGTGTATAATTAGACTTGAATATAAGAATCAAGATATATGGAGTGGTATTAGATGCATTTGGAAGGCTTAAGGACTGAATGAAGGGTATTCTAGGTTAGGAGAAGTCCTAGAAACAAGTAATTATACACAAGTTATACAATCATGAAAAAATGGAAAAGACATTGTGGAAAAGGGTCTTGAACCAAAATTAGGTGTCAATACCAACCTCAAATACCACATGTCTGATCATCTAGATTTCTTCCTAAATATAAAATCATTCAACATTGTGTGGTATTTTCTATAGTTTCATCACCTACCATTATGATTCCTACTACATTTATATTTATGATATCACTTCGCATTTAAGACTCATATAATTGCACTTTCAAGACCTATAATATATACCCATCCACATCCCAAGATTGATTTACAAGATCTTAAAACAAATCATGTGTAATCACCTATGTATATTATAGTTTCACCACGATATATTCCTATAAACAGGTTTCAATAGGTTTTAGTAGGTCTTCAAGCACACTATCACCATATGTCTCTTTGGGATGATGTTAATTATTACACATCTCATGACTAATTCTATGATTTTTTGAGTGATGCATTTGATTCCCCTAGTGGAGGATTTCACTTTATAGATGAGATAATTGGTTAGGTACATTATCCTATCTCTTGAACTTCATTTATATATCATTAATGTACTATATTTTCTTACTATACATAACATATTTCTTTTATCATGGATATTTAGATGCTATTCAAAAACTTTAATTCCATCATCTTTGGGTGTTAGGAGAGGTTCATAGAAAACCCATTAGAACATGCTAATTTACCTTTATGTGTGAAGTAGGATATAAGATAGAATGTGGACATAGTTATAATAGAAGATAATTCTTACTTTGATTCAAGATTATGCATTTATATAGAGAAATTCAAACTAGATTGTAAAGAACATGTAGTATTATTAAATAATTAAATAAATTTGAACAAACAAATCATATGTTTCATATAGAATAAGTACAAAAATACATTTAGGAAAATCATTATCAGATCTCTATATTAATCTCTATTTTTTAGAACTCCTTTCCATTACAACTGATCACTATTTATAGAAATTTATAATGCATTGTCGCTTTGCATTCCATCCTTTTAGTTTGAGCTTGAATGAGTATTTTCACATTCCACATACATTTAAAATACATACGATGGCCAAATACATATAAAATTAACTGCATCATACATGCTAGTATCCATGGCACACTTGTAAAGCATTTACACTAGGTGATTTAAAAATTTTATTATACTATCAACACTTTTTCAGAGTTAAACAATTATCTCATCCTAAGACAAAGTCACAAGAAGTGTGCCTTGTGTTATAACTGATAAAAATGACTATGTTGAGGGGCTAGTCCAAAACTTTACTTTTGGTAATCACCTAAAGTGTCTTTTACCAATTTTGACCTCTTGTGCATTACGTAGCCACCTTTATGGATTTTCAAAAAACTAGCTTAACAATCTACTACCCTTTTGGGTTTTCAATAGATTATCATAACCATGTGGCTTCCCTTTATTCATTTTCAACTAACATGGCCCCACTCCTAATGCTTAATGCCTTCCTTACTAGAAAATTTATTCAAATTTTCAAAACTAGAATTTGTGTAGTACCTATAAAGAAGGTGGAGGCATAGGATGTGTTGATGAAACTAAACGAGATTTGAAGATGATGTTATTAGAGTTTTTGATAAAGAAATTATAGATTTAAAATTTGGTGTTGGAGGCATTTTCTATATTTGGATGGTTGGATGCATAGTTGTGGTGGATTTTCTCTACTAGAGCTCTTGCTAGAGTTGGTTTAGTGGGATGAATTGGGGATCCTTGATGATTTATATGATGGATATATCCAAATGAGACAAGTCCTTATTGAACATTTTCTAATTGGTGAAAAATTCCTACACCACAATTATCATAGTGCACAACAAGAATTGCACCTCGTAGTATTTTGAATGTCATCATATTATGTGATCATGAGGATGGCCTTACAATGTAACACCTTTTATTACAATTTGTGTGCTAACTCCTCTAATCTATCTACTTGCCTCTATGTCTAAATGCCAAAAAATGTATTGCACAACATCTCATATTTCCCTATTTATAGTTTTTGCATCACATTATCTCTTGATTCAAGATATTACTTCCACATGACATCCAACTCATTAGATATAGCTGATTAATCCCCCATTATTATTTTGGATTTGTTAACCTTAGTGAACTTTGGGTTGACTTCACTCCATGTGGTGTTTATCTATTATTTTTAGTTGAGCGTGATTCTAGATACGTGTTGAACTTGGATCATAGCAGTGTCCAAGAATTACTCATACTATTTGATGAGCTCAAAAATGGCCTCTATTTTTGCCTTAAGATTCTAATGTTGCATTTGAATTTGATTTATCTTTTGCATAGTGAGTTAGTATTTTGTTAGCTAGGATAGAAGGGTTGTGAATTTATATTCCTCAGACATGACTTGGTCACCCAAGACTTGATTGACCAAGGTATGGCAAGTGTCATTTCTTAATTTCTTAACTTTGATGAGGTTGAAGTGCAAGTCTATGTTTTCCTCCCTTAGTTATGATTCCTCTTGTTCTAGTGTGGAAGCCTTTTGTGTGATATACTCTTGAAACATAGTCGCTCCCTCAATTGATTTTAAAGAAGGTAATTAGGAAACATTGATTTATTCTTCTTGCATCATTATTGCAATGAATAAAGTGTAATCTATAGACATCATATGTGCCTTATTTATTTTCACCATATAAAATGATAAATTTTCCTATCATGTTGATTTTATAGGAACATCCCAAAACCATTGGATAGAAAATTGTGGCTTGTGTTGGGATGCTTCCTCTTATGCACCCCCTTGAGTCGACCTTAATCCTTATGATGTGAACCTTAAGTATCACCATATTATTTGTGGGTTATACTGACTATTGCATTGTGACTTCTACCTACATTTTATGCTCTGAATTTGCCTTCACTTGGGTAGGTCCCTCTGCTTGATCCTTGGTTGTTTGATCTTGGGCATACTTATGCATTTCCTCTCCTAATTTTGTAGGGATTATTTATTTTTATTCTCTTCTTATACCTTTTCTATTGAATCAACTTTGACATTTTACTTTCATGATGCTTTCACTTCTTGATGTACTTGTTCTTTCTCTTTCCTCATAGCTTCTTCATCTTGCTTATTATTTTCTTTCTCTTGCCTTTTCCTCTTCTCATCCTCCTTGGTAGCCTTACGTACCACTTATTCCTTCCTTTTCCTCTTTTCCTCTTGACATTACTTCTTTTCCTCTTTTATATCCTTCTTTATAGTTGCCTTTTAATATTTTTCCTACTTGAGTTGATCCTTAGCAACTTGTTCTTGTGTTGAAATATCTTTTTGTATGGTTGGTTGCTCTAGTTGTGGTTTCACAGTCTCTTGTGGCTCCTGTATAAGAGTTAGAAATCTAGAGATGAGAGTAACTAAAAATTAGAGGAAGAAGATGTTGATTTGACTATGGTGCACCTATGTGTTGGTGCCTTTTGTCTAGTTAGAGGGACCAAAGTCTTCTTTAACTACTTATAATCATGGATAATATCTTGTTGTTATTGTTTTATGACTTGAACCTCCTATGGCTTAAATTCCTTAAATTATTATGGTTTGAAAAAGGAACCCATACACTCTACAATAGATGGTGATAGTCAAGGTGTAGTATGGGTCCTGGCTTCATCTCTAATTGAGGTATCCTACCCTAAGTAACAAAAACCTCTCAAAGATTCATCTCTATTTATCTTGTGGCATCACAATGTGCAATTTGGCCTATAGACCTATTAATTGGGGCAAGTGCACACATAAATCAAATCTTGAAAATGTTAAAAAGCCTAAGAAGAATTAATTAAAAAGATAATCAAATTAAATGCCTAGTTGAATTATCCATGTGTAATTAATGAATTACTAAAAAAGGAAATTCAAAAATATGAAATATCATAGCTTTTCATGATTACCTTTTGTGAGTTGTCAAGCCTTTGCAAATATCTCAAAATATCTCACCCATGCCTATTCATTGAAAATCATGATCTTTTGACACCTTTTAATTCTATTATGGTTAATTGATTCACTTAGGTTAGGTTTGAACTCATTCCATGTTTAAACTACACTTTAACTCACCTTGAGTTGGGGATAGTTCCTAAGCCTATAAATACAATCCATTGCCTATTAAAAAGAGATCTTGAAAATTGTAGAGTTATAATGCAGGTTTTATATCATGATCTATATCCATAATGTTATAATGCCAAAATATTGAGCCAATACACAAGCATAATCCATATCAAACAAGCCATAAATGGTGCTAAGGAGAGAAGGAGCAAAGAATACTCCATTACCAAAGACTATTTGAGCATAAATTGAGCAAGCCACGAACAAATAAATTAGATCTCTTAAGGAAGGTAAGGATTATTGTTCTTTGCATTTAATTTGAGTTTTCAATTGTATTTTATCCATTATTCTTCCCCTAAGATTTAGGCTTAGGGATGTTAGCATGTTAATGTGTTGATTTTATTATTTTATGAAACTAACACTTGATCTAACCTCCTCTCTATTGTCAAATATATATGATCATAAATGGTAGGCCCAGTGGGACCTAAAAAATCCCACATACCAAGGAGACCAAGATGCAACTCCAAACTTTTCAAATGAATGCTTGAAAATCTTAAAAATTGGAGTTTTAGCTTTATTTTTATCATGTTATTATTTTTTGTGGTCACTCATATTTAAACAAATACCGACATCAGTTTTCCCTAACTGGGATTTGTCTTATACTAATCGATATTGATCCTTTATAACCAACATTGGTCACTGTGTGCATCCCTAGAATTGACCTAAGTCACTATGCAGAACATTAAGCTAATATGCCATCTTTCAGAGCTTTGTTTGGGGTCATCCAGATGCTATTTTTGATGATTTTTTTTAAAACCACATGTTTTCTCCTAAATTTTTAGAATATTTTATTAGTTTACCTTCAATTTACATAAATGTTTCACAAATCCTTCAAATAGGATTTTTAATCTTTTTAAAGCTTCTAATTACTACTCTTGGTTTTATTGATTTGTAAACTCTTTGTTTAATCACCTTGTTGCAGATTTTGAGGAGTTTTTGTATTAACTTTAGATAACTAACATTTTTGGAATCATTTTTTTTTTTCCTTTAGGCTCACAGGAAACTGATCTCAGCCCTTATTGACCAGTATTGGTTATTACTAACCAACATCGGTCATAGGTGATCGGCTAGTCTCTATGTGAAAAAATCATAAATCTAAGAGCTATATTTCCAAAAATTTGTTTGCTCATCGTTGATTGTGATTCAAATCATAAGGAAACTCTCTAACCCTTGTAAGACCAAGGTGGGAATAGGACCTAAATTTTTAATTACTAGGTCATGAACATTTCATTTTTGGTATTTAAAATGAATTTGGCTAACTCTTGAACACTTCATTTTGGTGCCTAAAAGGAATTGTTAAGTCTTGAACATTTCATTTTAGTGCTTAAAAGGAACATAGAATTTCTAATTCTTAAACACTTCATTTTTAGTGCCTTAAAATGAATGCTTAAGTCTTGAACATTTGATTTTGGTGCTTAAAATGAATGCTTAAGTCTTGAACATTTGATTTTGGTGCTTAAAAAGAATGCTTAAGTCTTGAATATTTGGTTTAATTGCTTAAAATAAACCTAGGTGTTTTGTGTTAGTTTTTTTTATGCAAGTTCTTACAAGTTTTTAAAATTTAAGCCAAAGGGCAATAAAATTCATAAAATATTTCAATTTGGTGCCTAAAATAAACATTCACTCAACATTGTAAATTATTTAGAGTTGATTATTTTAGACTTGTGTTTTTTTTTCAAAATGAAGGGTACGTGTATGCTCTCCCCCATTCCCTATAGTGAGATTGGGTGACCAAAAGTGAAATTTCACTTGAAATTTATGCCTAATCCAAGGCATGGAAAGAATGTTATCTAGGCTCTCTCCAAAACCTATATGGTTTGGGTGATCTAAAAACAACCTCTAAAGTCTTTCCACTTAGTCATTTATTTTATGCAACTTGACTTGTGGAGGGGATTTCATAGCTATTTCATGAGTTTTTTAGGAGTGAGTTGATATGTGAATTCATCTCCCAATATTGTATCAACCTCACTCTATAGAGGGGTATATAAATCAAGTCATGCATACTGTGAGAGCTAAGGGGTTGAGCGGCTAACCTCTCCTTTCATAATGAAAACCTGAGTCAGGTCTAGTTAACTAGGGGATTCCACTAAGTATTACATGGATGGAATCACTATGAAAATTAATAGACAATTACATAGTAAGTTCATTGGTATGAACTCAATTGACGTGATACATATCTAGTGTTAACCACACTTGAGATCAATCTAGACATTCAAAAACTATAGTTTTAGTCAACCCCATTTGACCAACCTTGTCAAGATCTAGGACATTAAATTTAGATGTTATGTCATTTTATCCTTTATTACATGGTTTTTTAGTCTAAAACCATCTATTTGTTTGTTTATGCCACATCAAAACAAGTTGTGTGTCCACATTACTCTGTTATTTGAGGAGGTGTTATGCCATCCATTTGACAATGTGTTTTTGCCTTAGACTTTTTGTCAAAAAATTTGTGTGTGTCACTTGATCGAAATCGGTAATGCTACGCTTCCCAAATAATTTCAAGTTTGTGCTTTGGAGTCTTTGAAATAAATGATTGTTTATACCTTTAAAAAAGTGATAATGCCATTACACTGCTTGTTTTTTTTCATAAACTTGTTTTATCTTGTGTCCAAATTATCCAAATTTGAAACCAAATTCATGTATGCCTTTTGTCATCTTTGTCTAGTGTCATTATGCCATTCAAATTTGTCTAGCTTCTTTGTTCAGAGAACCTAGTTTTCCTAAAGTTGAGTTTTTAATTAACCTTGAGAAGTTCGAATTCAAACATTGATTGATTTCTATTTATGCCTTGTCTAATTGGGGTTGAGACACTAATATTTCTCTTTTGGGTTGCATAAATTAGTTTAATTATTTACCCAAATTTGAAAAATATTTATTTGTATCATTATTTGGGAGAAAATAATCTACCTCCAAGTTACTTTTGTTTCATGCCTCATGCCAATTTGACCAAGTTCATGACTAAAATCAAATGCCTAGTATATGCTAAAGTATTTCAAGTTTGTTAGATTAAATACCCCTTTGTTTTAAGTCTATATTTTTATGTCATGTTTGTCCAAAAGTGCTAGCACATGCCTTTTTGATCCTATTTTTTGATGTCGTATTTGGCCAAAAGACCTAGCAACTTTTATTTTTCTATATTAGACTTGTTTGGAACACCTTGTACCTAGATTTTGGCATGTCAATTTTTATTAAGCCACTTGACCTTTTGTGTGTGAGACATTTGATGATATATTTTTTATACCAAGTTTTAACATAGACCATTTTGGAGATACAGCTCCCCTAGACCAAGTTAGACCAAGTTTGAAATTTTTATCCTTTGGATATTATTTATAAGAGTTTATAGAACTCCAAACCTTTTTCTAGAGCTTTTATTATTGATTCAGATATGTCTAACTACACTTATGGTGGAGACATTTATGGTCCAATTTATGATAGAATGGCCACACCAATTGAATTTTTTTGAGACCCCTATGGTGAAGAAGTGGTTTGTGAGATGGACCCATATCCTCCTTACAATCCTCAATCTAGGGAATAAATCCAAGCACCAGATTTAGTGATACCTTATTTTGGTAGGTTGACATATGATACTTTCCCTTTGGTGACCATCTAATCCCCCACCAATACCATTAACCCTCCTTTAGATTGTATGAGCCACCAATCTCCACAACATCTAAGGACTGCCATTTCTATACCAAGACCTCATCTTTTAGCTTGTGTGAGCAACCAAGCTCCATAATTCCCTACCATTTCTATACTAGGACCTTGTCCTTTGGCTTGTGCAAACAATCAAGCTCTATGGCACCCAACCATTTCTATTCCAAGACCTCATCCTTTGGCTTATGCAAGAAACCAAGCTTCATAATGCCCTACCATTACCATTCTAGGACCTCATCCTTTGGCTTGTACAAGCAACCAAACTTCACAATGCCCAGCCATTTCTATACCAAAACCTCATCCTTTGGCTTGTGTGAGAAACCAAGATCCATAATGACCTACCATTTCTATACTAGGACATCATGCTTTGGCTTGTACAAGCAACCAAACTCCACAATGTCCTACCATTTCTATATTATAACCTCATTATTTGGATTGTGCAAGCAACCAAGCTCCACAATTTCCTACCATTTCTATACCAAGACCTCATCCTTTGTCTTATGTGAGCAATCAACCTCTATGATGCCCTACCATTTCCATTCCAGGACCTCATCATTTGGCTTATGCCAGTAACCAAGCTCCATGATGCCCTATCATTTCTATCACTATCCAAACACCAGCCATTCCTCATCCATTTCCAATTATTCTCCACTTTAGAAAACCCTTACTAATTGTCCAGCCAAAACCAAGCCAATCAGTATCTCTCCAATTGAGCCAATCATTTAAGGACCAAGATATATTCAAAACTTGAATTTTATAACTGATTGTAAACCAAGGCCAAGATAACCAGCCAATCCATGATGCTTTTATTGAACCAACCATTTGTGATGAGTCAACCTATGATGAATCACCTTTTAATACTATACCTTTGTCAAGGAGTCTCACTCTGATGAGCTAGTCTTTACTGAGTCATTTCTTAATGATTATAATTACCTTTGGGTAAATCATTATCTTGACCATATGCCTATTTTTAAAGAGCCTCCCATTGATAATCCAATCTCTGAGGAGTTGTCTCTTGACCTTTTTCCTATTGTAAAGGAGTCTCACTTTGATAAACAAGTCTTTGTGGAGCCCATCATGCCATCACACGTCATTACTTGTCCAAAATCAAACATTCAACAAGACATCATTATAACATTATCCACACTAGATGAAGAATCAACACTAGAGTTGGGTTTTATTCTTTATCTAACATTAGATTTAGCATCAGAATTAAAATCAATGTCAATCTCAACATCAGATTTACAATCCCTTGAGTTGGAATTAGATTCAAAATCAAAATATGTTTGTGGTTGTTACACATTACTTATGCATGCCTTACAAATTAGTTTGAATACATTTTTGATTCTTCTATGGCTTTAGAGGATGAGTACTTCAGCTTCAACACAAGTTCTCCTAGTATCTTTTATGAGGATTGTGTTGCCTCTCCCCATTCCATTACCATTCCACATGCCATTACCACCGACCAACCTAGTCATTTTATTGCCCTTCCATCTCCCAAAAGTGTCGATTAGGACCAATAGAATCACACCTTGTTAAATTGCATCCATGGTGACATATTAGTTATAGAATATCAAGGGGAGTGAGACCACATTCATGTAGAAGAAGAAAAATCTCCTAGTGAAACCTTTTCTAAGGTGCTAGGGGACAATCAAAGTTCAAACTTAGCATCTTCTAGTGAAACCTTTTTAGACATGCTAAAAGAAAGTCAAAGTAAAAATTCAATGTTCCTTAGTGAAACCTTCTTAGAGGTGTTATGGGATAATCAAGACAACTTCATTAGTGAAAACCTCTTTGAGTCACCACTAACTGAGCATAACATTTCTTCACTTCTTGATGAAGACATTATTCAAGATACAATCAATACAGTTTCCAATCTACATCATAAGTAGATGGTAGCTACTCTCAAGTCTAAACAAAATAAAAATATGCTGGCCTCATCGAGAGCATATTCAAAATTCTTTAGCCTCACCATAACCAAAGTTATATTAGATCTAGTATCAACAACATTATGTGTGCCTAAAAACCTTAACTTTCATTTTTTTCCCAACCATTATGCATTCCATTATCATCCACCTATACATTTCCGAATCAGATATATCATCCATTATTTATCCTTATTTACCATCCCTAGATGCACTTTCATTTATAGAGGCTACAAAGATACCTTGTCTCAATGTTTGAATGAAACAGAATCAAGGACCAACGAAGATCACAATAATATCATTTGTGTCCAAATCTGCATTAGGTTTTTAATAGAGTAGCTATTTATAATAGGTGTGGGCTATCAATTTACATAATTTATTATTCTCATTGTATCATACGTTGATCAAGACATGCATCTCCACATTAGCAGGAATAACAGAATCATATACCTGGCCAAAATCATAAAACCAAAAACCATACCTTTACCTTACCAAAAACATTTAACTTACCATTATCATTTGCCATTTCTCTTGTCATTATTCCATACCCTACCATTTACCCTCGCCTTATCACTTGGGAGAAACCCTCTTATCATTATATCCAATTATCATACCATCATTGTCTTAAATAATTCCATACCATATGCCATTTTACCATGCCATCCTTATTAGACCAAAACCTATTTTTAGCCATCCTACCTACCCCCTTTTGATCTTGGTGACTTTGGTTTTTCCCGTACCTTATATGAGGGGATTTTGATCTAGTTTCAATAGTTTTAGAATTTTATGTTTAAATGATAGTCTATGAAATTAGTGTGTAATAGATCTGGAAATTTATCTTTCATTTAGTCTATGAAATTAGTGTGATTTTTATCTTACATTACTGCATCACCTTGCCATTACTATTCTCATTTGCCTGGCCCTTTGCCTTAATTTTAGAACTTATTGTGACCTGGTCAGTTCTCACTACCTTTCATTTTGGCATAACTACTGTGACTTGAGGTCCCAATGGGACTATGTAGGACATGTTGTATTCATGTTGAGGTCAGCTCAATCCCTCTTTTCCATACACTCTCACCATTTTACAAGAAATATAAGCCAATGCTCTCACCATTTTTCAAGTGTTATCTTGTCAATCTCTAAGAAGTTAAGATATCTCAAAATTCTAAAAACATTTGTCTTATCTAAGCCTAGTTAGTCATCCGAGATCTGCCCTACTAGGGTAAATCCATTGTTAGGATGCTTTCTTTTGATTTTCATTTCAAGCTTTTTGTGCATTTGTTTGTTTTTAGTATTGTGCCTCGACTTAGTCTATATGTGTTCATTGGGTGATTCCTTGCGCATTATTCTTGAGTTCATCCATATTCATATGTCAACATTATCATCATGGTTTTTATCATTAGTTCATTGTTTTCAAATTGTTTATTGGATCGAGAGTTAGTCCTTATGCATATTCCAACCAAGATATCATGGTTTTTATATCATGATGCCTATTTCCATGTGCTAAAGCAAAAATTATCTCAGTAAGTCTTATAAGCAATGGAGTCATAAGAATTTATCCTTAGTACCCTTAGAAAATCCTCCCACCCTTGATCAAATCAACCTATTAACCATTCTAGTTATATCAATGCTAATAAGGATAAACATCTCTACATTGGTAGGTACAACTGAATCATTCATATTAATCAACCTTTATTCTTTTTTTCATCTCTATCATCACTTTGTGCATCCTCGTATGCCTAGTTATTTGTGGCTTTTTTAGTCATTGGACCATCACATCTATGTTTAAACTCGTTCATCTTTAATCTATGCACCAAGTTATATCCTTGAGTTATGCTTGATAATCTACCATACTAGGGCACAATCAAACATTTTTTTTCAATCCAGGTCATCTTAATGATTTTAACCACCTATGGGTAAATCATTATTTTGACTCATCTACCCTAACTGGGGTATATGCCTATGACACTAATTATAACCACCTTTAGGAAAATTAGTATCATAACCTTTGTTACTGATTATGACCACCTTTGGGAAAATTAGTACTTTTTAAATCAATGTATATAAGCATTTTATCAATTGGATTAAACCCACCCATGGTTTAATTTCATTCTTCTTCTTGCTTATTTTTTAGGGACTGTCCATGAATCGTATGTGTCAACCACTCCCTCGAGGGGGCATCATTATAGGATTCCTAAACATTGTTTGGAGCTTCTTATTTAATCATCATTTTCTTTATGGTATGTTTCATCATTTGAGAAGACATTACTATGCTTATAGCTTACAACATATTCTCAAATAGGGGCAAACTATAGACACCTAAAACTAGCCACCAATGGCTTCAATCGGACTTTTAGATCAATTCTTACCAACCATTACAAATAAAGCCTAAAAATCATTGAACATACCAAATTTACCTGTACATCATTCGTCAAATCTCAGCATCATGTTGAGACATCCCTAATTGAGGTATCCTATCCTAAGTAATAAAAACCTCTCATGGATTCATCTCTATTCATCCTATGGCATCACAACATGCAATTTAGCCTAAAGACCTATTAAGTGGGGCAAGTGCACGCATAAATAAAATATTGAAAATTCTGAAAATACCAAGCATAATTAATTAACAATCTAAATCAAATTAAATTCCCATTTAAATTATCCATGTGTAATTAATTAATTGCTAAAAAAAGAAATTCAAAAATATGAAATATCCTAGCTTTTCATGATTATCTTCTATGAGTTGTCAAGCCTTTGCAAGTATCTCACCCATGCTTATTCATTGCAAATCATGATTTTTGACACCTTTTAACTCTACTGGGGTTAATTAACTCACTTATGTTAGGTTTGAACTCATTCCATGTTTAAACTACACTTTAACTCACCTTGAGTTAGGTTTAGTTCCTAAGCCTACAAATACAAGTCATTACCTATTGAAAAGAGAGCTTAGAAATTGTAGAGTTATAATACAGACTTTTTAGCATGATTTATATCTATAATTTTATAATTATAAAATATTTATTCAATCCACAAGCATAATCCATATCAAACAAGCCACAAATGGCACCAAGGAGAGAAGGAGCAAAGAATACTCGATTGCCAAAGACTCTTTGAGCACAAACTGAGCAAGCCATGAACAAATCATTTAGATCTCTCAAGGAAGGTAAGGATTATTGTTCCTTGCATTTTAATTGGGTTTTTAATTATATTTTATCCATTTTGTTCCCCCTAAGATCTAAGCTTAGAGATGTTAGCATGTTAGTGTGTTGATTTCATTATTTTGTGAAACTAACACTTGATCTAATCTCCTCTATATTATCAGATTCTTATGATCACACATATCAATTTTTTTTATTCACTTCCTTATTTTTGTGGGATTTATTGATCCCATAAATACCCTACATTTGTTGTGCCCTAAATAAATTGATCCATCTTGCATGTGTTTTCATCCTATTCTGCCACTATATTGATAATTATCAACCCACGAAGTGTGGGATTATCCACCAAAAGGATATTTGAGGCATTTTTTCACACTTGAAAAGTGAACACTACTTTACAAAAGAATAACTCTTTTTATTATTATTCCTTTTATAATTTAATTCATATGTCCTCAATCATTAACTTATACACATCCTCCCATGCAACATTCAACTGAGTAAGATCATATTCCACAACAATCTATGGGGCATTCCTATTAGAAGCCCATGATTTAGTATTATATGTCTTCTTATTCAGTGTTAGTGGTGATACTCTATGGGTTGGTGCCTTCCTCTTCCCCACAATAATTGGTGATGGGGTTACTTCTAATTCAGGCAATGTTTGTGCCTCTTCTTACAGTTATGTTTTTTATTAGTGAGGCAATGGTTGTTACACCTTGGAGGTATATTTCATGGTGGTGATACTAAGTGAGAAGACAAATATTTATGTTATATAACTTATACATACACATCTTTCATATTGATGAATAATGGTAAGGAATTTATTGGTGCCTTTAGGAGCTCATGGACTCTAATTTGGATATTGTCATGGAGCTTTGTCACTGCAGTGTGTTGCCCTAAATACAACATGAAATTTTTGAGTACCCAAGGATGTGAAAGGATAAGTTTTTGTATTTCCACCCACCATATGTTAAATCTACCTAGTTGTTTATACTATTGGCATGTTTGTCCAAGTAATTTTTGTGAATGGGATCATAGGCTAAAAGTCTACATCCCGATTGACAGAGCCATCTATATACTTTCACTATGTGAAGTAGAGGAATAATACTATATATTATTACTAAAACACATATGACATGATATTGATGACATTATCAGTTTGTATGTTTAGTTTTGAGAATAAAAACTCCATCTAGTTGAAGTCCTCAATCGGTCATATCATTCTATTTTCAATATTAAAGACGCCTTTGGTAGCCTATTTCACACTTTTGGTGGTCTGTAAAAATCACTTTTTGATGAATTAAGAGAGAATGCACACAAAAATATCCTATACATAGCCATTAAGGATCCCTTATATGCCCTACTATATTTCACCTTAGTATCTGAGTGAATGGGAGTGGTCTTAGATTTGTATTACATGAGAGATTTACCTTGAGCTAAAAGTCTAGTTGCATGTGCCATGATCATTGTGTTGAAAAAAATAGTCACATGTTATGACAAATGAATGGTACCCTCATTGTACCAACTAATAAGTGTCATCATCACCTCATAGATATGGCTAAAGGTTAGAAATTTAATAAGGTGCTCTACATCGGTGGTACCTGATTATGCTATTGTTGGTTGATCCAGAATAAATAAATTGGATTTTGTTATGTCAATGAATTCAAATGGGTCTATAGATGGCCCCAAGTATGGGTAAGATAAAGGTGCACCATGTCAATTGGGTTCAAACTCATTAACTTACTATGTAAATGTCTATTCTTTTGCACAGTGATTTTAGTTGTGTATTGCTTAGTGAATTTTGATGTTTAGCATGAATTAACCAGGATTTTCATTAGGATTAGAAAGGCTAGCCACTCATCCCCTAGATAATACTAGTATCACATGCCTAGTTTATATACCCCATTGTGGAGTGGGGTTAGTATGATGTTGGAATATGAAACCCTAGGTCAATGCACCCCTAAAGAGCATGTGAGGAGGTGATGAACTCTCACCCATAAGCCAAATACAAGAAAATAAATAAATGAAAATGGAAAGACTTTAGAAATTATTTATGGGTCACCCAAGTCACTTGGAGCTTGGGAAGAGCAAACGTAACATATTTCTAACAAGACTAAACAAATAAGGCAATAAACTAAGCGCTTTTAGTCACCTGAGTTCCCTATAGGGGATGGGGGGAGAGCATACACGCTAAATTTTTGGTTTGCTGCAAACAAATAATTTAATTGATGAAATTTGAAACTAGATAATAAAAAAATAACAAATAAAATTTGAAAAATCTCTTAAGATATCTAACTAAATTTAATGTTCTTTTTAATAGCACCAACTTAAATGTGAACAAAAATTTGACCCTTTGGCTTTATTTGTACTTGTAAAAACATTGAAATGCTAAAAGACAAGTTTGGTTAGGTTGATTTTAAACACCAAAAAAAAGTATATGTGAGATTTATAAGTGTTTAGGCCTCTCTTTTTACACCTTGGTTCCTAAAAAAATGTTAAGGGGTTTTCTTATCTTTGGGCCAAAAAGTAAATCCATAAATAACATTCCATTTTGAGCTTTCAGGTTTTTGAAAACACAGAGCAAAGCCACCATTTATGCAATAGAGCGAAGCTATTATTTTCCTATAAACATAGATAGATAAAGACTAAATTTTGGTGAAGTTACCATTAAATATGGTGAATCCATCGATTATATTTAGTGAAGTCACCGATTACAGGCTAAAATTAGGCAAAGTCACTGAAATCAAATGCAATTCTACCTATCGAAGTTTTCATTTAGCAGGGTCAATGTCATTATTTCTAGTTAGTAATGTCACCATTTATTAGATCAAATTCATCATTTTGAATTCATTATTTATACATAAATAAAGATATCAAATAGAGTACAAGAATGGCAAAGTCGTCATTATATAGGGCGAAGCCGT
Organism: Torreya grandis; assembly: GCA_037957365.1. Taxonomy (NCBI): domain Eukaryota; kingdom Viridiplantae; phylum Streptophyta; class Pinopsida; order Cupressales; family Taxaceae; genus Torreya; species Torreya grandis. Next base: position 3,134,061 of record JARHVA010000675.1, on the reverse strand, counting down.
CGATTACACAAAAATAGAATGATGGGATTTTCAAGCATAAAACTCTAAATTTAAATAATTAAATGATCTTCTTAGGAAAAAAAAGGTTGAAAATCTTTCTTATTTTCCATATAGGATTCATGGTCCCATCAGGTGAGCCACTATGTATCTTAGGAGTTCAAAGACCACACAAATGTTGATTAGTTCCTTGTTAGTAAAGATTTAAAAAAAACCATGCAAAATAATACAATAGAACTAAACACTCTTGCTTGAGAACTAGGGGAAGCATAAAATAATGAATAATATCATAAAGTAGAGATAAAAACACACAATAATTTTACCTCTTTTATTGAAATTGATGTCCACTTATTGGCATAAAAATGTTCATGCTCAGTCTATGACATTAGAGACTCTTAACAATGCTTCTCCATTGTGGTAACACTTATATAATGGTCACCTGTAGCTTTTAATTGCTATTATCTTGGATTGGTATGAAGCTTGGCATAAAATGGGCATTATAATACTACTTTTAATGACTTCTTGAAGGCATTCCCAAAGAATAACCTTACACATAAAAGCTTATTGGCATATGGTGTGGGCACTTGTATTTATAGCTCTAAGAACTAACTCTAACCCTAGGGAGGTTAGGTTAAATTCTAACTTTAGTTGAGTCTAAAATAACCTAGGCTAAGTTATGCTAACCCTAGGTTGGGTCAAGGCACTCATGAAGTCTTGACACCTCAGTTTTAGATATTTATGAGCCATGACAACTCACTTTAGATATTTGTGAGATTGTGACTCACCTTTTTGGAATATTTAAGAATTAATAAATAATTTTATTAGATCTTTTGACCTTTGACTTCATATTTGGCTAAAAATTCCTTTTTTGATAAATTAAATACACTAATTCAACTTGGAATTTTTACTTAGGCAAGTTAATTAAGATTTGCTTTGTAATGAATCTCGCTTAGTACTCTTTAGATTTTGGCAATTATTTTAAATGTTTTAAATTAATAACTCAATGGGCCAAAAGGATCAAATTACTAAGTCATAATTTGACTAGGTTTAAAACCAAACTAGGTTATAGGTTCATATAAAGTATTTCCCCAAATAAGTAATCCTCACCATATTTTTTAGTAATTAAATCCCTTACATGGATGAATTTGGGCATTCAGGTGATTTCTAGGCTTAAATTGTGTCATATGCTAGAAATTGAACCAAATCCCAGTTTAGGCATGAAAGTGGTCAAAATTGAGTGTCTACATGTTCAACACATATAAAGCATCTAAACTAGCTAAGGCACAATCTAAAATTATGTCAATCTTACACATAAAATATATATCAAAACAACTAACACAACTATTGTATGAATCAATTATGTGTTTACAAGTAGCAGAAAATCCTCTCACATAATCATAACATCAACATAAATCTCTTTATTAAAACTTAGAAGGTAAAATGTACATTAAAAAAAGATAAAAAAATATAAGTGCAAGCCTTGACAACATTCTGGCAAAGTTTTCCTACATAAAATTATCAACCCTTGGCATATAGTCTTAGTAAATTACAAAAGAGGAAAGGTGGGTGGAATCCTGGCATAATTCCTACAAAGCCTTGATGCCCAAAAGTATCACCCTTAAAAATGGCATTTAATCTTATTTAATATACAATGACTAACCCATTAGATGAAATGTCATGAAGATTTATGCTAAAGATCCCATGATGCAGTTGCAACAGATTCTCATCATTTTTTGAGCTATTTCATCAAAGTACATGGGATAAAATAGGCCTAATCCCCCAAATGCAACTAAGAGCTCCCATCACCACTTTGTTCTTAGCTTCTTCTCTAACAGTTCCCAATGGGCCCAATGAAAATATGCAACCTCATTTGGATTGATTCCAACAAAAAGGACCCAATGACACCTTTTGATCAATTATCTAGGGACTCATATTTGTTCTTGCTTGAGCTCATTCAAGCCACCAACCTCAAGCTTGCCAAACTCAGGTTCTAGCCATGAAACATCTATTGAGATCATTATATTTACCCTAGGAATTTTATCCCACATTCATTAGGGGAAGAAAGTAAAATAACTTTATAATGAAGAGCACTCACTTAGTTAATCCATCTTGAAATATTGCTTATGCTCAGAGCTTGTTCATTGACTTTGTCATGTGTCAACACAAGATTATTCCCCTTATCACATTATGAAAGGGTTTGATCTTGACAATAGGATTGTCACTTAGACACATGTCCATCACCCATTGGTATCAGGGCTTGGTCTACAACTACCACTTATCATGTTGCCATTCAATTTAGGTTCTATCTACTTTGCTTAGTCATCTCTCCCAGTGTCAACTCTATTGACTGATACCATGATCACGTGTCTCAATCTCATTCATCCTAGGTTCTCCTATGCCCTAAAATTTTTACTAGGTTTGGTAGACTGGCATGTCTGACTTTAGTTGATGTGGCACTAGTTAATTATCTCCTAATCTAACACTTTTGATCATTGTGTTTTCCTGGGAGTTTAAATCTAGGACTAACAAAGTCCATGTGGTGTGCACCCATTGGCTCTGGGCTCTAACAAGTTAAATACCTCTGACACCTTGGGATCTTGATTCTAGGAAGCTAACACCAAGAAATTTCAAAAAATCAAAGTATAAACCTTTCCTTTATGCCTTTTCTAACACTTAGCCTATTTTGATTTATTTAGTTGAAATGTTTGGGCAAATAATATTGGGCCGTGAGGATATATTTTGTTTTTGTGGACTCTAAGCATGAACTTGGACCCATTTCACCTCTTGGTAGCTCATTCTCATCCATGAGATTTAGCTTTGTCATTTGTTGTCATCATATCCATGGCCACACAAACTCTTTTCATTCTCCCAAGCTCTTTATGTGTTTTTTGTGTGGTACAATGGTTCCCAACTCTCAGGATTTAATGGTTCTACTCTGCCAAGGTTTTGGGGTTCTAAGAAGATTCCATGTGGCATCCTCTCGAGGCCATAGGACCATAAAAGGATTAACTTTTGGCTTAACATCTTAATTCACCAAAGCTTCTGCATTTTTGAGTTTTTGGACTTCCATACCTCTGTGTGACTTTTGATTTAAGTCTTTGGAAGTTTTGTTATTGTGATTTATGTTTGAAACTTTTATTTTGAAGGTCCAAGCCTTCACATGTTTCACCTTCATGAATTTTGTTGTTGATCCTTCATGCAAAAGTTTTGACTCATTCTTGACATTTTCCCCAAAGAGTAAAACACTTAGACAATTCACATGAAGTCTTTGGGATTTTTGTAGACCCTCCTTCGCATAAAACTTATGACTACTCTTTTGACAAAAGGCACGAAGGCCAACTTTTTTGGGTACCTGCAGACATAATATAAAATGCACAATAAGTGATTTGATATTTTAAAATGCAATGGCTAAACATTTAAAAACTAATGTTCAAACACATGAAAATAATTGGTTGAGTCTTTGAAAACAAATGGTTAAGTATTTTAAAATAAATGACTAAGTCATTTAACAACAAATGGCTAAATCTAATGTCAAAAACTAAGTATAAACTAGAAATTATGTAATGACTTAGTCATTTGCTCGATTCCAAAGCCAATTTTGTCTATTTTTATGAAAACCAACTAAGTTAAAAAGTAAAACCCTATAAACATTTAATCATTTAAATTGAAATTAAAGTAGAAATGGATGAAATTGTTCAAGAAAAGAGGTAGAAAAATTTGGAATAGTCAAATAATTTGCACAAACCTAAGGTGAAATAGTCTAAGAGGAAGCTATAAAATATGTTTCAAAACACAAGCAGATAAATAGACAAGGACTTAGTAGATATATGCAAATTTAGATATTAAAATCAAAACAACCCAAGATATGAATTTACATACCAAGTGTTTATAATGTAGACTTATTTTTTTAGGTTTGGATAAAACCATGAAGCACATCCATATTTCACATCTTCACATATAGCAGAGTAGATAACTCATAAGGTTGATTTAAACAAGCAACCATTATGAACCCCTAAAAGGTATAAAACCAAACTCCAAAGCAATAAGAGGGTCCCCATTTTTAGACTAAAAAATGGGGCATGTTGTACAAAAAAACAAATCCCTTATCATCCCTAATTACTCATCCATTAATCTTCACCATCCCTAATCACTCCCTCCTCATCCCTCATAATCCCCAATCACTCTTTCCTCATTCATCATCATCCCTAATTGCTTCCTCAGCATCCCTAATCAATCCCTCCTCATCCTTCCTCATCCCTAATCACTCCCTCATTGACCTTCATTATACCTCATCTTCTCTAATAATTCCCTTATCATAACTAATCACTCCTTCATTAACTATCACCATCCCTCATCCCTATTCACTCCCTCATCATCCCTCATAATCCTTGGTCACTCTTTCCTCATCCCTAATCACTCCTTGATTGACCCTCACCATCCCTCATCACTCCATCATGGACCTGAAATATTTCTACCTAAGAATGCAAGTGATTTAGAGAAAGCAAAGTTTATATCACATATGATCCAAATAAATATTGAAATATTTCTACCCAAGAATGAAAGTGATTGGGAGAAAGCAAAATAGAAATCACATATGAGCCAAATAAATTGTATTCAACTCAAGAGAATGCAAAGCAATACAATAGAATGGGATACTCATATGAGATCAAGAGGTGGGTATATATAGGATATTCCACCCAAGAGACTCAAAACACAACCAATGTGGGATAAATCTAAAAATCCCCTAAGTAAACTTAACCTAGTGTGAAGAGAGATAAAGCAGAGAATAAGCTAAGAAATAGTTAGATAGAAAAGTAACCCTATTCACACTGACACCCCCCCTTAAGTGCAACTTAGGGAGAAGTTGAAAAATTTAAGGATGCAATCATGGATGGGTCTCGACTACTAGGCCATGTTAGGTACCCATGTACAAATAAGTCTCAATTGGAGTAAAGGAGAAAACCACATGGGAAAAACTCCTCCCTAAAAGTGAGAATGCAAGAAGTGTGGAAAGGTAGAGTCAACATGAATCATATGATACCAATTCTAACACATATATACAATGAATAATCCTGCCCAGAAGAGAGGAAAAGAAGAGAGACAAAGTAGCCCCCCCTCAATGTAGAGTCACCTGCACTGATGGTAGATGTCTAAAAATGAATGTAGAAGATGATCCATGATCACCAAATAATGTTCCTCCCCCTAGGAAGAAACAAAACCAAGAATGTATGAAGGAAGTCTTCCCATTCCCAAAAGGAATATGAAGGAAGAAAACTCAAAATATATGAATTCTTTGAATTTTGATCAAGTATTACCATATCGATACCGAAAGAAGCCACAAACCAATCAGGAGTCAAATGTTAAACTAAAGAATGTGAAAATCTAGGATCTACTAGAAACAGATGTAGAACATGATTCAAAGACAAAGTTGTCCTCTCTGAAGACAAAGGTACCTCCTCCAAATGTTGCTCAATAGTATCCTTAGTCATGTCAAATTGTGAGGAATGATCATGTGGGTAAATAACAAGAGGGTCAAAAGGTTCCCCCTCAACATCTGAAGATGATGAAGCAACTTCATCAAAGAAAAGATGAATATCATCAATAGTGTCATCTAAGTCTACAAGATAGGACTGACAAAACAAGCCTACAAAACTTGTCAAGTGCTCATCCCAAATGGTTGAATCTGGAAGATAATGAATGTCTTATTGTAATGAATCACTAGAAACCATGGATGTAGCAACACTAAATTTTGTAGATGCAACAAGGGATGAAGGAGGAGATGGAATGTCAGCACATGTCTCTAGAACCTTAGTTGATGAAAGAACACCAAAATGCAAATAACCATACTAAATCTCCTCAAAAGTGTCCAAATGAGTGTGAGCCTCAGCTGAAAGAACAATAAGAGCAAAATGTGAGAAGGTGTATACTTAAGATTGATGATTTACCTCCCTAACTATAACTATATCTCTACTATGAAAATCTCAAATAATCAAATAATCAGGTGTGAACTCAACACTCTTTCTTGATCCACCATGTGTAATTTGATAGATATAAAGGATATTGATAGACAATGATGGTACATAAAGGACATCATTGAATGATCCTTTGTTAATGTCAATTTATCCTTTCTCATAAACACTCATAGATGTGTTATTGGCCATCAAAATGGGTGTTGATGAATAAGTCTCATATGAAGAGAACATACTTTATGATGAAGCCATATGATGTGAAGCTCCAGAATCAAGGATCCAATTCCATGACTCAAAATTTGTAACTACATATAGTGCTTTCCCCTTTTATTTCTTGAAGTTTGATAATGATGAAGAAGAAGATGAACCCACTTTGGATGAATTCATTTGAGCCTTATTTATTTGATGTTGCAATTCATCAATTTTCTTTATGTAACATTTGTGATAATCATGCCCCAATTTCTTGAAATATGCACATTGAGGCTTCTCCTTCTTAGATGATTCCCTTTTAGAGGGAGAGGACTTAGATTCTTTATATGGCTTCTTTTCTTTCTTTTTTTGTTTCTTTTTAGGATTCCCTGATTCTTTATGTACCTTAGGTTCACTAGCCACCAATGTTTGTGGCTTGGAAGACTTGATGATGCCCATTTGAATAAACTTTACTTCTTCTCAAATTAGAAGATTTGAAAAATCATCGAAAGTAGGCTCAACATATGCAACTCCCATGGAAACTCAATGAGTGTGAAAGCTAGAAATAAATATTAAATACTCAGGACCAAGCTTGGATAACATATTTATAATCAATTGTAATTCCTCTATAGTAATCTTGCAATCCTTTAGTTGCGTTCTCAATTGCTTCATCTTGGATATATAGTCTTGGATTTTGTCAAAATCCTTAGGATCAAAATTCATCAAATTATTATCAATTTGATAACCCCTAATCTTATCAATTTTACCTTATAGTTTTTCCAAAGTCTCCCAAGCTTCCTTAGGTGTTGTACATTTTTCAACATGAAATCGCAAGTCAAAAGAGACAAATGAACAAATGTACCCAAGAGTTTTCTCACGATTGGTCTCCCATACTACCTTTGCACTCACATCAATAGATTTAGGAATAGATTCTTTTACGTACCCTATGTAATATTTTCCCATTAGATAATTCCATACCAATTTTTTCCATGATGCATAATTATATGGAGTTAGGAGTTCAATTTGATATTTCCCCTTTGCAAAAACACCCAACCAAGAGATGAAAGCAATCAACCACTACAAGATCACCCCCCAAATTCACTTAATCAATGATCCCCCCCAGCAAAATATTGTTAGGATTGTGGAGCTAAAAGCTTCACTGATGCAGACATGGAGGAGGTTGCAGAATGAGTTGCCGAAGTGTCAGAAGTGTTTGGCGTTGGTCTGGCCAACCGGCGTCGGCAGGGTAAGACAGGAAGGCAACCGACGTCGGTCATAGATCGGCCGGCGTCGGCGACCCCAGGCGGACAGGGACCGACGTCGGTCGCCTATGTAGTTCGACTGCGAGTCAATTACGGGCAGTGAGCTAACGAAGCAAGAGTTTGCATGATGAGCGCTAATTTTAGACTCATAGCTGCGGATCTAATTATGGTAATTAGATGTCTAATCATTGTTTGGATGAGATCTATATAATAGACTCATGGTTGTATTGTAAAAGTGTGCTAGGGAGTAAGAGAGCATAATTATAAGCTCCTTCTGTGTGTGAGGTAGAGCTATGGTGCGTTCCTCCTAGTGCCACAGTACCAGGTGTGTTGGTGCTGGATTGGAGAGCCAGCTGGGTTCTTCAAGAGTGTAGGATCTTGGTCACAGTTGCATGGCCTATATAGGAGATCTACATGGTAAGTAAGATCATTGATCTGCAGGTGTTTGTGGTTGTAAGGTCAAGGTTCACAGGTGATTAGAACCATTGCTTGATTTGCAGGTGTGCAAGGTCATACAGACAGCAACACAACAGGGAGCAGTATCAGGCATGATCTACTTGGAGTACAGGTGTGTACTCGGATAGAGCAAGAGGAAGGCAAGGGAGTTCCTTCCATAAGTATGGTCTGTTGAATTGCAGGTTGTTGCAGATTCATGGGAGATCTACTTGAAGTACCTTGAGTACTTGTGGAGCACGTGGAGTGCTTGTGGAGTGTGTGGAGCACTTGTGGTGTGCGTGGAGCACGGGAGGTGAACACCAACTCTGTATTTGAGTTGGGTGTTGGGACCTGTGAGAGGGAGAGCTTTGGGGAGAAGAATTACTGTTCACTTGAGGTGTGGGAAACCTTTGTAAGGTGGTGGAGAAGAAGTGGCATCTTCTTTATTGTATTTTTTTTCTGTATAAAGTGTTAATACAATTTGGTATTGTCTCTCATATGCTGTGTTATTCTGAATTCTAGTTACTTGGTGAATCTGGTTAATTTCCGCATATTAAGTTGCTTGGTTTAGTAATCAAATTGTGTGCTTCCGGTGTACATCCTCCCAACAAGTGGTATCAGAGCCAGGTTGTAGGTTCTTGAGCTTGATACCAACAGGTGGTATCTGAGCTGAGGTTGGAGGAAGCAGGTTTTGTTTTTGGTTACAGGGCACTCTCAGGGGTTTCTGATTGAGTGGGAGTAGAGCAACAGCAGATCAAAGTAAGCTAAGAATGGAGGAGTTGAAAAGCACAGATGGTCACTCACGGTCCTATGGAAAGAAAGAGCAGGTAAAAGATTATTGTTGGTTGGTAGTAGATCAGCATGAAGAAACTGAAGATACAGATGTAGCAGGTGTTGTTGCATAGGATGTGTTTGCAGGTTTCTTGGATAAAGTTGAATCTTGGATAAAAGATTCGGTTGCCTCTTTCCATGCAGTTCCAGGTAGAGGAGCTGGTAAGCCTTGTCAGATTGCTGGCAAAGGCAAAGTGAAGCTGAAATTGCAGGCGGCCAACACACAGGTGTTGATGAAGGTCATGCAGGTCCCAGGTTTGGAGATATGGCTAATTTCTTCAGAAAGATTGGGTGATGAGAGATGCACAAGAACTCTCACAGCGGATGCACTTGAATTAGCTGGTGGTAAGAAAATAGGTATCCTTTATCTACTTGTTTATATTACTGATTCTTCTTTTGTTGCGGAGATGTGGCTTCGTAGGCTTGGTCACATGAGCAGGAAGGAGATGCATGTTCTTAAGCGGAAGACAGATATATTTGACAGGCTTAAGAACTGGAAAGCCTTGGTGTTTATGGAGGAGATGGCGGACAGAACCCAGTGTATGTGGCTGGATACTTCTGAGCAGGGCAGTTTGGACATGGATTTTGATTCAAAGAAGCTCGCGGGTAAAAAGTCATCACTCACAGGTGAACACAGATACTGATGTCGGTCAGGAGGAACCGGCGTCGAACAGACAGGTGCCGAGGTCGGTCATGTGCAGACCGACGCCGGCGATGTTGGGCAGGGTAAGACCGATGTCGGTCATGGGACCGACGTCGGCAGTATGTAAGACCGATGTCGGTTAGGAGGACCGACGTCGGCAGCAGGGACACCAGCGCAGGCAGGTTGGTAGTCAGGTACAGACGCATGAAACCGACGTCGGTCGGATGCATACTGTGGAGTGACCGAGGTCGGTCACTGTAACGAATTTTGGGTGGACAGCAAGCTGTCAAGGAGTCTCAAACACCCATACGGAGGACTGAAGGTGTAAGTAGGCCCTCAAATTCGTTGTTCCTCTTCTTTATACATGTTGCTGATTGTAGAGCAGGAAGGATCCAGGAAACAGGTGTGAGCTTGGCATGGATGAGGATGTGATTCCTTGGAGGAGAACCAGACAGGTGTGTTTTGGTAGAGATGCCAGCAGGTATGAAAGCACAGAGACGAATGGATTCCTTAGTAGAAGAATGGAGAGAACGGATACGTGAGACGGAAGACCAAGTATATGGTCTTGTGGAGCTGCAGGACAGTGGTACAGGTTTTGACAGGTGGAGGACGAAGCATGGCTTCAGTCAATGTCAGGGTAACTACTGTGGTTTTGTCTTACCAGGGGGATGATGAGTCATGACATCATTCTGTTGCTGTATGTGGATAGTATGCTAGCTAGCAGGGGTGTACATACAGGGTTTTGCTGAGCTAAGGGTAAGATTAGTTCAGTGGCATGTCAGGTGGAGTTTGGAGCAGCGGAATTCTTTGACATGGGAGACATGGAGATCACAGGTTGATTTTGTCTCGAGTGGGAGCTGATGTGAATCAGGTGTTGGCGAGGTTTGGGATGCAGAGCCGGAGCACACTAAGGGCTGGACAGGTACAGTGTCCGAAATCACATGAGGTCTGGTATAGACCTGAGTATTCCCATGCAGTGGGAGCTGTCAGAGAGTTAGGAGCCAATTCGGGGAAGTGGATTCTCAGGTTTTCTGAGAGGGACCGGTAGCAGGTGTTGCTATGCAGGGTCAGGACTTCACTACAGGTGTTGTAGGTTCGGATGTGGCAGGTTACTCGGATGATAGGTGGTACACCACGGGATGTGTGGTGGGTTGTCTTCAGGTGGGAGCTTGAAGAGGGATACAAACCAGGAAACAGATTAGATGGAGTACAGGTATAGGTACAGTGCAGCTGTTTATCTCCAAGTGGGAGATTGTTAGGATTGTGGAGCTAAAAGCTTCACTGATGCAGACATGGAGGAGGTTGCAGAATGAGTTGCCGAAGTGTCAGAAGTGTTTGGCGTTGGTCTGGCCAACCGGCGTCGGCAGGGTAAGACAGGAAGGCAACCGACGTCGGTCATAGATCGGCCGGCGTCGGCGACCCCAGGCGGACAGGGACCGACGTCGGTCGCCTGTGTAGTTCGACTGCGAGTCAATTACGGGCAGTGAGCTAACGAAGCAAGAGTTTGCATGATGAGCGCTAATTTTAGACTCATAGCTGCAGATCTAATTATGGTAATTAGATGACTAATCATTGTTTGGATGAGATCTATATAATAGACTCATGGTTGTATTGTAAAAGTGTGCTAGGGAGTAAGAGAGCATAATTATAAGCTCCTTCTGTGTGTGAGGTAGAGCTATGGTGCGTTCCTCCTAGTGCCACAGTACCAGGTGTGTTGGTGCTGGATTGGAGAGCCAGCTGGGTTCTTCAAGAGTGTAGGATCTTGGTCACAGTTGCATGGCCTATATAGGAGATCTACATGGTAAGTAAGATCGTTGATCTGCAGGTGTTTGTGGTTGCAAGGTCGAGGTTCACAGGTGATTAGAACCATTGCTTGATTTGCAGGTGTGCAAGGTCATACAGACAGCAACACAACAGGGAGCAGTATCAGGCATGATCTACTTGGAGTACAGGTGTGTACTCGGATAGAGCAAGAGGAAGGCAAGGGAGTTCCTTCCATAAGTATGGTCTGTTGAATTGCAGGTTGTTGCAGATTCATGGGAGATCTACTTGAAGTACCTTGAGTACTTGTGGAGCACGTGGAGTGCTTGTGGAGTGCGTGGAGCACTTGTGGTGTGCGTGGAGCACGGGAGGTGAACACCAACTCTGTATTTGAGTTGGGTGTTGGGACCTGTGAGAGGGAGAGCTTTGGGGAGAAGAATTACTGTTCACTTGAGGTGTGGGAAACCTCTGTAAGGTGGTGGAGAAGAAGTGGCATCTTCTTTATTGTATTTTTTTTCTGTATAAAGTGTTAATACAATTTGGTATTGTCTCTCATATGCTGTGTTATTCTGAATTCTAGTTACTTGGTGAATCTGGTTAATTTCCGCATATTAAGTTGCTTGGTTTAGTAATCAAATTGTGTGCTTCCGGTGTACATCCTCCCAACAAATATGATCTTGGAAATTTATACTTAGTGCATTACAGTTACCACAAGCCAAAATAACTAAGTGGTCTTTTGATTTGGTACATGCAAATGGAAAAATTAGGCCTTATACTAAAAGTACATTTTATGACCAAAACTAAACCACATTGATTACAGATCTGAGAAGTACTTATAAAATCATGCACATTCAAAAAAAATTGCCTAAAAATGTTTTCGTATGACCCCAAATGGAGTCTTAAAATGTCTAAAAATGAGGATTGTTTACTAACAGTGATGAAAATATACACTTTTTCAAAAATATAGACCCCAAAATCAAAAACCATTTACACCACTACAAATCCTGTGAAATTCTACCCCAAATCAAAAAAAATTACACCAAAATTGGAGCTTGGATGACTGAGATAGAGGCTTACAAAGTTTAGTTGTCAAAACAAAACTACTAATGGAGAGGAGGCCGGCAGAAAATTTTTGATTACATTTTTGAACGATCTATTTTATACACACAAAAAATAATATATACCCAGATGTTTTTTTGATGCTGTAAATAAAAGATAGAAAGCATTTGTCTTTTTGATGTACATAAAATGTAGATCTAGTACAAAAAATATGCTTTTAGTAGCAAAAACTACTGTAGTAATGAAAACATAGCATTTAAATGTTTAATGAGTTGCCTAAGACAATAAAAGGCATGCTACAACCTATAAGATTGATTAAAATAGAAAATATGCAAGTTAAATGTCAAATCTGAGCTTCAAAACCCCACAGATCTGGCTTCTAATGTCCAAATCAGATGAAAGGAAAACCTAACTGTCTTAGTTGTTTTGGACTCAACCATCAGCTGAGAAAGTCTCTAGGAAGCTCCAAAAAACTTTAAATTGGCAAGTCAAGATAAGAACACCTCCAAAAACTAGAGTTTTCTCCACACTTTTTTAATTCTCTAGATCATCTAAGGATGCAAGAGAAGAGCATACTCATGTGTTAAACATAGCCCTACACTCTCAGATTTATAAAAAAATGATAACCCATAACTCACAACCGCTATGATACCATGAAAGATGTATACCCAAGAATGCAAGTGATTGAGAGAAAGCAAAACATAAATCACATATGAGCCAAATAAATTATATTCAACTCAAGAGAATGAAAATCAATACAATAGAATGGGATACTCATATGAGAGCAAGAGGTGGGTATATATAGGATATTCCGCCCAAGAGACTCAAAACACAACCAATGTGGGATAAATTTAAAAAGACCCTAAGTAAACTTAACCTAGTGTGAAGAGAGCTAAAGTAGAGAAAAAGCTAAGAAATAGCTAGATAGCAAAGTAACCCTATTCACACTAACCTCACCATCCCTCGTCATCCTTAATCACTCCCTCATCATCTATGTAAGTAGGCCTCTTATAAGTTTACTCATCTAGGTATTTTAGGTCTCCTAGGCTTTGTAGCCTTCCTTGATTGTTTCATGCCACATATTTAACACCTTATACTAACATGAAGTTATTGTACTCTAAATTTTGTTACTCACTCGATAAAAATGGTTTATTTTTTTGAAGTACACCACCTTTTCATGACACAACAACCATGATCTTCTCTCAAGGCTTTTAAATTTCTTATAGGTCTTAACCTTTCTTTGTATCCTCTCTACTATAATTCAATCCCCTTTGACTACTTTTGTATTCTTAAACACCTATTTGAACCTACTTTCACTTATTTACCTTCCTAGTGACAATTTATATCAAAACATTAATCCATGTCCATAACAACTTAATTTTTGCATAATTCATTAGGTCTATCACCCTTTATATAAAATTGTTCACTTAAAATTGAATCTTGATGTCCCTAATAGGATTATTGTATTTGATTTGACACTATATAAGTTAGCACATAAGCTTATTCCATTCTTTGTACTTAATTCTCACCAAAATGTAACAAAACATGCTTTCTAGCACTCTCACTTAGGTTTGATCTATTGTTTAAGGGGTTATGGATCCAAAATCATATTAAAGGTCATAAAAATGACTTAATGCATTCATTTAAACATTACACATGATAAATAACACATTATACAATATGCTACAACTTTGATTTTTAAGAGACTTTGAAAGACTACACTTTTAACCTTATTTTAAGCCTATTTGAGGTTTGTTGAAAAACATAGTCATGAATATATTGTCTTTTGGGGACTTTCAAGTTATGAAACCACCTGGATCAATTAACAAACATCCTTAGACACCTATCTACAATTTTTCAAAGGTTTCTCATGATTCACTATAAAGATATACAAGTATTTGTTTGCTAAACCCTAGTTAAGGGTTTACATAGTCCTCCACAAACCTGGACCTAAACTCTACACCAAACCTAGCGAGTTTTTTCACACCTCTCATTCATTATTCTCTTTCTTATTAGTTTCTTACTTGATGTCTTTGAACCTTATCATATCTTAACTGATGTCTAAACTTGGTCTCTTTTATTTTTCATGCACCTCAAGTCTCTCAATAGCCTATGACTTATCCAAAACATGTTTGTTTTAGCCTTTTACCTATGTTGGATGCTTCTAGATAGGTTATAAGATAGATTTAAGTTAAGTTAAAGGTTAAGAGACATTTACCACATATGGATAGATATTAATAACCCTTACCATGGAGAGAAAGTGTATCCAGAGCCCTGAGCTAGAATAAATAGGTAGGAAAAAGATAAAAGGGTGGGATGAAATTGTATTACTTTCATATAAATATTAGGATTTGGGAATATATTATTATGTGAATCAAAGTTAGATATAGAAAATCCAAGCTTCCCTTGCCTTACTCCTTGGCATAGATGAACTTTGTAGGGAAATATTTCATTGCCTTAGCGAGTAGGGAAAGTTTGAGATCAGGATAGGGCATTCATAATGGTTCCCCCTATATATCTAGGGTAGGGACCCCATTCCTATGGTATTCTTTGATATACCTAATTAGGGATCGAGGAATACTCAAAGTATGGAAAGTGTTACAAACCCTCAAATTATACTTAGGAAATATAGTAATTTATTTTAAACAATTAACTTAGCATTCAATCCATGGAATTAAACATCACAACATATCCAAACTAAAACTTAGAACAATACTACTTCAAATTCAAATACATAATGCAATATAATAGATCAAAACATTAAGGAATATAAATACAATAAGACACAACTATGGTTGGTCCGCCAATACAACAACTATTATTCAACAAATACAAATGGAATACAATTACAATCTTTTAGGCCTTCAACCTTAATATAATAAATAGAGACCAAGCCCTCTGGGCTCATATCGAACCAATTCATGTTCATCTGATCAACTCAAGTGTAGTTTCTAACTAAGTTTTATTATTGTGGGGAGGGAGAGCATCATCTGAGCACTTTACCACACCAACTATGAACCAATGATCCCTTGCACATTCTCTACCTAGGTATGACCCTCCCTTCACATATGGTTAGATAGAACGGTGCGAGAATCTAGAGAACAAGCTAGTACCCAGATGTGTATGATAATACTAAACATGCAGTGTATCATAAAAATCCTATTCTATTACAATATATTGCACTAACATGCAAATCATACATACCAAAAATAATGTGTCACTATACACTATTTAACCACAAGTTTCATACTAAGTACATTCTCCTAGTAATCATATTACATCACATGCTAAAAAAGGAATAAACAAAGTGTAATTTTATTCCATAAACTCATGAATGAATCAAACATTAAAATCAACCAAAATTGGAAATAATGACCATTATTTTTACCACCAAGGTAAGACACATTAAATTTCAGATTCCAACTACTACAATTAGTTTCATATGACTACACCCCCATGATATCCCATTTTATCATATTTTGGTGTTCTAAGGCATAACTACTAGTTTACCCATAAGCATTCATACATGGCAATCATAAGCACATATAAGCATATGCTAACAAATACATATAGTAAATCAATTCAAACAAATACATATAAGTATATCCTAACATGCATTTACTTTCTCAAGATTGTATGCATGCACAAATGATATCCTGCTAAATGTTACAACATATACTATTCAAATAATGACCAACACACATATATACTTATGTAGGTTTGGGTCAAGACATATCAAATAAATTATGTACCATATAGGTACCTTTCATACTGTAGAACTATATGACATCCCATAATGCCATAGATCATCATGCTTGATCACCCTACTCAAACATGAACAATCAATCATACACTGCAATAATTAAACAAATAAGTGCATAATTATACCTTTCGAGTATACCCTAGATTATACTGCTCATTAATAATTAGATGAAAACACAATCTCATGGCACACATTATGATGTATTGTTTTATTCTAGAAAGTCTAGTCACTCGCACATTTTAATATTTTCACAAAGTATATACCATACACAAGTTTTCATCTTTACATGACCTTGTTTAAGACTATAGTATATGCTCTTAACACATTTATAACTTGTTCTCAATTTATGCTTGACGTTAAAGATGTTCATTATCATATCATTTATGAAAATACATATATTCACATATATATAAATATATTTATAATTTGACTACTTAATGTAATATTGAATAAGTGAATTCATACACATACATGATGCATATGTATACACATATATATTTGAATATCAAGAAAAATAACTCTATTTAAATTTGAAAATAATACTCAAAATTACCGTAAGGATCAAATAATCCATATTAAATGCACAAATCATTTATGAGTTATAAATTCAAATATACTCTTTGACTAACTCACTCCTATAGCTCATTATCAAACACTTTTAAGGAACTAATTGTTTCATTGCTTTGTTCACATTCATATTCTTTTACTATTTTATACCAAACTGAGTATAAAGTTCCACAATCCATGATACGGATATCCGAGGCAAAAATAAATTTCCATCGAATATTCGGTCTTGTATCAATGAGGAAGCATAATTTATTTTTCATTTTCCTTTTATTAAATGACTTCAACATTCCACTTAAGTATTTGGGATCTTGCTTAATTGACTCAATAATACATATTACATGTATTTCACTAACATTGCATTGTATATAATTGACCTATCATATAAATTATATACATAACAATTTACACTAAAATATATATATATATATATATATATATAAAGGACAATGACATATAAATATTGCATAGCATATAAATTCATTATACACAGCATCATAATATTTATACTCCATATTTTTAAATGTATAAACTCAGCTTTGAAATAATAAATCAGCACTCTTTATATAGTTGGCATTCTATTAAAAGACAACATATAAATCAATGACTCGGCTTTTTTATGTCTGGTGCTTTGTATTAGTTACCCAATAATTTAATTTCAAGGACATGCACTTCAACTTCTTGGTATACTCAGTAAAAATTATTTATACTCAATCTCAAAATATATATTCCTAATGTCTTAATTTGACTATTCAATGCATGTTTTATGGACTGGGCATTTCAATACATAAAATCAATTATTTAACTAAAGATGTTAAAGCTTATTAACTACATAATATTAATTTTAATATACCCAATGACTCAACCTAAATTCTCAGCCAATTTGACCAATAGCTCAGTGACTTTAATTATTAATATTGGGAAATTTGATTTGATAGTTTGGCATTTTGTTTTGAATAATGTGGCAGTTTAATTAGTAAAAATATTGACTTCTACAATTTTATAATAGATTTATGCTACTTATCAAAATTCTACAGTGATTTTATAATTGTTTTCAGTTACTTATTAATAGACTATAGGGATTTTATCAATATATATACAACCTTTTTTTACTTCAACATTTTATAAACAGGCACAACAATTTCTTCCTAGACAAGGTATTTCAAAATATTGTTGGGTAATGAATATAAATCAATATACATAATCGCCTCAAAAATATTTACATCACAGGTAAGTCGACCATTCAAATCCTCTTCCATATCAAGGAGTTTGAAGTGTAAGGTCAGCTCAAAGATTGCTTAGAAGATAGGTTGTTGCAGTTAATATTGATGTTAGAGAATTTAAACCTAGTCATAAATTATTTTTTGTATATTCAAAATGAAACACAGTCTTTTAAATTAAAAATGTAAGCTTCCTAAAACTAAACGCAACCTCAAAAATAAAGCACAAACTTTAGGAAATAATACATAGCACTAATAAAACATAGGTTCAAAAAATGGGATGTTACTCTTTACAGTGGGACATAGGTTTGAAATTAGTCACACCATGTGAGACTTGGTTTGGTCTTCTTCTTGGATTTGCAATCAATTGAATTAACTTGTTTTCTCCCAATAATAAAATGCAGTCTATTCAAAACAAAACACAGACTAATAAAAATAAACACAGGCTTATATAAAGATGCCATTTGCTATAAATTCAACACACACACACACACACACACACCCACACACACTACATTCCTCTAAAGTATATACTCAACAATTTAATAATATACTTCAACATTGCATTAAGGACTTAGCGCTACAATTTTATGATGCTTTCATTATAGTGGAATGCAGATCTAGGCAAGTGAAGAGGGGGTCTAAAAGAGTAATACATAAATATAAAATAATATAGACACTCATTTAATAATATATAAATTACTATTGTCATTGGGATGTAGGTGTATTGGTTAAGTGGCTTGGTTGTGTCCAGCCCCACCCAGGTTCAAATCTCATTGTGGCATGGTAGGCTAGTTGTGGTCATTGGTGATTTCAGTTGGCCCATAATGGTTTTTGGTGATTTTGGTATCATGGTTCTATAGTTCTCTTAGGGACTGGGCCCCCAATTTTTGCCCTAAAACTAGTTGTTGCTCCAATCAAAAAGCTCCATTTTAAACATATATCTAAATATATATAAATTACTATCAAGAGAGTGAGAATGTTGTACCATTTAGGTGGACACAATGCATAAAATTTGGAAGCAGGTTAAAAATAATGATATGCAACCCTTTGGAGGATTTGGTTACAAGTTGTGATGCCACTATGCTTAATTTTGTGAAACATTTTCCCTTCAAAAACCTCTACTTCCTCTCCCTCCCTGTATTCCTCCTTCTTTTTCCCTATTTATCCCCCTTTTCAAATTCTCAAATGCTTTATTTATAAATCTATTTCTTTCTCTATGTGTGGCGCTCTTCTTCTTTGCATGTCAAAACTCTCTTCCTACCTTTCATGCATGGTATTTTGCTTTCTTTTAAAATTACTAATAACAGTTATCTTTCTTTAAGAGCCATAATTTTCCCTTAATTTCATTTTTTTAATTAATATTTAAAACCCTTATTTTTTTAATGCATCCTTGCACTCTAGTTAACTCAAGCATAATTTTAGTTGGCCAAAATAATAAAAATATCCTATTTTTTAATTTTCAATGCAATTTCATGCATGTATTTCAAGACTAAACTTAATTTGGCTTTACTCACTCTTAGTTCATTAGTATAACTCATATTTTTGCAAGTAATTTATTAATTAATTGATCGATTATTTTCTAATTATTTTTAAAATAAGATAACTATATAATTAAGTATTATTTTCATGTAGCAATTAATTAATCATGCCAAGTAACAAGGTCTACATTATTTACACCAGGTAAGTCATCTTGTGAAATAGGTCCATTAAACTTCATAGTATTTAATTTGGATAATACTCAAAGGTATTCAGTTTAGGTAAGATGTCAAGAACTAATAATAACAATTGTCAAATCAATATTCAATAGTCAAAGTTTATATTCACTTGTTATTTGACAAGTTAAATAAAGCATCTGTTCATCATTTTTTATTACTTTTTGAAAGATGCATTTAGTAATACAGTTTTCTAAAACACCAAGAATAAATTTTACAAACACACCAATCATAGCAATTATGCAAAATCTACCTAAACTATAGAATAGTAAATTCATTCCTTTTTAATGCACAATGAAAACATAATTAATGTAAACTACTCTAACATTAATAAGCATAATACTAGAAAACTAGATCAATGTAAGGAATTTAACAAGTCAATCTATAGTGGTGTGTGAGTTTGGGTTACTAGCATTTTCCTCTGATATTCTCCCAATCAGTTTCATCTATCCCATCCTCTCTAATGATGATCTCTCTCGTTAAGCCCTAAGGGTAGGACCTATCCTGCATCCAACTCACAACAAATATGTAGTTAGTTTGAGTCATCATCTAACCAACCAATGTTGCAATACTAATAAATGTACATACATAATGTACAAAATAATAAAATATAATTACTACATCATATATACTAAGTAACAATATCATTGTCCCATATCAGTATATCTCATAAAGCTCAAGTCAATCCAATGATAATCAAATAATAACCATATTAATCTATGGATTTAAAGGTTATTATTTATAGGGTGAAATCGGGATATGACATCCTCCCCCCTAAAACTAGTCATCACCCTGATGAATCTTATTCAAACAAAAGCTCTAATTAATAAACAGAGTTTAATAGCATAAAGATATAATATCTAGAATCAATCATGCTAACAAATGCAAAATTTTACCTAAATAACTTACACTAGTTCTCCTAATTAGCACTATTATTTAGAGTAATGGTCCCACAAGACCTTACTTGGTGACATTTCCTATTATTCAAAGAAGTTTTTTAATGTCACTTATATTGTTTGGTTTTATCATGACCACCCCAGGGTCCAAAATTGCAAGACAAATCCAATAATCATTTGGTAAAAGTCTTACTGACTTTTCAAAAACACATGAGATTGACACAAAAGTCAAAACAAATGACTAGGGAGAGTTCCATAAAACCTTCCATCCCCTCTACACATCTTTATAACCTAGAGAATGTACCTATCATTCCAAAGAAAAGTATTTAGGGAACTTGGCAAGGATGATGTGCATATGTTAATAATATCACTATATTGTGTGGCTTTGAATAAGTATAACATGTGAATATGGTCTACTCAATCAAAGCTTCAGACAAGTATGATGATGAATAGGAACTAGAAATATATAGTATACAAAATCAATAATACTTATCCACATGGAATACCCATCTATAGTATACATGTGTATGTCCATATGACTGAATTTAATAGGTTTTACCTATCAAATTCTAGATTTGATAAATTCATCTATCAAATCAACTCAGATCCAATCCAAGTCAATGTGAGGCTAAGTAGGATACCATCCTATTACTTAGAAACTCACATTCCTAATTCACCACTCTTCCCTCAGGTCTCCACAATGTGACAATCTCCATAAAGTGCACAAGGTTGTATGAAACATAAATCTATACTAACATATCATAAAAAGAAATAACATATGTTAAATGATTCCATAAGCATTAACATACATACCAAAGAAATCATATAGTCATTTTGATATTGCATTAAGTTGATACTAATCAAATATAACCAGTATCATATTCTACAACTTAACATATAGTGTTATATTCATAGTAAATAAATAATAATTATCATGACATACTAAGGCTAAGAAGTATATCATCATTATAGCCTTATAAACGAGACAATGTCTCCTTGCTTTCATGACTAGCACACAACAAGTAAAAAAAAGTTTATCTTATCCTTTTAGACTAAGAAGATGTTCTGCACATCTTATACCTTACTTGTCCCTAAATAAAGTTACTTATATAACTCTTAAAAACAACATGCATACCCTCATAAGGTAGAAGGAAACAATGCAATCCAAGTTACCAACACTATCCACTTACTAAACTTGTAAGGTTAGTATCATAACCTACCTCCACAACCAAAAGAAAAATACTAGCCTCTGAATGCATCAATCTATCTAATCCTATAACTTATCTCAATAATAATTAGAAAACACTATCCCATGAACTCAAGGGAGCAGGATCAAGCAATAATTCAAAAACAAGTTTCCATTTAAGGAAACTCTGAATCAATATCTTGAGAATGTAAATCTTCTTGGTAGCTTAAAATGATGTAAGAGGAGATTGAGACCATAACAACCTACCTCTAAGCTCAATAATAAAGATGATAATTCTTCTTCAAGTCTATATAAATATAAGGATGCTAATCTACATAAAAAACTCCTAATATAAATAATATCAAACAAGACATCTATATTCAACTATAAGAAAATTTTCACCACACCAAGTGGTGACAAACTAGAATGGTGTTATAGGACTCCACTCCTAGGATCTATGTAAGTAAGACATAGACTAAAGTATAATTACTTAAGTAAGAGGCACTCCATGCCTTTAAAAACTCATAAAACACAAAACATAAATGGTGAAGGTGATTCAAGAAAGACATAATCACACTCAAGGTATTTTATTTAATGATCACAAATATGGAAGGGAACTCTTGCTCACAACTCAAGAGCTAAGCTATACACTCTCCTACCCAAACACCTTATAAAACCATCGACAATGAAACACTTGATAAATCAACCCTTTAACAACTATAAGGGGGGTACAAATGCTCTAAGGGTACACACTCAATGTACCCTACATACCTACACAATTCTCCTTTCTACTAGACATCAAGATAAAAAAATACTAATGAACTCATTAGGTCCTAGAGTTCGAGCCACAACTCTGATACCACATGTTACAACCCCATAAATTATACTTATAAAATATAGTAATTTTTTTTAAAATTAATTAACTAAGCATTCAGTCCACAAAATTAAACAACACAACATATCCAAACTAAAACTTAAAACAATACTACTTTAAATTCAAATGTAGAATGCAATATAATACATCACAACATCAAGGAAAATAAATACCATAGGTCATAACTATGGTAGGTCTGCTAATACAACAACTATTGTTCAATAAATAGAAATGGAATACAATTACATTCTTTTAGGCCTTTAACCTTAATATAATAAATAGAAACCAAGCTCTTTAGGATCGTATCAAACCAACTCATGCTTATCCAATCAACTCAAGCGTAGTTTCCAACTAAGTTGTATGTTATGGGGAGGGAGAGCATCATCTGAACACTTTACCACACCAACCATGAACCAATTATCCCCCACACATTCCCTATCTGGGTATGGCCTTCTCATAGAATGGTGTGAAAATCTAGAGAATAAGTTGGTACCCAGGTGTGTATGATAATACTAAACATGTAGTGTATCATAGAAATCCTATTCTATTACAATTTATCACACTGGCATGCAAATCATACATACCAATGATAATGTTTTACTATACACTATTTAACCATGAGTTTCATACTAAGTACATTCTCCCAGTAATCATATCACATCACATGCTGAACAAGAAATAAACAAAGTGTACTTTTATTCCATCAACTCATGAATGAATCAAACATTAAAATCAACCTAAACTAGAAATAATGACCATTGTTTTTACCACCTGAGTAAGACACATATTAAATTTCAGATTCCAACTACTACAATTAGTTTCATATGACTACACCCCCATGATATCTCGTTTTATCATATTTTGGTGTTCTAAGGCATAACTACTAGTTTACCCACAAGTAGTCATAAACACATGTAAGCATATGCTAACAAATACATATAACAAATCACTCCAAATAAATACATATAAGTCTATTCTAATGTTCATTTGCATTCTCAAGATTGTATGCATACACAAATTACATCCTACCAAATGTTACAACACATATTATTCAAATAACGGCCAACACACATATATACTTATGTAGGTGTGGGTCAAGACATATCAAATATACTGTGTACCATCTAGGTACCTTTCATACTGTATAACTCTATGGCATTCCATAATGTCGTAGATCATTGTGCTTGAGCACCCTACTCAAACATGAACAATCAATCATACACTGTGACATTTAAACAAATAAGTGTAGAATTATACCTTTTAGGTATACCTTAGATTATACTGCTCATTAATAATCAGATGAAAACACAATCTCATGGCACACATTATGATGTATTGTTTTATTCTAGAAAGTCTAGTCACTTGCACATTTTAATGTTCTTACAAAGTGTATACCATACACAAGTTTTCATCTTTGCATGACCTTGTTTAAGACTATAGTGTATGCTCTTAACACATATCTAACTTGTTCTCAATTTATACTTGATGTTAAATACGTTAATTAGTATATCATTTATGAAAATACATTTATTCTAATATATACAAATATATATATATATATATATATATATATATATATATACAATTTGACTACTTAATATAATTCTGAATAAGCGAATTCATACACATACATGATGCATACGTATACGCATATATATTTGAATATCAAGAAAAATAATTCTATTTAAACTTGATGATAATACTCAAATTTACCATAAGGATCAAATAATCCATATTAAATGCAAAAATCATTTATGAGTTACAAATTCAAATATATTCTTTGACTAACTCACTCTTATAGCTCACTATCAAACACTTTTAAGGAACTTTGTTTCATTGATTTGTTCACATTCATATTCTTTTAATATTTTATACCAAACTGAGTATAAAGTTCCATAATCCATGATACAAATATCCAAGGCAAAAATAAAGTTCCACTGAACATTCGGTCTTGTATCAATGAGGAAGCATAATTTCTTTGCCATTTTCCTTTTGTTAAATGACTTTAGCATTCCACTTAAGTATTTGTAATTTTGATTAATTGACTTAGAAATACATATTACATGTATTTCACTAACATTGCATTGTATATAATTGACTTATCATATAAATTATATACACAACAATTTACACTACATGTTATCTAATATATATATATATATATATATATATATATATATGCGCAATAATACATTAATTAATATTGCTAAAGCCTATGACAGGGTTAACTGGTTATTCCTTTCAAATAGTCTTTTAGCTTTTGGTTTTGACAAAAAGGTGGTTGGTATTATATATCAGTTGATTTCTACTTCCTCTATTGCCATATTGGTAAATGGAAGTTCATCCCACTTCTTTAATCCATCACGGGGATTGAGACAAGGGGATCCTTTATCCCCCATCCTTTTTGTAATTATGGCTGATTGCTTGGGAAGATATATAGGGGATTTGGTCCATAAAGGTTTATTCAAGGGTCTAAAACCATCTTCCAATCCTCTAATTTGTTCTCATGGACAATTTGTTGATGATACTATCTTTATGGGTTCAGCAGAAGTCAAGGAAGCAAGAAATTTGAAGCAAGCTATACATTTATATTCTTCTGCTTCTGGTCAATTGATTAACTGGAACAAAAGTGCAGTGTTCTTTATTAACACCCCTATCTAAAGACAAAATAAAATTGCTAAAATTCTTGAATGTTCTATAGGATCTTTCCCCTCTTCTTATTTGGGTCTGCCTCTTGGTCTGAAAGTCCCTGATGCATTCTGGGAGGATCTTATTAATAAGTTCAACAAGAAACTTGCGGGATGGAAAGGAAACCTCTTAAGTCAGGCAGGAAAGTTAACTCTTCTCAAAACCTGTCTTCAAAGCATACCTACTTATGCTTTAAGTCTATTTAGAATTCCTAGTAAATATGTAGAAGCTATTGAAAAAATTCAAAGAAATTTCCTATGGACTGGTACTGAGGAAAAAAGAAGAATGCCTTTAATTGCTTGGGACAAAGTCTACAAACCTTTTAGGGAAGGGGGATTAGGAATTTGGAAAATCATAAGTATGAATAAAGCTCTTTTAGCCAAATTGGGATGGAGAGTTTATCATGAAAAAAAAGAGTGGAGTACTATATGGAAACACAAGTACCTCTTTAATGCAAAATCCCTTTTTGATTTCTTTTCTTATCCTGATGTAATCCGTCCCTCTTCCATATGGGGGGTTGTTCAGGGGACCAAAAAAACTTTAGAAAAAGGATGTTCCTGGAAAGTTGGTAATGGACTTAAGGTGAAATTCTGGGATGATGTATGGTTAAAGGATTATCATTTGATGGAAGATTTCCAAGATAAGGATTTAGTTGATCGATGTAAGCAGAGATATGGTATTCTAGTGGGTCAGTATTGGCAGAATAATTCATGGGTGAACTTAAATGAAGTTAGTCAAGACTTCAGCAACATCCAATTATCTCTGAATGTTGTTTCTCTTTATCCCTATCTGGAGGATAAGATTATTTGGCATGATGATCCTAGTGGACAATTTAAAGTCTCTACTATCTTTACTTCAAAGGAAAAGGGTAATCAACCTCTGTGGTCTCAAGCATGGATGAAGGGGCTTATCCCTAAAATAAATATCTTCTTCTGGACGTTGCTTCAAAATAAAATCCTGACCCTAGACAATTTACAGAAAAGAGGAATAAATGTGGTTAACAGGTGTATTTTATGCAAAAGTGGATTTGAAGATAGAGATCATATGTTTTTGAACTGTCCCTACACTCAGCAAGTATGGACAGAGATCCTTAATTTCTGGGGAATAACATGGGTACATCAAAAAAGTGTGGATCTATCTTTGTAAAGTTGGTGTTGTCTCTCAAAAAATCCTAATGTTAATTTCTTCTGGAAACTAACACTTCCTCATATATGGTGGGGGATATGGAAAGAAAGAAACAATAGAATTTTCAGAAGTAAAGAATTTCCAGGATGGGTGCTTGGCCAGAATATTATTAGAGCTATAAAGGAGAATTTTAAATCACAGAGGGATTCTGATCAAACCTTTCAATTTGATAACCCCTTAGGATCTGAAAGGCCTAATCTAAAAATTGATAATCCAAGATTGAATGTGAAATGGAATGTCCCCCCTAAAGGATGGATCAAAGGAAATTTTGATGGAGCAGCTAAAGGGAATCTGGGAAGAGCGGGATGTGGAGGAATTCTGAGAGATCATATGGGAAATGTAGTTGATGCCATTGCTATCCCAATTGGTAAGTCGAATAGTCATATTGCTGAAGCTACTGCAGCTCTATATACTATTAGACTAGCTGTTGAATTGGGATTTTCCAAATTATGGTTGGAAGGTGACTCGTTGAATATTGTAAACATCCTAAATAACAAAAACTCAAGTCCATGGTCTATTGAGGCTAAGGTGATGGAAATTAAAGCTTTAATTCTAAAGTTTGAAAAAGTGACCATATCCCACACATATAGAGAAGCCAATGGAGTTGCTGACTGGATAGCTAATCATGCTATCCAAACGGGGCAAAAGGTGAGATGGCATGATGCACTAAACAAGAATGTTGATCTCAAAGCACTTATCAGTTATGACGCCATTCATTCTAAAGAGGGAAAGATCTTTCAGGATTAGTAAATTAATGATTCAGAGGAGTGGATTTAAGGTGGATCGATTACATTCATTAAACAGGTACATTCATGAGAACGCAACGTGGAATTCGCATGTCCCAGCATATAGGCAATTTCCAATTCATGTAAAAAATAATTGGGTCCACTGTTTTGCTCGCAGTGTATGGGTGTTATTGGAATATTGTTTAATGTGTAAAATGAAGGGTGAACCGAGGAAGTAGGAGCCAAAAAACTGTGAAGAATGGAAGGATAGAAAGAATGTTTGGAAGATTCTTCAGAAAGGAAGAGTGGTAAGCTATATGGAGCAACTACATGGATCTAAACCCCATATTACGATGACATTCTTCAAAAATTGGGTCAATGATAGAGTAACCCTCCATGGTGTTACTGTGAAGCTCACAGAGGATTTCATCACTAAGGTTACAGGGCTCCCCATGGATGGCATTAAATTCTCAAAGCAGACTAGTATTTCAAATGCTGCTTATAAAAAATTCCTGAAAACAGATGCAGAGGAGAAGCAATTGGAAAAGAGTGGAGATTTCTTCAACTTGGAATAGATAAAAGGAATCTGGAGAGACGTTCTTTCCTGCATTCATGAGTATTTTATCCTAGATGGTAGAAGCAAAAGAGTTCATCAATTTCATTTTGTCTTTCTTAATCATTTCAGGCATAAAGACAGAATCTCCTTCCCTTTCTATTTGCGCTTTTCACTGCTTCAAAGTCTGTTTGCTCATAGAAAGAAGGAAACTTGACCGATTTTGCATGAAGGACTGATTCTTATTATAGAGGGATACTACAAAAGCAATGCTATAGTATCGAATCCTTATTCTGAAAAAAATAAGGATTCACAGGGTAAGAAGAATGGAAAGGTGAAGGGGAAAGAAAAAGTAAAATCTAGACCCTCCAGTCTTAAAAAATAGAATGTTGAAGAGGAATCTGAGTGGGAAAGTTTAGATAGTTCTAAGAAGAATGTTTTTGAGGAAGAAGGGACGGAAACTGGGGATTTTAGTTCAAATTTGGAAGGGTATCAGGAAGATGAAGACAAAAGTGAGAAAGAAAACGAAGGGGAAAAAATAGAGGGTAATATAGAACAGAATAATTCTAATCATGAAGATAATTAGAATGTGGTGGGGGGAAGTGTTAAAGAAACTAATAATTTACTTGATGATTTAGCTTTGACAAGAGAAAAGGAACATTTGGTTCTACTTTCCAATCTTGCCATGGAGATTGGAGAAAAAGAAAAGGATGATCATGACCAGCATAAAGACCCTGCAGAGACAAAAGAGGAGAAAATGATGGAAAGGGAGAATCAAATTGAAAAGGATGAGTCCTTTCCATAGGAGAACGCAGATGATAGGTGTGACGCTCGCCAAAGGGGTAATAAGATCTCCTTCATGAATTCGGCCAAATTCAAAGCGGATGCAATTTTCCAAGTTGATTCATGGATGCATAAGGAAATGATAGAGCTAAAAAAGAAAGTTGAAATAATGCAACATAACCAAGAAGCTGATAGGATTAAAATCAATAATTTGGAGAAGCAAATGAGTGATATTCCAATTAAACTTAAGGAATATGAGAATAATCTGAGAAGGCTCATTAAGGAAAGTAGAATGAAAATGGAGGAGGTTACTTCTAGCATATGTGCGGCAGCAGCTAACCTTGGAAAATGAGCTAATGAAGAAATAAAATCTCTAGAGGGGCCAAGTAAGAGGATAAGGTAGAGCTCGAGAAAGAAATCACAGCAAGAAGCTGCTACTTTGGCTGTAATATCCATACAAGATACAGCAATGGTTGGCAATGAAACTGTGAAGATGATCTTGGAACTAGAAGACTAAGGTCCTCTTTATTGTTTTTGTTTTTATTCTGGTCCTATCTGCTGGATGTTTTAACTGGTTCTAAAAGTTGGATCTTTGTTTTATAAACTTTTTTTGAGTTTCCAGGTCTCTGTAAAACCTGTGATCTTTCTTCAGGTTTTAGGCTGTGGTTTCAGGTCACTGAAAAACCTAATTTTGATATTATTTTATAGTTTGTTGTAGGATTATTTTTGCTGTTGGGTGTCATCGTATCATCTTTCTATCTTTGTTAAAGGGTTTCGGGGTCCCTTCAAAACTTGCTTTTACCTTAATCTAAAACAATACATTAATTAATACAATAATTTCATTTATTTAGGACAATGGCATATAAATATTGCATAGCATATAAATTTATCATACATAGTGTCATAATATTTATACTTTATATTTTTAATGTATAAACTTAGTGTTGAAATAATAAACTCAACGCTCTAATTTTATATAGTTGGCATCCTATTAAAAGACAACATATAAATCAATGACTCAGCTTTTTATATGTTTGGTGCTTTGTATCAGTTACCCAGTAATCTAATTTTAGGGACATGCATTTCAACTTCTTGGCATACTCAGTGAAAAATATTTATACTCAATCTCAAAATATATATTCCTAGCATCTTAATTTGACTATTCAATGCATATTTTATGGATTGGGCATTTTAATACACAAACTCAGTTATTTAACTAAAGATGTTAAAGCTTATTAAATACATAATGTTAGTTTTAAAATACCTAGTGACTCAACTTAAACGCTTAGCCAATTTGACCAATAACTTGATGACTTTAATTATTAAGACTGGGTGATTTGATTTGATAGCTTTGGCATTTTGTTTTGAACAGCTTGGCAATTTAATTAGTAAAAACATTGACATCTATGATT
The DNA here is from genome assembly GCA_037957365.1 of Torreya grandis. Classification (NCBI taxonomy): domain Eukaryota; kingdom Viridiplantae; phylum Streptophyta; class Pinopsida; order Cupressales; family Taxaceae; genus Torreya; species Torreya grandis. The sequence continues at coordinate 3,104,351 of JARHVA010000675.1, read as the reverse complement.
TTATAACAGATTTTTGCTACTTATCAAAAGACTATAGCACTTTTATAATTATTTTTAGCTACTTATTAATAGACTATAGTGATTTTATCAATATATATACATATATACTACCCTTTTTTGACTTCAACATTTTATAAACAAGCACAACAATTTCTTCCTAGACAAGGCATTTCAAAATATTATTGGGTAATGAATATAAATCGATATACATAACCACCTCAAAAATATTTCCATCACAGGTAAGTTTATCATTCAAATCCACTCTCATATCAAGGAGTTTACAGTGCAAGGTCAGCTCAGAGATTGTTTAGAAGATAGGTTGTTGCAGTTAATATTGATGCTAGAGCATTTAAACCCAGTCATAAATTATTTTTTGTATATTTAAAGTGAAACATAGTCTTTTGAATTAAAAATGTAAGCTTCCTAAAACTAAATTTAGCCTCAAAAATAAAGCACAAACTTTAGGAAATAATATGTAGCACTAATAAAACATAGGCTCTAAAAATGGGACGTTACTCTTTATAGTGGGACATAGGTTTGAAATCAGCCACACCATGTGAGACTTGGTTTGGTCTTCTTCTTGGATTCGTAATCAAATGAACTAACTTGTTTTCTCCCAATAATAAAATGTAGACTAATAAAAATAAATGCAGGCTTATATAAAGATGCCATTAGCTAGAAATTCAATCTATATATACATAGTGTTTCTCTAAAGTATATACTTAGCAATTTAATAATATACTTTACCATTGCATTCTAAGGACTTAGCACTACAATTTTATGATGCTTTCATTATAATGGAGTGTAGATCTAGGCAGGTGGAAAGGGGGTCTAAGAGAGTAAAACATAAATCCAAAATAATATAGAAACTCAGATAATAATATATAAAGTATTGTCAAGAGAGTGAAAATGTTGTACCATTTAGGTGGACACAATTCATAAAATTTAGACGCAGGCTAAAAAGAATGATATACGGACCTTTGGAGGATTTGATTGCAAGTTGTGATGCCATTATGCTTGCTTTTGCCAAACTTTTTCCTTTCAAAAACCTTTGATTCCTCTCGCTCCTTGTATTCCTCTTTTTTTCCTTTTTTTTCCTATCCATCCCCCTTTTCAAATTCTCAAAGGCTTTATTTATAAATCTATTTCTTTCTTTATGTGTGGCACTCTTCTCCTTTTCATGTCAAAACTCTCTTTCTACCTTTCATGCATGGTATTTTGCTTTCTTTTAAAATTACTAATAACAATTATCTTTCCTTAAGAACCATAATTTTCCCTTAATTTCATTTTTTTTTAAATTAATATTTAAAACCCTTATTTTTTTAATGCATCCTTGTACTCTAGTTAACTCAAGCATAATTTTAGTTGGCCAAAATAATAAAAATATCCTGTTTATAATTTTAATGTAATTTCATGCATGTATTTTCAAGACTAAACTTAATTTGGCTTCACTCACTCTTAGTTCATTAGGATAACTCATGCTTTTGCAAGTAATTTATTAATTAATGGATAAATTATTTTCTAATTATTTTCAAAATAATATAACTAAATAAATAACTAGTATTTTTATGTAGCAATTAATTAATCATGCCAAGTAACAAGGTTGACAAGGTCTACATTATTTACACTAGGTAAGTCATCTTGAGAAATAGGTTCATTAAACCTCATAGTATTTAATTTGGATAATACTCATAGGTATTTATTTTAGGTAAGATGTCAAACACTAATAATAATAATTATCAAATCAATATTTAATAGTCAAAGTTTATATTCACTTGTTATTTGACAAGTGAACTAAATCATTTGTTCATCATTTTCGATTACTTTTTAAAATATGCATTTAACAATATGATTTTATAAAACACCAAGAATAACATTTTACAAACACACCAATCACAAAAATCATGCAAAATCTACCTAAACTATAAAATAGCAGATTCATTCCTTTTTAATGCACAACTAAAACATAATTAATGTAGACTACTCTAACATTAACAAGCATAATACTAATAAACTAGATCAACGTAAAGAATTTAACAAGTCAATCTATGGTGGTGTGTTAGTTTGGGTTACTAGTATTTTCCTTTGATATTCTTCCAATCATCCCATCTAGCCCATCCTATCGGATGATGCTCTCCCTCGTTAAGCCCTGAGGGTAGGACCTATCCTGCATCCACCTCGCATTAAATATGTAGTTAGTCTGAGTCATTTTCTAATCAACCAATGATGTAATACTAACAAATATACATCCACAATGTACATAATAATAAACTACAACTAGTACATAATGTATACTAGGTAATAATATCAATGTCCCATATCAATATATGTCATTAAACTCAAGTCAAAGTGATGATAATCAGATAATAACCATATTAATCTATGGATTTAAAGGTTATTATTTATAGGGTGAAATCAGGATGTGACAGAAAGACCATAGTTTGGCCTTTAGGGCCCACCAGGCCATGCCCAATCTCTAAATGCCCCCTATTTGATACACTAGATTAAGGTGTGTGCCCCTCATTCCCTTTATATATCAAGTTGAGTATATATCATATTAGGTATAGATGGAGTTGGGTTGGAAAACACACTTTATCAACTACTAGACTGAAACACACTCTATAGGATTTGTGATCACCTATCTATCTATTTGGCAATCTAATATACTATGGACATACTATGTATATATGGGCAACTATAGGGTTGGAATTGGAATTTCTCGACTAGTCTCCAATCACCCCCATCTATATATTTGGATTCTAACCTTTGGGATTGGGATTCTTAGAAGCCCAAATCCTAATCTATATATGTAAGTAATACAATTTAATCTATTCTATGGATTTGGATACACACTCTCTCCATGATCTAGGCATAGATCACTATATATATATATATATATCTTTGAATCCAACTAGATAATCAGATGATATCTCTGAGTAACTTATTTGAGTGAAAGAGGATAAGTGAAATAAGAGTTTATCTGGGCTTTATTTGAGTAAGTAAAATTTAGAATTAGAAAATAAGCCAATCTAACACAAATAAGAAATTATTGTACCCGCCATCAAGGTATTGGATGGAGTGATTAAGGATGAGGAGGGAGGAGGAGGGGTTGAGTAGAGATGATGAGAGAGTCACTAGGGATGATGAGGGATGGTGAGGTTCAATGAGGTAGTGATTATGTAAGATGAGGGAGTGATTAGGGATGCTGAGGGATGGTGAGGTTTAATGAGGGAGTGACTGGGGGTGATGAGGGATGAGGAAGGAGTGATTAGGAATGATGAGGGATGATGAAGTGGTGATTAGGGATGATGAGGGAGTGATTATAAATGATGAGGAATGGTGAGGGTCAATAAGGGAGTGATTAGATATGATGAGGGATGAGGAGGGAGTGATTAGGGATGATGAGGGATGGTGAGAGTTAATGAGGTAGTGATTAGGGATGATGAAAAAGTGATTATAGATGATGACAGATAGTGAGGGTCATTGAGTCATTAGGGATGAGGAGGGACAAAGAGGGAGTGATTAGGGATGATGAGGGATAGTGAGGGTCAATGAAGGAGTAATTAGGGATGATGAGGGAGTGATTAGATTTGATGAGGGATAGTGAGGGTCAATGAGGGAGTGATTAGGGACAATGAAGAATGAGGAGAGAGTGATTAGGGGTGATGAGGTATGAGTGGTAAGTGATTATGGATGATGGGGGATTATGAGTAAGTGAAATTAACACAAAGTGGTCATTTGATGTGTGTAGGTCATCAATGTGACCTATGTTGCCCCAATCACACCACTTTGGATCAAGTTCAATGTGAGTGGTTTAAAAAATTCAATTTTTATAAACCTAGGAGTCCTATAAATGTTAGGAAGTAATTTAGAAGGTATAAAAACCTAAAAAAATACTATATGTTTACCAAAAATGGACATCAATTGCAAAATTTATGCCCTAAAATTCATAGGTTCAATATTGAGACCCTAAAATTGCCTAAATACTAACTAAATTTGATTTTGAAAAATTATTTTCCACATTATAAGGCATGTAACTATGAGACCAACTCCACCAGATATGGAGTGAATCTATTTTCATATATTTACTAAAATAATTTTAAAGAATAAGGATACTTAACATTTATTTTAGTAAACCAATTACTAGTAGACTATCTGCAACTACCAATATATCTTTTGTGCCCTTTTTATGCAATGTGATAGGAATGCATACATGTTATCATAAATTTCTATGGAATTTTATCCCAATTCTGTGCACATACCCATTTATTTTACTTTATATAAATAAAAAAGACCTATAAGATAGGGTACTTGTTTTAGTTCGATTAAGGTCTATGATAGTCCACAGTCATCAACAGTGATATAGAATGAGTTTGTGGTCACTCAGATCTAGAAAATGACTATCTAAGCCTATTGGGACAAATATAGTAATGCCTAGATTCCTATGGTAATGAAATCCATTTAAGGTTTTACATATTTGTCCTTGTGAAAAGTGGTGGATTGTTCCATCATAGATCATTGCACCCAACTTCAAATAGGTTTTATGTGCAATATTAGAGGTTAGGACAATGTGCATGTTCATATTCATCTTACTTCACCTTAGACCCCTAAATCCCCTTTCGATACATGATTTTCCTATAAAAATGGGTTAGAAATGATTGGTTGAGATGAACTCAACTACTATTTTTTAGGTGGTTAAACGTTGCTTAAGTTCTAATACTCTGAAGAAGGCTCAAAGTATACATAGTTTTCCCACATAAATATTTGTGTGATCAATTAATGTTATGCTAACATGAAATTTAATCCTATGTGTTGATTTTAACACTTGAAAACCTATTATTTTGACTTTGAAATAGTATTTAGACTAAGCTCAGAGTTGTTCCTTTAAGAAAATTTTAGACTTGGATTTTACAGGGCAGTGCCTCAAGGATATGCACAGGTTTCCAATGATATATGTTTATTTGATAAATGTTAGTTAGGAATAGGATTAGGGTTGGTATTCTTATATAGATGAATCTTTGGGTAATTTCCCTCTAAATCAAAATGTGAAATGTGTGAGTCAGCCCAAATAAGGGATTAAAATTTGGGAAAATAGGTATTAAAGGGCACACATACGAGTCTAGCCATGATGGATGGCACTTATAACTATATCCATCTAATTATGGTTGAAAGTGTACCAAAAACAAGAAATAATGAACTGAGATTAGGATATAGTATACGCAAGATAAGTTATTCGGGTAGAGACTAGGGAAATCATGTGTATGAATATTGACAATTGGGAAGGTCGATCCCATAAGTAAGTGAATGGCTAGGAAAGAGTGTGAAAAATAATCATATGTGTACACACCATCTATGTTAAGGCTTGATCAAAGTAACATTGTCAAGTTTTTGATACCAAATTTATGCATCTACACCTTTATTTTTGTCTTTCACTAATGTAGTCATGGATAGGGGTCTCAATTAAGACAAGCCTTAAACCACATAACCTTCATAATATACAGTAAAATAATTACAATGAAATGCAATGACATAAATTTAGATATTTATTATATTTCAACCAAAGGAAATATAACAAGCACAATTAAAAAAATGACACTGTAATCTCATAATGAGATGTGTTACAACATCAATTTTATAGATCTTAACTTTGTTAAAACACAGTCTTTGCAAGTATGTTGATTTCAGGATAAAAATCACATATCTTTCCTTTTTCTCCCCAAAAATAAGTCCCCTTTGCATAAGCATAGGGGCATGCTTATAAAGATGTGGGACCCACATACTTACATTAAGTGATTTTACCCCACTAACAATATTAACACATCTTAGTACATAATAAATAATGAAAGTATATGACAATTCAATGGTACAATAACATGTTATAGCTTAATGCATCACAAACATGTCACAAACATTATTAAATAAATATTTAACAACTTTAATGGATTTCATGATTAATTTTCAAACAAACACTAATGGCTCCTTCCATAACACATTATAGGGTATATTTCTCCAAGGAAAGTTCATGAAATAGGAGACCTTATAACCAATAATTACCATGAAAACATTTACACTATGATCCTCATGTCTATATAAGAATGACACCACATTTTATTGTAGCCTTTTAGTTAACCTACCATTCAACACATAGACTGCACGAATAATATCCAAATCCTCCATGAAGTCTTATCCACTTATTTTCTTCTGTGGTGAAGAATCAACTCTACTAAATGCCCTTTTGCTTAAGAGACATCATAGAGAAATGAAAAATACCACAAATATATACACTATTATGCCAAGTTAATATATTAACACTACTTTGTTCGAATAAAATAAAACACAAATTTATCCCCAAATCGCATATAAGATAAACTATGAAATGAATCAATCAAACATACAAAAAATAATCATAAACAAGCACAAAATAGGAGACACCAGATTTAACGTTGTTCACCCAAGATGGGCTACATCCATCAAACTTATCTAATATATTATTTTTAGAAATACAAGAGAGAAATAAATCTTGCAACAAACCCTATTACAACTCTCTACCTCTTTCTACCTCCTCTCTATGTCTAATCTATTTCATCTTAGCCATGTAACAATACATTTTAGGGTGAAAAACACCTAAAAATAACCTCTACCATCATATCTATAAACCTTTAATCAATAGCCTAGATTGACTATGAAATTATAATTTTACAAGGCAATTTTATAAAATGACCCCCCAGACCCCACAAGGGGGGTTCCTCCCTTGCAACCCCCTACGCCATCATGGATACAAAGAATGGGATCCAAAACTAGGCTGAAATAACATCATATTTTTAACCTCTAATCTTGAAAGACAATCAGGATCCACACCTAACAATCTCCCACTTGGAGACTGATTACAGAAACTCCACCGCTACTGCATCCATTGTACTATCTGGACCTAGACAAGTTCATTAATTTAATTATCATCCATAAAGACCAAAATAATGTAGTTGTCATTTTAAAAATAATGTAGCTACCATTTTCAAAACTTTAAAAATATACACAATGGTCTGAATGACATCTACAATAAACTTGTTCTATCATAAAACTGTCAAATTTAAAATACCACTGCCTTGGAGCTTGTTTTAGGCCATACAAAATATTCTTCAACCTATACACCATTTTCTCCTTACCTTTGACTTTGTATCCCTGTGGCTGCTCCATATATATTTTCTCCTCTAATTCACCATGAAGGAATGCAGTCTGCACATCTAACTGTTCAAGGTGCAAATCTTCTACTACTACCAAACTTAAACTAGCTCGTATAGAAGTCATTTTAACTACTAGAAAAAATATTTTGTCAAAGTCTATACCTTTATTTTATACAAAACCTTTAACCACCATTCTAGCCTTGAATTTATTTTTACTTTGTTCTCTTCCTTTATCTTGTATACCCACTTATTATACAATGCCTTCTTTCCTTTGGAATGCTCCACCAAATTCCATGTCTGGTTTTCCATTAGATCATCATACTCCTCATCCATAGCTTGCTCCCACTTATCCTTGGCATCAATCTACACTACTTCTTCATAGCTTTCTGGCTCACCACCATCAGTAAGTAATAAATAATATAAAGGAGAAAAAGGATTAGGTGGTCTACTTACTCTTGCATATCTAACATGGGTTTGAGGTACCTATTCATATTGCACATTTTGATCAGGAACCTCTAGGACATGTTTTTCTATAATGTCTTCTAATACTATATATTCCCTTTTGGATTCTTCTTGATTCTTTTCCTGCAACTAGTCCCTATACATGAATTTTTCATGGAACACAACATCTCTACTTCTGATTATTATCTTATCTTCTAGATTCCACAACCAAAATCCATAGTCATCAGTTCCATAACAAATAAATGTGAATTTTTGAGACTTAGCTTCTAACTTATTCCTATGATCTTTATCAATATAAGAAAATGCCTCGCAACTAAAAACTCTTAGAAAAGAATAATCTAACTTCTTTCCAGTCCATACCTCCTCTGGTATTCCACCATCCAAAGCACTTTAAGGTCCTCTAATTATCAGATAAACTAATGTAGTTACAACATCTACCCAAAACTGTAAAGGCAAACCTGCATGCAATCTCATGCATCTGGCATGCTCCATAATAGTCTTGTTCATTCTTTTTGACACACCATTCTATTGTGGTGTTCCTGGAACTATTTTCTATCTATGAATTCCACTTTCTAAAGTGTAATTATTAAAAGCATTACTATATTACTCACCTCCATTATCTAATCTAAGACATTTTAGTTTTAAACTTATTTCATTTTCAACTAAAGCTTTCCATTTCTTGAATGTATCAAAAACATCAAACTTCCTTTTTATATAGTATACCCAAACCTTCCTAGTTGCATCATCAATAAATGTAACGTAATAATTTGAACCACCAAGTGAAGATACCTGAGTTCGCCCCCATACATCCATATGCACAAGCTTTAACTTTTGCTCCTTCCTAACTAGTCCAACCCTAAGAAAGCTCAAATGTTTTTGTTTCCCATATACATAATGGTCACAAAAATCTATATCTAATTCTTTCAAAATTGATAGTTTATCTTTTGCATGTAGGGTCTTCATTCCCTTTTCACTCATGTGGCCAAGTCTATAATGCCACAAAGCTACATCTTTACCTGTAGTAGCTACAAGATAAGATGAATTAACACTATTTGTAGATAAATATAAAGTGTCTACTTTATTATCTATTACAACCACCATAGAACCCTTTGTAACCTTCCATGATTCGGCTATAAATGTGACCATATGACCCTCATGACCCAATTGCCCTGTAAAGATCAGATTTATCCTCAAGCTTGGAACATGTTTGACATCCTTCAACATCTAAGTGTTTTCATTCTATAATTTAACTTGAACACTTCCTTTTCCAGCAATACCATGGGTTTCATCATCACCAAGGTAAACATTCCCATAATTACCTTGAATGTAATCTATAAAATAATATCTATGAGGGATCGCATGAAAAGAAGCACCTGAATCTAAAACCCAAGATTCAACATTATTATCCAAAGAAAGTATAAAAGCATCTTGTAGTATATCACCTACTACATTTGATTTTCTATTACCTTCCTATTGATCCTTACCTAATTTATCCTCAAAACCACCACTCTTTCTTTGTGTGTCCTGGCTTGCCACAGATCTAACATTTCATCTTGCCTCTTGATTTAGATCTTGCACTGCTTTTGATTTTCCATGGTTTCCTCTTCCTCTGTTCTTCTACCTTCCTCTGTTCTCCACTGTTAATGAATTTACATATATGGATGTTTCACCTGTGCTTTTCCTTCACATTTCCTTGCTTAGAATAACACCCACCACATCTTCAAACTTTAGTTTAGCATTATTAGACATAGAGTTGCTTACTGCCATTACCAAGCTATTATAGCTTTCAAGTAAGGAACAAAGAATAAGAAGAGCCCTAAATTCATCATCAAAGTCAATATTTATGGAATGTAATTGACTAGTAACAGTGTTAAAATCATTTAAATGATATGATATTGAACCATTTTCAGACATTTTCATATTAAATAATTTTTTCATAAAAAATATTTTATTTAAGACAAAGGTTTTTTCATATAACTTGCCTAATGTGCTCCTAACACCTTATGTTGTCTTTTCTTGTGATATGTTAAATACTACAGAAGATGTAAGGCACAACCATATGGTTCCAAGGGCTTTTTGATCTAATAGTTCCCAAGCTTCATCTAACATTATCGATGGCTTCTTGGCTTGCCCTCCCAATGACAAATATAGGTCCTTCTGGTAAAGGTAATCCTCCATCTGCATCTTCCACAATCCAAAGTTCTATCCATTGAACTTCTCCATGTTAGATTTATTTTCATCCACCATAGCTCCCACTCAAGGTCAAACCCTTTTTCTTCTTGCAATTTAAAATTATGCAAACAAAACCTTTATTCTGATAGCACTTGTTAGGATAAAATAAAACAAAAATTTATCTCCAAATTGCATACAAGAGAAACTAAGAAATGAATCAATCAAACATACAAAAAATAATCATAAACATGTACAAAATAGGAGATACCAGATTTAATGTAGTTCACCCAAGATGGGCTACATCCACCAAACTTGTCCAGTATATTATTTCTAACAATACAAGGGAGAAACAAATCTTGCAACAAACCCTATTACACCTCTACCTCTTTCTTCCTCCTCTCTGTGTGAAATCTATTTCATCTTTCATCTCAACCATGTAACAATACAATTTAGGGCAAAAAACACCTAAACATAACCTCTACCATCAAATCTAGAAACCTTTAATCAATGGCCCATATTGACTACAAAATTACAATTTTACAAGCCAATTTTAATAAAATGACCCCCTGGACCTTGCAAGGGGGGTTCCCCCCCTTATAACCCCCTGCACCATCATAGATACAAATAATGGGATCCAAAACCCAAATTAAATAACATCATATTTTTAACCTCTGGTCCTGGAAGACAATCAAGCTCTACACCTGATAATCTCCCACTTGGAGACTGATTGCAACAACTCCACTATTGTTACATCCATTATACTATTTGGACCTGAACAAGTTCATTAATTTAATTATCATCCATGAAGACCAATTGAAGCTAAATAAATCTTTAACTTCTCTCTTGTAACCACCTTGGTCATCATATCTATAGGATTTTACTGGTATATATCTTCTCCAATTTTAGTTACTCTTCCTCTATCACTAAACGAATGAAATGATACCATAACTGAATATGTTTTGTTTTGGAGTGAAAAGCTAAGTTTTTGGCTAGATGGATTGCACTCTGACTTTCACTATATAGAGTACATATTTCCTGACTATTCCCTAATTCTTCCATCAACATTTGTAACCAAATTATTTCCTTTCTTGCTTTTGTAGCAACAAAATACTCAACCTCTGTGGTTGAAAGTGTCATAACCTTTTGTAACCATAATACCCAACTAACTATTATACCATCTACTATAAACACATACCCTGTAGTGCTTCTTATACCATCCAAGTCACCTACCATATTGGAGTCAACATATCCCTATACTATCACATTTTATCCACCATAACTTAACATTGTATCTATGGTCCCTCGTAAGTAATGAAGGATCTATTTTATTGCCTTCTAATATTCCTTTCCTAGATCACTTATGAACCTACTCACCACTCCCACTACATGTCCAATGTCTGGCCTCATACACACCAATGTATACATTAAACTACCAAATGTTGATGAGTATGGAAGTTTAGATATCAAGTTCTTTTCTTTTGTGTTTTAAGATATTATTCTTTTGTTAATTTAAAGTGTGCAGCCAAAGGTGTTCCAACTAATTTTACATCTTGAATATTAAATATTTTTTATGCTTTTCTAATGTAATCTCCTTGTGATAATTCTAACTTCCTATTCTTTCTATCTCTAGTTATCCTCATACCAAGGATCTATTTAGCTGCACCTAGATCCTTCATAGAAAAGCTATCACTTAACTATTTCTTGAGTACATTAATATTGTGCATGTTGGAACTAGCTTCAAGCATATCATCTACATATAAAAGTAAAATAATGTAGTTGTCATTTTCAAAACTTTTAAAATATACACAATGGTTTGAATGACATCTACAATAACCTTGTTCTATCATAAAACTGTCAAATTTCAAATACCACTATCTTGGAGCTTGTTTTAGGCCATACAAACTCTTCTTCAACCTGCATACTATTTTCTCCTTACCTTTGACTTCATATCCATATCGCTGCTCCATATATATTTCCTCCTCCAAGTCACCATGAAGGAATGTGGTCTCCACATCTAACTGTTCAAGGTGCAAATCTTCTAATGCTACCAAACTTAAAACAACTCTTATAGAATTCATTTTAATTAGTGGAGAAAATATTTCATTGTAGTCTATACCCTTTTTTTATGCAAAACCTTTAACCACCATTTTGGCCTTGAATTTCTTTTTACCATCATTCTCCTCCTTTATCTTGTATACCCACTTATTCTGCACTGCCTTCTTTCCTTTGGGAAGCTCCACCAAATCCCATGTCTAGTTTTCCATTAGAGCATTATACTCCTCATCCATAGCTTGCTCCCACTTATCCTTGGCATCAATCTGCACTACTTCTTCATAGTGTTTTGGCTCATCACCATCAGTAAGTAATAAATAATATAAAGAAGGAGAAAAATGATCAGGTGGTCTACTTACTCTTGCAGATATTCTAATAGGGGTTTGAGGTATATGTTCCTATCACACATTTTGATCAGGAACCTCTAAGACATGTTTTTATGTAATGTCTTCTAATACTGTATATTCCCTTTTGGATTCTTCTTGCTTCTTTTCCTACAACTAGTCCCTGTACATGACTTTTTCATGGAACACAACATCTCTACTCTTAATTATTTTCTTATCTTCCAGATTCCACAACCAGAATCCATAGTCATCAGTTTCATAACTAATAAATGTGCATTTTTGAGACTTAGCTTCTAACTTATTCTTATGATCTTTTTCAATATAAGAATATGCCTCACAACCAACAACTCTTAGAAAAGAATAATCTACCTTCTTTCTAGTCCATGTCTCCTCTGGTATTCCACCATCCAAAGCACTCAAAGGTCCTCTATTTATTATATTTAAAAATATTATCCAAAAAAAGTATAAGAGCATCTTGTGGTACATCACCTGCTACATTTGCTTTTCTATTACTTTCATGTTGGTCCTTACCTGATTTATCCTTTCGAAACCAACACTCTTTTTTTGTGTGTCTAGGCTTACCACAGATCCAACATTCCATCTTACCTCTTGATTTAGATCTTGCACCTCCTTTTGATTTTTTACAGTTTCCTCTTCCTCTATTCTCCACTGTTAATGCATTTCTAGATATGGATGTTTCACCTGTGTTTTTCCTTCATATTTTCTTGCTTAGAATAACACCCACCACATCTTCAAACTTTAGTTTAGCATTATTAGACATAGAGTTGCTTGTTGTCATTACCAAGCTATTTTAGCTTTCAAACAAGGGACAAAGAATAAGAAAATCCCTAAATTCATCATCAAATTTAATATTTACAAAATGTAACTAACTAGTAACTGTGTTAAACTCATTTAAATGATCTGGTATTGAACCATTTTTAGACATTTTCATATTAAATAATTTTTTCATCAAAAATATTTTATTTGAGGTAGAGGGTTTTTCATATAACTTGCCTAATGCACTCATAAGGCCTTCAGTTGTCTTTTCTTATGATATGCTGAATGCTACAGAACATGCAAGGCACAACCACATGTTTCCAAGGGCTTTTTGATCTAATAGTTCCCAAGCTTCACTGACACTGTCGATGGCTTCTTGGTTTGCCCTCCCAACAACAATTATAGGTCCTTTTGGTAAAGGTAATCATCCATCTGCATCTTCCACAATCCAAAGTTCTATCCATTAAACTTCTCCACGTTAGATTGATTTTCATCTACCATAGCTCCCACTCGAGGTCAAACCCTTTTCTTCCTACAACTTAAAATTATGCAAACAAAACCTTTGATATGATACCACTTATTAGGATAAAATAAAACACAAATTTATTCCCAAATCACATATAAGAGAAACTATGAAATGAATCAATCAAACATACAAAAAAATAATCATAAATAGGATCCAAAACTTGGCTAAAAATAACATCATATTTTTAAACTCTGATCTTGGAAGATAATCAGGCTCCACACCTAACATACTTCTTGTGTAAAACTTCACAAGCTTATTTGGACAAAAAATATATACAATTGCACATAACAAAAAGGATGTTATAACATTATAGACATAAGAGTGCTCATAGGCAACACATAACTACACTAAACATGTGTGTACACAAAGGTGATGCAAAATAACACAAATAAGGATTCTAAAGCACAAAAATAGTTTGTGTAAACTTACAACAATACATATACACAAATAAGAAACATTCCCAACACATCATATAGATAAATTTCCTAAACTAACATATTTTTGGTTAAGTAAGATTGTAAGTTAACCCAAATGCTCCTACATCATAAACCCTAGGGAAGAAAAAAACATGTGTTCTTGCTCATGTGACTTTAAGAACTCTGCTAATGATATTCCTTATCTTTTAAGTTTTGATGTGATAATCCATGTTGCATATTCTATGTCTCGGGCTTTTCATTTTACTAGATATCTTGTATATTCTTTTATTTGCATAATTTTTCCAACTTGTGTATCAATCACTTATTCTATTTCTTCACACTATATCTCAAGCATATAAAACTTCAGCCTATTTATTCATAATATACACTTGCATTTTCACTACGCTTCCCTTCATAATATGGATGCAAATCAACTACAATAAAAATATGTGGTATATGTATCCCTTCATGTAATTCTATCTCATATGCATTCTTTCCAATTTTTTATAAAATTTTGCTTAGACCAATTTTTTTCCACTTCAATTTATTAGAAGTCCCTTTTGGAAAAATCTCTTTTCTCAAGTGTGCTAGGACTGAGTCTCCCACCTAATATTCAACTTATCTTCTCTTCATATCTACATGTTTCTTTTAGTGAATTATAGTTATTTCCAAATGTTCTTGCACTTGCTTATGCACGCCTTGCATATGCTCTGCAAAATCTTCTGCTCCAACATTTATCTTTTGATACTTTTTCATGTCATGAAATTTCACAACTCCTCTTGGACTTGACACAAATAATTTGAAATGGTGTCTTCCCTAAACTCATATTTATCAAAATATTATATAAAAACTTAGCTTATGCTATAATACTATCCCATGTTCTTGACTTACTTCAACTAAACACCTCAAAAGATTACCCAAACTTCTGTTGACTCCCTCTGTTTATCCATCTATTTGAGGATGGTATGTTGAACTGAATTATAATTTAGTATTCAACTTCTTCCACTATGTCCTCCAATAATGTCCAACAAATTTCACATCTTTGTAGATACTATATTGTGTAATAAACCATGTAGTCTTACAACTTGAAAAATAAATTAGTAATGTTTATTTCATCACTAGTCTTTCTACATGCCATAAAATGTGCTATATTCAAAAATCCATCAACTATCACAAATATTGAATCATTTCCTTTATGTGTTCTAGGTAAAATTAGAATAAAATCCATACTTATATCCTCCCATGGTTTCTCTAGAACAAGTAATGGTTGATATTGTAGACATAGATTAACATTTATTGCTAAAATAATGCACTGTGAGCACTCCTTTTACACACTTAGCTCATGCCTCATTCCATAATTTTTTACTAGTTCTTCTTTCACTCCTATTGCAGATGACCCATTCCCACAATTAGTTAATGGTCCCAAAATATCCCTATCCATTATTTTAAACAACCTAAACTCATTTTTAGATTGATCCTAACTTTCAATTTAGTTACACTTGCCCTCTAGTCAAGGTCACCCTATTTTGACATTGTTACTCCATGTTGTTATCCAATTCTGCCAACAGTGTCCTCCCACCAAAAGCAACTAGTTGCTCAAATTTGAATTTGTGTAATAGTTGTCCCATAAGTTTAACGAGCCCCAACCAAATTAATTCCTAAAATATCACTATAAAGCCACATTTCAAAACATTTTAAACACAAGAGGATTCCATATTGAAAAACACTAAAATTATAATTGCACATTAAGAGTAAATTCCCTATTTCTCCCAATTGTGGATACATATAACCCTAGTATCCCTGAGCTAAGATGTGAGTACACTTATAAGGTCACAAATCACGGTTGAAACACTTAATCACACTAGAATTGCACAAACATCTAACATTACACCAATATTTCACATACACCATTATAATATGGGAGAACCAAATGGAGATTGATCTCTCTTTGGAGTATTGGTATATAGGCAATGCTCAATATAGGGGGTGTTGAGGTCAAGCACAAATTCAATCTCTAACCCCTTCTTACTCTGTAATTGTATTTTCCTCTTGGTCTATTGAGCTATGGTTAAAAGTGAAGAAGAGAATATAAAGTGGTTTTTGTGACGAATCAAAGGTTCCCACATAAGAAAACATAACATACAGGTGAAGGTGAACCTCAAAGAGCTATCATTTATAGGATGCTAGGACTCCTAAGGACACCAACACACCGTGTCCATGTCCAAATCTAAAGCTATTGTCTATAGATTATAGAAAAACCCTATTTTGAATCCATAGTTAGTCAACATAGTCACACAACCTATTTTCTAGTTTAATCATAGTTTTGCATTCTAATTTTCCAACTAAGTTGTATTTCCTCGTTACTTTCCTATTTTAACATACTTCCAAATTTAGTAAGTTTCAAATCATTTTGTGTCATTTATTGCATATTTTTATCATTTTGATTTTATGCAGTACTTTATGTCATTTAAATAATTTTTTCACTTATTTTCCAAATTTGATAAAACAAATACAACCCTATATTTTGACTTCTCCCTTTCACTAGTTAGAAAACTCTACAATCTTGAACAAATTTACACGCATCTATATTCATTCTTGGCCAAAAATATTTTTCTTTCATTAGCGCTAATGTTCTGTCATAGACAAAATTACATGCCAATCCTCCAATATGTTTTTCCTTGATCAAGTTCTCTCTCATTGAACCCCTCAACATACAAAATTGTCTTCCTTTGAATAAAAAATCTTCATGAATAAAATACTATAACCATGGTGTTCCATATTTACTCACTTGTTCTATACACAAATTCCATGCTTATTGAAAATATTCATCTTCTTCCTACAACTATTTCATTTGATCAAATCATATGACTTCCAATCTTAACTCTTTCAACAAAAAAAATCTTCTACTCAATGCATCAACAACTCTGTTAGATTTTCCACTCCTATGTTTCAGCAAAAATGAATAATTTGGTAGGAATTCAACCCATTTCATATGTCTTTGAATCAACTTATTCTAACTATTAATACGTTGTAATGTTATATGGTCTATATAAAATACAAATTCATTTGGCAATAAATAATGTCTCCATTTCTTTAAGGCTTACACAATTACGTTAAACTCTTGATCGTATATTGAGTACTTGATATATATTCCTTATTGACTCAATGTTACTCCTATTATGGTGTTACTTGCATCACCATCTACCTTAAATACTTTATTGAAGTTTGGCAATGCCAATACTAGTTACTCGACTATCTTCTTCTTTAATTGTTGGAAACTATGTTCTACTTCTACTATCCATAACATACTCTCTTTTATCTTTGCACATCACATCAATGATTGTTGCACACATCCCATTATAATTCTTGATGAATTTTTTGTAAAAAATTACAAGTCCATGAAAACTACATGCCTCAAATGTACTCTATGGTGACAACTAATCCATTACAGCTTGCATCTTCTCTGGATCCATTTTTAAACCTTCATGAGAAATAAAAAACCCAAAGTATACCAATTATTTTTGCATGAAACTACATTTCTTCAAAAACACAAGTAACTTTTCATATCTCAATTTTATAACACTTTGCGCAAATGTTGCAAATGTTCATCCTTTGTTTTATTGAAAATCAATATCTCTTCAATATACATAATGACAAACTTACCCAAAAATGGTTCAAGAACTTCACTCATAAATCTCATAAATGAACTTGGCACATCAGTTAATCTAAATGGCATAATTAACCATTCATATAACCTTTCTTGTGTTTTTAACATTGTTTTCCATTCATCACCCTCTCTTGTGCAAATTTGGTGATATCCACTCTTCAAATCAATTCTTGTGAAGTATATTGATCCACTCAAGCAATCCATTAAATCATCCATGTTTGGCAATGGAAACCTATACTTTATAGTAATATTGTCAATAACTCTAGAATCAATGCACATTCTCCATTCTCCATTCTTATTAGGCATTAATATTGTTGGTATTACACATGAGATCAAACTTTCTTTAATTAAACCTTGTTCAATGGCTCTTGAATTTGTCTTTTCACTTCTGCATTCTATTTTGGAGTCAATTCATGTCTTGTTTTGTTTAGTAAGATTGAACCAATTATCAAATCCATGCAATCACTTATGCTTCTCATTAACGATGATCTAGCTAGAAAATCATTAGAGATGGTCTCTTCAAACTCATTTAGTATCTCCTTTGCTTCATGCAAAAATATTTCTTATTTTTCTACACTTGAAGTTTTTTGTATTGGTTTTGAAATTAATGTGTAACATGCACTTTGATTCACTTCCTTCATAAATTATTTTCCTAAAATCATCAAAACTATTGGACTCTTATCCAATATATATATTATGTCACATAAACCTTATCTTTATATGTACCAATTTAAAAACTCACCAAACCTTGTTCATTCACCAATACTTGATGTCCCTTCAACAACCAAGAAACCTTATACAGGATCCAATGCAAAATTATCTTCCGTTTAAGTTTATCTACCATTTATTATCGAATAATATTATTTATGTTTCCACTGTCAACAATCAATTTTCAACATTTACCTTTGTATTTTTAAATTGTTTTGAACAAATTATTTCTCTACATAGGACTATTTTCCTCTTTTGAAGGCTTTAACAATACCCTTTTCATCATGAAAGCTTCTCTAATCTCTGGTTCATCTATGTTATGAATATATGCAACACTTTATTCATTTGATTATGTGTTATGTGCACTCAAATCATTTCTTCTTTTTTCTTCAGTATGCATACGAGGACCCTCAAATGATTTGTGGCTAGTCTCACCACATCTGAAACATGTACTAGTGAATCCGAAACCTCTACCTCATAAATAGGATCCTCTACCTCTAAAATTACATATACCTCTTTGAGTATTAGCATGATTATGCTATGTAGTATTTGCCTCACCCTCTTATATTTTAACAGAATAACATCAACCACTTCCACATCCACATCTAAATCTTCCTCTTTTTTGTGTCACTCTTTGTTTTTTGCATGATAATTTCTCCTCTGCCTTTAGTGCACACTAATTGGCTTCTTTAATAAATTGCAGTCTGATCATGCCAAACTCATCCTGAATTGTCCTGCATAATCCATTTACATATATAGAGATCTTCTCAACATCATCTTCAACATGGCCCACTCTAATGATAATTATATAATACTTCTTAGTGTATTCTTTGACACTCATATCTCTTTGTTGCAAGTTTTGAAGTTTCTTAAACAAGCTCATATTATAATCCACATTAATGAATATAGATTTCACCTTTACAACGAATCTAATCCATGTCTTAATATTTTCTTTGCCTTTGCACACTCCCTCAACTTGTACTTTTTCCCACCATAAGGATGCATGACCTTTCAACTTTGCACTAACAAACTTAACCTACTTGGATCTTCCATACTTTAATACTCAAAGTATCTATCTAACTCAGTGATGCAGTCAATGAGCTATTTATGACTCAAACTTCCAGAATAACTTCTAGGGTCCAACTTTTATTTACTTGTCATTCTTATAATAGCTCACAAGAATAGATCTTTAGGTTCACCAACCTCTTATCTTGCAACTTGATCTTCAAGAGCTTCTTCTATGACCTCAATATCGCTTTCATCATCTACCACTTCAACACCATGATGATGTGTGGTTTCCATAGCCTCTATTTTAGTTTGTATTTATCTCATCAATCTCATTAGGTCTGGTAACCTTGACACTCCGACCACTCATGCTCTTTCACCACCTAAGCCTCCTCTATGTGCCATTTTCTTAGAAATCTAGATATTTATACCACGTGAAGATTTTAGATCACAACTTTACTTACACCTTCTTCTAAAAAATATCGCTGGAAGATGTTTGTAATTACTTTCTACCCACACTTGTAAATTTGGAAATCAACAAGAATCAACAAGGATTAAACCTTGCTTTGATACCAAATGATGTAGTCACGGTTAGGGGTCTTAGTTAAGACATGCCTTAGACCACAAAACCTTGTGAATACACATAAAAATAATTGTAATGAATTTTAACAATAAAAAACCATATCACTATTAGACTTAAACCAAAGGAAATACAATAAACACAATGATAACAATGACACTACAAGCTCATAATGAGACATTAAATCTGTAGATCTCAGCTTTACTAACTCACAATATTTGCAATTATGTTGACTTACAAATAAAACCCATAGATCTCTCCTTGTTATCACCAAAAATAACTCCCATTTGCACAAGTGTAGGGGCATGCTTATAAATACATAAGACCTGCCTAACTACATCAAGTTCCTTTACCCCACTAATAACATTAACACACCTCAATGTGCCACAAACATTATATGTCTCTTATAATTTCAAGGCACAATAACACGCTATATATTAATGCATGAAAAACATGTCACAAACATTATTAAATGAATATTTAATAGCTTCAATGAATTTCAAGATTAATTACCAAACAGTTAGGAACGACTCCTTCCATAACACATAACAGGGTATGTGTCCCCAAAGAAAGTCACATGAAAATTGTAGGGCTTTATAACCAAGAATTATCATGAAAACCTTTGCACAATGATCCACATGTTTGCATAAAAATGATATCACATTTTATCATAGGCTTTCCATATGACCAACCACTCAACACATAGACTGCACAATGAAGATCTAGCTCCTCCATGAAGTCTTATCCACTTGTTTTATTTTATGGTGAAGAATAAACTCTAATGAATGCCCCGTTGCTTAAGAGATATCATAGGGTGATGGAAAGATACCAAAAATCTTTGAATTCTTGCATTGAGTTAACAAATTAACACTACTAATTACGTAAAACTTCACAAGCTTATTTGGATAAGTAATAAATAATTGGGCATAACAAAAGGATGCCAGAACATTACAGACACAATTGTGCTTGCAAGTAACACAAAGCTACACCAAACACACACATACACAAAGGTGATGCAAAATAACACAAAGAAGGCTTACAAAACATAAAAGACTTGCATAAACTTACAACAAGACATATAAGCAAATAAGAAACCTATGCAACAAAACACTTAAACAATATTCAAAAACTACCACATTTTTGGTTGATGCAAGATTGCATGTGAACTTAGATACTCTTACATCATTCACACTCTTTTGTGGTTGACTTACATGTGAATGTGTCCAATTTTGAATTCAAACATGCCTATATATATACACATGTCTTAGCTCATTAGCA
The DNA here is from genome assembly GCA_037957365.1 of Torreya grandis. Lineage (NCBI taxonomy): Eukaryota > Viridiplantae > Streptophyta > Pinopsida > Cupressales > Taxaceae > Torreya > Torreya grandis. The sequence continues at coordinate 3,083,183 of JARHVA010000675.1, read as the reverse complement.
ACAAGGCTTGTGAGTGGATAATCCTATCAAGTGTTATCAGGGAGATCATGTATATTCTGATTTTATTCCACTCTATATTTATTGAAGGCTTGTGGCCGTATACTTGTACTAAAATAAGGATTGTATTTAGTGAAAAAGTGTATGATTTCATTTGTTGGCATAGGGAAAGAGGGCTAAGGCCTCTTTCACTCATTGGGATGGGCCACTCACATGCATAAAACTATATGAACATGATTCTTAGCTTTATATATAGAGCAACCCATCACTCAAGGGGCCTAGACCAATAACGATTCATATTTCCTTTTGTCTTGGACGTATTATTAGGTATTGAGGTCAGATTAGGGTTGGATCAAGGGAGAGAAGATTCTAACATATGTTGTTGATGAAGGTTTTCAAAAAGTTTTAGACACCAAGGATCTATATAACCATTTGTGGACCATGTTGACTGCTTTTGGGTTGTACAAAACATGACACTACCTATGTCGGATTGTACAAAATTGGTTACAATCTCAAAACACTACCTGCTTTCTAGAGGCTCTTCTGCATTGTTTCAAAAGCTATTTTCTAGCATCATCAGTCTCTGTCAAAACTCATATGAGTTATATATTAGGTACACATCTCTCTATCTCTCTATTTCCATGTTTAATTATTAATTGCTCAAGGTACTTCCATTCAATATTAACAATTTAGGTCTTTATTTACTGTTTTTGTTATTTACTTTAGACATAAAATTCCTTTCTACATTTTATGTGGTTGGTGTGGTCTTTTGAACATTCATGCGAACTCCACATGAACCAATAATGTTTGAGGTGTGTTTCATGTGGTTCACAAGGAAAAGTGTGACCCTTAACTATGGGTGTCCCCATGGTTGCTTTGGGGGCCTAGGAGGCTATGCGATTGGAACCCATGTTAATGGTTTGAAATTTATTATTTCCTACAACTAGCCCAAGCTCATTGGGCTTAGAAATTTGGGTAATTTTAGGGAACGATCAATAGGACTAAGTGTACACAGTTGTGGGCTTGGGTCTATAATGTCTGAGGTGTATTTAGTTTGATTTACAAAAAGTACTACCCCTACCTTTGGGTATATGCATGGCTACTTTAGGTAGTTAGGAACCTATGGGATTGAAACCTATGTCAATGGTGTGAAACTTATTATTTCCCACAACTAGCCCCAAGCTTGTTGGGCAAAAATTGGGATAATTCTAGGCGTTGATCTATAGGTCAAAATGTATATGAGGTTGGGCTTGAGTTCATAATACATGCGGTGTGTTCTACACGGTTCACAAGAATAAGTACAATCTCTACTTCCGATTGTCTCCATGGTTACTTTGGGTTCCTCGAACCTTGTGGGATTGGGACTTAGGTCAATGATGTAAAACTTATTGTTTCTCACCACTATCTCCAATTAGGATAATATTTCTTGACACTGGTCTATAGATCGTAATGCTTATAGGGTGGGCATGGATCTGTAATGTTTAAGGTGTGGTTTACGCGATTCATAAGGAGACATACAATCCCTACCTTTGAATATCCCCAAAAAAAAAACTTGAAGTGCCTAAAAACTAATAAAAATATAAGTTAATAATGTAAAACTTATTATTTCCTATCATGAACCCCAATCCCGTTGGGTATTTGTTTCAGAATTTAGTTGCAATCCTTTTATCCATATTATACCATGTTGGTTCTTTTTGATAATTTAAGTACAAAATAGTAAAGCACTTTATTTGAAAACCGTTGCTACATAGTTCGACAGGGGTTTAGTTATTTTTAAAAATTCTTTTCCACTTGTTCCGGAGGGAAATGGCACAGGCAAGTGTGGAAATCGAAATGGAAGGGAAAATGTTGGACAAATGTGGCGTCTTCTACATCATCAAAGAAATGGTTGGTTTTGTGCTTTACATGCACCAGCAAATCCCTCAGTACGTCCAATTATTGCCCCTTCCAACAACAGCTTTTAACGTCTTCTTCCATGACACTTATGTTTAGCTTTAAGGTTTCCATATGATAGAATAAATTAAATTTAAGCTGTGGATGCCACTGTCTGATATTATTTTACCTTTTTAACGGTTTACAACATGTTTTTATTATACTGGTATTGGGGTTTATATATATACACTAACTGCAATTGTTTAAAAAAAAAAAAACTGATTTGAGGTTAAGATTTGAATCTATTATAAACAGAGAGCGTTAAATTTTATTTAGTAAATGCTTCAAGCTTCCCTGCTGCCCATATTTTGACGGTTTGCGTCTTGTTGACTTAGAAACCTTCACAATTATCAGTTTTTTATACAGAACATTGATAGTCCGAAACGTTGGTTTGTAAAATTAGTACGCACGTTTCCGATGACTTGTTTTTTCTGTCCTCATCCCATCACTTTGTTGAGATCACCCTGAAGATGGACTCACCTTAATGTAGCCCGAAACGTTGGTCTGTAAAATTATTACGCAGGTTTCCAATTTTTATTTGAATTGATAGTCATGTCAGCCTTTGAAGTGTCGAACTTCTCTTTTTACAAAAGCGCAGGTTTTATATTAATCCACTTCAATTCCTGCGAATTTGATGACTTTATCTACATTTCTAATAAAAATTGGGGGATGCTTATAAATTTATTTTTTCACTAGTTGGAAAATCTAAATTTTGGATGTTTCTCAAAAAATTAGCCAATCGGCTAAAATTAGGCTAGAAGGAATACTCTGGTTTAAAAATGCCTCAAGTATTGAGCATAACAGCGTTTTGTCAATGCCTATTTACTGAAAATCTGCATTTTTAATAATTCTAAACATTCAATTATAGGGTACCAGTCCTAGATTCATGGTGATTATGGAGTTTCAGTAGCAGCATTTCTGGTCTCGTTGCTTTGTGTGAACTTTAGCTCTATGGTTCTGATTCAAACTCCTAGGACTTTGGTCTCAACGTTTAATTATTCACGATGTGGCTGAACCTTAGTTCTTTAATACAAGATGAGTCTTCTTAAGCTTTATAGCAATGATGATCAGCTGAACAGGTCAGGACAACAGGTCAGGAGATTCAATCACAATGGCATAGTGAGGCTTTGAGTGGGCCGAGTTTTGGCATCGCAGAGGCTATTCATGTGTGGGTTGCCATTAGGTACAGTCAACTTGTGTTTGTCCATGTGTTGGTATCCAATATGAATAATGATAGCTCCATTATTTATAAAAATCTCTTACAAACCAACTTCTAACCATAAGGTTGTTGCTTGGCTCCAAGTTATTTGTCATTATCTTCATTGACTTTTTGCCTACTACTAAGCAAACCTGTAGGCAAGACTTGATTAGGATGGTTTCACAAGTCTCGGCATCTCTTATGAAAATTGTATTGACCACAAGCTTCAAATGAGAGACATATACCCCTTGGGGGTATTTTTGGTACCCATTGGCCATAGGATGCAGTTAGGATTTTTAGGGTAGTTAAGGATACGTTATTCAAAGCAGTTAGGATTCCCTTTGGGCAGTTGAGGGTATGTTCTCAAAACAATTAGGATCCTCTTTGGCTAGTTGGGGGTATGTTATCACAGCAGTTAGGATCCCCTTTGGCCAGTTGAGAGTATGTTCTCCAAACAATTAGGATCCCCTTTGGCCAGTTGGGTTTATGTTCTCAAAGCAGTTAGGATCCCCTTTGGCTATTTTTGGGTATGTTCTCTCTAGTTATGAGACAAGATCTTTTACTGTATTGTATGGGGCGATGGGGGTCTTTTCTCTTTCCAAGAGGTTTGGAGGAGCATTTTATCTTCATGTGCCTTATCTATTACGAGAATCAAAGGAGGTATCACTTTTTGTACAGAGACTCATGAGTGTCCCTGATTATGTATTTTATGTAGACTTCGAGGTGTTTGGTCCTTCACCTTCCAGAAGCAATTACCTACGACTCCCATATTGATTATTTCATTCAGCCTATTTCATCCAATGGGGGTGTCAAGTGCCCTTTGGCTATGACAATTAATAAAGTAGATTGTGATAGACCAATGAGACGACATCTTCTTTTGTGAGCGACCACCAAAGCACTTTAGATCTTTTATTTGCATACTTTTTGCAGGGTCAAATACTCTCCATTGTTTATAATATAGGCTACAAGGGCATACACACATAACCGATTTTCTCTCTACTAATAGAAGACCATTCGTCATCACTGTTAGGAGTTGTATTGGGAATACCTTGCTTCCTCCCATGATTGTTTTGACCAGGCTTTCTTAGCCCAAGTCATTCTTCTGCGGACACCATTAGATTTTGCATTCTTCTTTTTCGGGTGATCGACAAGTATGCTGGCCCTTCTTTTGCATTTGACTTTGATGCAAATTAGAACCTTGTTCTCCATTGAACCCCTTCTCTTGTCCCTATTGGCAGCTCTCATTGTAGCATGGGACCATCCTTCCACAAGACTATTTTGTATCAAATGGCTTTGTATATACGCATATGCCTAGGGTTTTCTTGTTTGGGTTTATCCCCTTATTCATTTTTTTTGCTTTATGCATATAGATCTAGATTTGGTTTTAGATATTTTATTTTTGGTTGTTGAAGTCCTCCTAGCATTGTTGATTAGCTATTGTGATTTTTACTTTTGAGTCCCATTGACCTACTTTGGTCGTTCTTGGACATTAATATAATTTCTTTATTTCTTGTTATGTCTTATGGTGAATGGTTAGAAAGATTTTTCTTTTGTTCTTTGGGATTTGTTTGGAAAGATCTCTCTAGTGTCTTGTGGTGAGTGGCTTTGAAGGACCTCTCTCTTGTCTTATATTAACTCTTATTATCAATAACAGGGCAACTTTCATGCTGACAACTCTTTTGTTTTGCTTTGGTGATATCAGTCCTTTTCATTTGACATAGCTTCTGTATATTTTAAATATCTTGTGTTCGTTTGTTAATGTGACAATGTTGGCTTTTTCGTGACAAGTTGATCAATTGGGTAAAGGTGCTATACCAATCTTTGGTTCCAAAATTGTTGGTATTTTTCAATACACAAAACAAGGGTTCCACCTCAGTTTTATAATGCATCTTCAACTGGGTTTTCCGTATGTTGCCTTTGCCAAATCATCAAGAGCAACTTTGTTGCATTACCGTTTGGGTGCAAACTAGACATCATGTGTTTGGTGGGTTTCCCAAAGTTGCATCTTCTGATAATTGTAGTCACTTTAATTGATAATTAATAAGAGAAAGATTTAAAGACCACAATAGAGAATGTGTTACCCTTGAACATGCCTACACTTCATCTGGAGGTCATCAACTGCATTTTAAAACTGGCAGTCTATAGGCCAACACTTGGAGGAATATCAACACTAAAAAAATCCCTCCAAGAACTTATTATTACATTATGATGACCTAATTTTGACATAATAATTTCTACATCATTATCATTTTGATATTATCATGACATATTTAGGACATTTTTGTCATTTTTAGCAAATAATCATGAATTTGAATTTTTCTAAAATCTTTAACACTTTTCCTAAGTAGCCGATACGGGTACGGGAGTGGTGACGGGTACAAGTATCCGGTACGTGGATATGGGGGATTTTTTTTTGGGGGTTTGGGTACAGCTGGGTATGGTTGTACAAAAATATATAAAAAAAATTAAAAATATAAAAATATAGCCATATAACCACATAATATGCATAGAGGAAACAAATTAAGTTAAATAACCACAAAATATACCCATAATTTCAATGCCAAAGGTCAAACCTTGAATAGTTTTATAAATTATAAATAGGTACATAGTGCAAATGTTACAAATTACAATATTTATTTAAATATTTTCATGAGTCTTCATCTTCATCTCCCATGGCTTACTCATGATATGGTTCATTAGAACCACAAGCAACAGTGCCACTCCCACTAGCTCCACTATGCAGGTCTTGTGAAGCAACCTCCAAATCCGTATCAAGCAAGGAAAGATAGGCAATGGAGGCATCCAAGTCGGGAGTCGCTGGGTCCACATCCCAACACTTTGTTGCCCCTTTTGTGTACTCAGGTTGCTTGTGTGATAGAAGACGTAAGTTGGAATGGACATAGACCAAGTCCTTTGCCTTTTTTGCCGCCAACTTGTTGCACTTTACTGAGTGGATAAAGTTGTAGGTACCCCAGTTTTGCTCGACGGCGGAGGAACTTGCAACCTATTGAGGCAAGCCACAAAGTCAAATTATATTAGGATTTATAAAAATAAAAAAAGACCAAAGTTAAAACAAAACATAGAAATGAACAAGAAGGGTAGAGAGTTTTTTTTTTAAAATCTTGTGATAGAATTCTAATAGCAAGTGGTTGGAGGTAGGTGTATGCTTGCCCATGGAGGTACCACCAAAATTGAGCTTCCTTCTTGTACTTGTCACGGATGGCAGCAAGGGAGTGAACCACGGAGGATATGAAATGTGTAAACTCTTTTAACTTGGTCTTCAATTTTTGGATTAGAGAAGAGTCTAGAGAATGCCGCCTTATATCCCTCGCTAACCTCAACATCCTTATATGGTGCGACCCTCCTAGGCAAAGAAAGGATCTCTGTACTGTAGTATTTGGGCGTCAAGGCAAAAGCAAGAAGATGCAATGGGGTGGTCATTTTGTTCCACCTTTCAATGAGATGCGATTGCACTTTCTTGAAGAACCTCTCCGTGGGATCTTGCTCTTTGGCATTTATGATGGATCTAATGTTCTCAATCATTGAGTCTATTCCATCATAAACTTCACCCAAACATGGATGATCCTTGTCCACATATCTCAACATGCTGATAATGGGCTCAGTAAAACTCATCAAATACTCCACACGTTCCCACCATGCATCATCAAGAATCCATGCTTTCACCTTTGTGGCCCTCTCAGTGTTTGCCTGCCTCCATATGCTCCAAAGGTTGTTGATGACCATGGTACTGAATGCCTCATTCCCCTGAACAAGTCATCTCAAGACGAGGGTGTGTGAGGCAAACCGAGTCTCAACAACCTAACACCAAATCAAAACAAATTAAAATTAAAATTAAAAAAAATGTTCAAATTACAAATTTCAAAATTTACAAACTTACATAATTAAAAATAAAAATATACATGATTCATGAATAAAAAATAAAAATTTAAATAGAATGTTACTTTCAACAACTGCAACTTCGAGAAGGTCCTGAAGATGCCTTGGGACAAATGATGGTTAGATATGAACATTTGGATCTCGCTCGCCTCCTCATAGACTTGTTTGATCCAATCAGTTTTTGTACCCAATTTTTGTAACATAAAGTTGAAGGAATGAATGGCACAAGGTGTCCAAATTATGTGCCCATACCTCTCCTCAACCAACATGCCTGTAGCTTTACAATTTTTAGCGGTCCGTTATAACTTGGACAACATTTTGAGGCCCCATCGCCTCAGTGGACTCTATCAGGATGTTGGCAATGAATTGTGCATCCTTCACTTGCCCCTCACAATCAATGGCCCTTAAAAACATTGGCCCTTTACGACTCACTGCGACCACATTAATCAATGGTCTATTTGCTATATCTTTCCATCCATCGGAGATGATGGACACCCTTGTCTCGATCCATGAATCCCTGATGAGCTGCAATGCTTCTTCAACTTTGTTTTTTTCTTTTGTCAACAAAGTGGTTTGCACTTTTTCATACCTTGGGCTCATGAACCCTTTAGGGGCAACATTGATAGATCTCACCATTCTTGCCAATATGGTGATTTAACAACACTAAATGGAAGCCCACATGCATAGAGGCAACGTGCAATACCCTACTCTGCTATGTCCCTTGACTCAATATAGAATGACCTTTCCAATGGGCCCAAATCTTTTGTTCTCTTGCGAGCAAGAGGTGAATCCTCTTCCTCTATGACCACATCAGGTGTAGCAAAAAATGGGTGTGATGGGGCAGCCATACTAGGATGAGATTGATCAATATCCACAGGGGTGGATCCTTTCTTGCTCAAAGGATGGTTATGTCTTTTATCAAAAAGGGCATCTGCTTCTTCTTGCTCTTTGATGTATGCAAGAACCTTTGCATGTGCCAAGCCCTTTCTTGGTTTTCCATTTATACTTGGCCCACCACGAATTTTGATTCCTTCCCCTGGAATTGCACACAAATGGGCTTTCACCCGTTTATATGAGCTCTTGAAATGACAACCACATTTTGAACATTGCCAAAGGAAACACCCTCCACCTGGTAGTTGTTCAATCAATGTCACATACTTCCATAGAGGGGCTCGAGCACTGGCACTGGAGGGTAATCCTTGGCCTACTGAACTAGCACTTGCATCGGTAGACATTATGGAAAATCGAAAATCACTATAACACTTGATAAAATTATAATACTAATTAATATTGTTATATTTAGCATTCGTTGAAAGAATCTTTAAAATTTATTAAAAAGCAACAAAAAAATCAAAACTAATTACAAACAGTCATTAAAAATATAAATTTAAAAACTAGAAAAAAAAACTTCAAAAAAAAGTTAAAAGTAAAACCCTACAAAATTGAAAAAAACTTACCTTGAATGAAGAATCCTCCTTGTTGCAAGCTCCTCAAGATCTTTGGTGCCAAATAGTTAGATGTAATGGCTTAGATTTAGCACAAGGAAGGAGATTCAAGCTTTGTCAACTGAAAACATGAGCAAGAGTGAACAAATATGCAATGGGAGTTAAAAATGCAATGAAAGCTAAGTGTGTTGTTATCTTTTGATAAAATGAGTGTGATTCATGCTTTTAGGGTTGCAAATGCACTTTAAAATGTTTTTAAATTTTTTTTGAGGGCCACATTTTGACTTTGACTGGCGAAATTGGAAGGAGAAAAAAATGCCTTTTCGCAGGGATATGTCCCTACGCCTAGGGTACGCCGCAGCTCTTGCGGGTACGTCCTCAGACGTACCCTACCATACCCACAGGGGTTGCGGCGTACCCTGGGCGTAGGGACGTCGTATCCCCCGTCGTACCCGTATCCAAACTGCTCGTACTTGTACCGATAGGGGTTCTAGCCGTATCTGGTAACGTAGCATTTTTCTCATGCCAAGCTGGCTGATCTGTTGGCATCAATCTAACTTGTCAGCAACAATAAATAACAACAATAAAATAAAAGAAATAAATACAAGTCAATTTGTCTATTGATCAAGGCCAGCGAATTTTCACTCTATTAGTGCACAAAAGAGAACTACACAAACAAACTGTAGCATAGGGTTTTAGCCAGAACCTGACAGCTGATATGAGCATTGCCAATTCGGTATTACATAGGATATGCCCCAGGTACCAGTTATTTGGGGTCAATCTGTTGGAGCTTCTAGATGTGATGGTCAACAAGGCTGAACTAGTGCGGCCGAGTTGGCACCTATTCTGTTGATTGAGGTGGATTGAGTGATTGAGATTCCTGATGTTGATGACGTTGGGTGTACTGCAGAGTACACACAATGGTGGATGTTGCACTGTTGGCCTACTTTATTTCCTATTGTGGTAGAGGATGCCCTTAAGGCGCAAGGTAGGGGAGGAGATGTGGGTGAGGCAACAGTTGCTGAGCCTAATGTTCCTTCTATGGCTGCGAGTATGTATATATGTTCTGAAAATATTTGCATCATTATTATTTACTTTGATAGCTTTGTCATTGATATCATGTATTGTTGTTTTATAGGAGGTGACAATTAGTGGATGATGATCATAGAGGTGACATTTCTAGTTTGACTAGACATGTGCCAGGTGAGGCAATTCTTGGGGGTTAGTTGAGTCTGCTACAGATATAGTTGATGAGCATGCCCCATTGTTTGATTGAGCTGCTATAGCCACCGTTGCATATGTGGCAGCTACATTAGAGCAGAATGTTTTGAGAGCTGAGTGTGATGCGGTCATAGTTGAGCGGGATGATTTGAGAGTCAAGTGTGATGCGATCATAGTCGAGCGGGACTAGCTTAGAGCAGAGTTGACGAGACAACAAATACCCCCTAGTTCCAGTTGTAGATTTAGGTCAAAGTTGACTAGCTGAGTACGTTCAATTGTAGCATGAGCATACAACTTTGCAAGCACGAGTGGCTTTCTATGAGGATCGAGAGAGGCGTTGGTCCTGATTGAGGTCTCAACATGATGATAGTGGGGCCTTTGCATCACGAGCTCCCATGTTGATTGATATGGATGTCGATAGAGATGTTGATGTAGATGGCTAGGGGCCGATCATTAAGTGATTTGATATATGTTGTACTTGCATTATCATGTTGAACATCTGTTTTATATATGTACTTTTAGTGTTTTTGCTTATATTGTGCTTATGTGGAATAAATATTGCATGCCTTAAGAGTTGTTGCATTTTACAATTGTAATAATGTGATTGCATTATTGCTTATTACCTTGCTATATTTTGTTGTGTTTTTGTATATGAAACAATGTGTTAATGTTATAGTATTTAATTTGTGATGTGTATAAGCAAACTAACTAAGAAACTTAGGAGTTGACCACCCTGACGAAAATAAAAATTGTGCACCATATTAATCGTCATTCATAATTGAATTTTGATATTGTATCTTTGGCTTTGTATTCTTAGAGATAGTCACACCTATATTGGTTATCTGTGATAGTTGTGGTTGATATCGTTGACGCTCTTGTGATTTTTGTGAAGTATCCATTACATGTTCATGTCTCTGATTTGAAGCTTGGTATTTTTGCTTTGGTACCCATGTCTGTGTAGTGCGAGATGTAACTTTGTCTTGGACCATAGTGTCTTTCATGCTTGTTTTGTTGCTTTGGAACGTTAATAAACCACCCTCGAATTTAAAAGATAAACTTATATTATCCTTATTCATTGTTGCATTCATTTTTTTGTAACCTTCGCTGTTGTAAAATTACATTTCCTCGTGGAATACTGTGTTGTACAATCAATAGTGTATTCATTGCCTTGAGTCCCAAAGTGATTGGTAAAGTAATATGTCCCATATCATACCCATGTGTATACTGTAAATCTCGTTCATTGTATTCTATACTCTTAGAAAATTCTATTTTACATGTATTATGTTGTTGCATATTATCTACAACAATACTTTTGCAGTTAACAAGAGCTTGAATAACCATTAGTTCCTTCGCAGGAATGTTGATACAAGCACAAATAGGGGCTCCCATTAAGGATTGCCTTTATCTCTGTGTTGCTTGGGCCGGACACTCACTCATGGCCACACTTGAGCACATTAATCTTAAACTTGACACACTTAACACATCTTCTTCATTGATTTCATAAAAATGTTATAAAGAACTAAACACACACACACACCCACACTCTTACACATGCCTATATAGGCTTATTGCAATGCATGATAAGATCTAGACTCTCTTACAGTCCTTCCTGGACTGTAGCAACTCTCTATTATGTTCTTGGAGAGTTTTGATTCTCTTTAGCTCGCCTCCTCTCTAAAAATTGACTTCTCTGACCAATTATGATATTCCCCTGACATCCCTAGCTTTGTGGGGTGTCTCTTGAGCTTCCTTGATCTCAACAAAATGCATAAGAGTTTGGTGGCTTTCAGTTTCCAAACTTTTGGGATTAAACGACAAATTGTTAGCAAAAGTTCCTTCCACATGTCACAAAAATAAAGACAGTCGCACGTAATTATTGTATGATAATGTTGGACCTCCAGACCATTAGAAACTCGACACGTAGGCTGAACAATGAAGCCCCAAGTACCTCTAGAAATCTCTGCTACTCATGTGCTATTGTGCTGAAGAATCCATTTTGTTCCAGGTTAAACGACAGTTGTCAAAGCTCTGAACATTAGCGCTGTTTCTCCTCAGGACTTGAAACTCAACACACAACTTTTGCTATTCATGTACTATGATCTCAAGAAGTCTCTCCCACTAGTTCATCTCTGCATCGAAGAATCATTTTGCCAAATGTTTGAGACTTAAGAGTCAACACAGGCTGACAAAAGCATACAGAAGATCTCCCCACTGTTTTTTTTTCCCACGGAAAAAATTCGTAACTTCATATTAATATTATGAAATTATATTTCGTAGATGCAACAACATACCATAGGAAAAAGAGAAAAGAAATTGCAAAGACGAGGGAAAGTAATCCCAGCAAGAAGAAAAGGAAAACACCAAAGACAAGGATGTCCGCTAGAGGACAGAGAGAGGAGAAACAGAAAGTACAGAAAGAGTAGCTCTTTAGAGAAGAGAGAACGGCCCAAGAAAGTCCCCAAAAAGGAGAAAGTGAACGAAGGATGAACCAAGATAGTCCGAGAGGAAACGCTGCAGTAAAACCATAGAGCCGCCCCAAGGGAGAGCCCAAAAATAAGAGAAAGCCATGTCAAGTAGTCGCCACCCATGTGGAAAGAAAGAGATAAATCAGTTCCCCAGGACCGATCTATGCTGAATAGAGGGGCCGCTTCCATCACGGAAACCATTGGTGACCCATAAGTCTGGGTCCAGTCGCAGGCCCTCCTTAGAGAGAGAGTCCGCAACAGTATTAAGCTCTCTGTAAATGTGATTGAAAGAAATGGCCGAGAAAGAGAGAGCCATTTGTGTAGCAATGGAGAAGACAGGCTGTAACCCCAGATTTTCCATTTTTGTGGTCCCCTTCAACCAATTAATAGCAACCATAGAGTCCCCAAAAATTTGTAAAGAATGTACCTGACATTCAACCACAAGTCGGAGAAGTAACTTTAAGGGCAGTAGTTCAACAAAATTATTTGTACCATGGCCCAAACCAGGGTTAAAATTGAAATAATGAGCTGAATTCAGGTAAAGAATGCCCCTGGGACCACATACGGTAGGGTTTCCTTGACAAGCACTGTCAAAGTAACCCCAAGCACCTGAAAAATCAATAGGCGGCTGAATAAGAATCCGTTGTCTAGGAATTTTTGTGCTTTTGAAGTGCCCATAGATGATGCAGATTTGAGAAAGGCATTGGAATGATGGAATGTTTTTATCTTGAAAAATAGAAGCATTCCGGGCTAACCATATCCCCCAGCAGACAATCAAAGGTAAGGCCTGATGGTTTCTGAGCGCAACACTCTCAAACCAATGTTTGAGACAATCAATCATTGTATTGCCTTTCCATCCATCGACCCCCCCTAAGGAAGCCTTTAATTCTGCCCAAATCTGAACAACATATGGACAGGAGGCAAGAAGATGATCCATGGTGTCCAAGGAATTAAGACACAAATAACATCGACCTGGACCGTGTCAGTTCCTCTTTTGAAGCACCTCCCAGGTAAGTGCTTTATTATTTAAGGCCAACCACATAATTTTTTTTGTTTTGTGTGGTGCTTTTATGCGCCAGAGCCGTTTCCACCACCATTGGATCTCCGCAAGATCATCAATACGGAAGCTGGAATTGTACCCCAATCGAACAGTGTATGTCCCCAACTTGGGATTTAAGGACCAAACCAGCTTATCAAGGTCAGCGTTGAGTCTGATATGACTCCATTTTAGTCTTTGTATGTAGGCATCCCATGAAGTGGCTGGCTGCCCAACCAAACCAAGAGCGTGAGAACTTTTCCAACCTTGATACTAGTGGGTGGTAGAATTTTGATCAGCAACATGGGACATAAAAGTGATGCCCCTCCTCTCCAATGACTCAATCAACTCCGCACACAATCTGTAGTCGGTATCACAACCAACCCAAGGATCCCTTCCAACTCTAATCTTGGTGCCCGAGCCCACCTTCCAAATAAGTTGATTACCTATAATAGGGAAGGTGCGGACTATGGCCTTCCACATAATAGAGGCATTATGACTAGTTTTGATAGGGCTACTTATCCAATCTTCCAAGTTGAGTAGTTCAATATACTTTTGGATAATAATTTGGTTCCAAATGCCGGTAGTAGTGATAAGCCTCCCCAAAAAGATGTATATCCTTTATGCCCCATCCCCCATATGCCTTAGGAGAGGCAAGACGCTGCCATTTGATAAGAGCAATACCATCCTTTGATTTTTTGCCCGTCCATAAGAATTTGAAACATTTTTTTCTGATTGTCTCCAAGACATCTTTCGGGATGTGGGATAAAGTGAGCCAATATACTGGGGTAGCTTCTAACACAGACTTCAAAAGTGTTAATCTGCTCCCAAATAGAGAGCCATCAGTTGCACCAACAATTGATGCGATTATCCACCTTGTTAATCAGCCAGATCTAGTCTTGCTTTCTATAATCATTTGGTTTAAGCATGTATCCCAGATACTTTATACCTCCCACGAGATCAACAACATGACAAGGAAATAATTCTCGGATCCATCTAGTATGATTCTCCTCCATGCCAAAAAAGGACAAACTAGACTTTTGAGCATTTATATCCATACCAGTAGCAACTCTAAAGAGGTCAAGTAAATCTCTAATCTGGGAGATATCTTGTCGAGAACCATCGCATAAAAGAAGAATATCATCAACAAGCAAAAGATGTGAAAGGAAAATAGTCCGACTGACCTTAACCCCTCTGAGAGAACCCAATCTTTTTGCCTCAAGGATGTGACGGCTCAGACCTTCAACAACGAGGAAGAGAAGGGGGGAGAGTGGGCATCCCTATATAATGCCCCGGGAGGGGTTGAAAAACCGAGAAGCTGAACCATTAATGAGTAAAGCAAAGAAGACAGATGTGAGGCAGCCCATGGTCCAATTGACCATATGTAGATGAAAACCCACTTGGATCAAAACCAATATGAGGTATAGCCAGTTTGCTTTGTCAAAAGCCTTTGAAAGGGCCAGTTTTAACACCACCGCCGACAACTTCTTAGTTTTAATGGAGTGCAGCCCCTCTTGGGCAATCCCAACAACATCATGAATTTTCCTACCATGCAAAAATCCAAATTGTTCCCTGGAGATAGTAGAAGATAGAAGGCCTTTGATCCGTATAGAGATAATTTTAGCAATGATTTTATAGATACAGTTGCAAAGGGATATGGGCTGAAAGTCATCAAAGGATGTTGGGATATCCTTTTTAGGAATAAGGGCAATGAATGTGGAGTTAAAAGCTCCAAGAATTTTCCCAGAAAGCCTGGATTCCTCCACGACACCGAGTAGATCAGCCCCCAACAAATCAAAGAACTCACTGAAAAACTCCACCGTCCAACCGTCAGGTCCTGGGCTCTTATCCTTTTGAAGGGTGTTCAAGGCAAATAATAATTCTTCTTTGGTGACAACAGCCTCCAACCTACCATGATCATCCTCATTAACAAAGCTAGGGAGGTAAGAAGCGAGTTTTACATTTTCAGCAATATTGACATGCGGAGGGGCCTTGTAAAGTTGGTGAAAGTGTGAAACACCCAGATCAACAATCTCATGGAATGTTCTCACTATTTCTCCATTAGAGTTCTGCATTTCCCAAAGTGTGTTCTTTTGTTTACGAAGATTGGCAAAGTTTTGGAAAAACTTGGTGTTTTCATCTCCATTTTCCAGCCAGAGAGCTCGACTTTTGAGCCTCCAAAGAGCTTCCCTTTTGGCAAGTTTTGTTCTCAGTTGCGCTTCCAAAGCTTTGAGTCTGACTTTGGTGGGCTCATTAAATGCCTCAAGATCCTTACCATGAATCTCAACTATCTGATGTTCCAGCAAAGAAATGTCTTTCTCATGCTCGATATGCTTGTTGGCAGCCCAAGAAGCAACCATTACCTTGACATGCTTGAGATTGATTGGCAGCAAATTGCAGGCTAGTCGATTCCCTAGAACCATCATCAAAGACAACCCATGTTTGCTGAACCAAGTTGGTGAAATCATCATGAGCCAGCTAGTTTGAATTGAACTTGAAAGGACTAGGGGGTTTAATGTCTCCTTTTTCAAATTGGAACATAATGGGCAGGGGATCTGAATCGCCTCCTGAAGAAACCCAAGATCTGATCAAGCCTTTTGGCCACTGCTTCCTCACCAGATCTCATATTGCGCCAAGTTGGAGACAATTTGATAGTTGGTGAAATCATCATGAGCCAGCTAGTTTGAATTGAACTTGAAAGGACTAGGGGGTTTAATGTCTCCTTTTTCAAATTGGAACATAATGGGCAGGGGATCTGAATCGCCTCCTGAAGAAACCCAAGATCTGATCAAGCCTTTTGGCCACTGCTTCCTCACCAGATCTCATATTGCGCCAAGTTGGAGACAATTTGATAGGTTCCAGATCCACCAAATTTAGATCTTCAAATTTATGAAGGAAATAACTAGCAAGTGGGTCCATTCTAGCATTAGACCCCCAAATTTTTGCGCATTTGGTGGTAAGATTCAGATCACCCTCGAGAATAATATTATCCGCAGATAAGAAGGGTTTGGAGAAGAGGTCATCCCAGTATGTAAGGCGGTCAACTAGGGTCCATAAATGTTTAGCACCACAAAAGATTTACCTAATTCCCAAGAGAAAAGCTCGAGTCCAATACCAAAAGGAAATAAGTGAGAAGCTTCCAGTCGAAAGGAAGATATGCATTAGATAGAGACCAGACCGCTAGAACTGCCATTGGAATCAATGGCTAGAAAAGCCTAGTCTTTAAATTTTTCAGAGAAATCAACAATAACCTTATTACCAGCCCCTTTTGTTTCTTGTAGCAAAAAAATATCCGGCTTGTGAAGATGAATCAGCTGCTTCAGAGTAGTTTTTTTTGTGGGATTTCCCAGCCCTCTAATATTTAGGGAAAGTATAATCATAGTCAACGATTTTCCGGGGATATCCCTGCTGCAAGGGCCCCAAGAATTGTTTTTTGCTCACCATGAAAGATTTCTATAGCAGCAGTATTCTTAGCTTTTGCTAATTTGGATGGTCTACCTTTTTTCAAGCTAGTTACGATGGGGCTCAAGGTAGTCCCCAACCCTCCTATACCACCCTCAATTTTTTGAGCCTCAATACGTGATCTCAGTGGATAACACTCTTGACTGTAATGAGAAAGTGAATCTGGTGAAAGGTGATCATGAAGATGCTCAGTGGAGGTAGCATAGTTAATGTGGTCAAGATCAATTACTTCCTTGCTATGCAAGTATGATTTCGACTAGGAGTTTTGTGGCACCTTAATCCGACCCATCGATGGATCAGTGGCTGACTCCAAGATAACACAATCGCTTCTATGAGGAGACATTTGACCCAGCTTCAAGTATGGCTTTGCAGGGGACTTTGGAGAGGGTAGCCCACCAACATTCGCATGACGACAAGTGGGGGAGTTTGTGTTGTCCCGGATGGAGTTGAAGTGATGAGTGGAAGGATCAAAGAGCATAGCGTCCAAGCACGTTTCAATTCCAGAAAATGCAAAGCCAAGAGTGTCGGAAAAAAAATCAAAACCTCTAGACAGAGATTCATCAATAGGTCCACAATAGCTATGATTCCTCCCAAAGGATTGTTGTATTGTGGAATGATAAACATCTGTGTTGATTGTGGAAGCACCCAGTAAATGAGTAGAATGTAGAAGATCAGTTGCCTTCACTCTGTCATTAGGGGTCTCCGATGCTTCCTGTAGTGGGATATTCACCTTCTTCCTGTTTTTTGGAGTGAAAAGAAGAGGACAATTGGATGCCAAGTGACCATAAGCGTGGCATCTAATACATTTGAAAGGGACCCCAACATAATCTAAAGTTTGGGTATGTGATCGGGCCCCAAATTCTAGTACCATGTCTTCTTCCAGCCCCTCCTGAAGGTTGATTTTGACCAAAATTCTTGCAACCTTTCTGGTTGGGTCGATGGTGAAGGATTCATCCATTTCCAGGAAGGTCCCAAGACTATCTCCTATAGCCTTAAGAACCTCCTTGTTCCAAAACTCGAGGGGCAAACCAGGAAGCTTGACCCAGACAGGTTGAGTTAATAATTTTTCCACACGAGGGTCGAATATAGGCGACCACCTCTTGAGGGTGAGGGGTGATGAGCCCTGGAACCATCTCTTCTCCAAAAGTATGTTAACATCTTTAGGTGAGCGGAAGACAAAAGCTATCCAGCCACGAACCAAAATATGAGCAATAGGTATGTAACCAAGAAGTGGTTCCCAGAATTGTGACATCCACCTCTCAACATTAGGAAGGGATATCCTCTGCCTCATGAAGCAACCTGTGAGTGCTATGATGTAAAATTCTGTGACATGATCCATTTTGATGTCTTCCCCAAGAACAAGGTGAACTTGTTTTCCCCTTCGCTTGATGCACTTTCTGCCTTTATTCCCATTAGTCCTCTGGGAAGTCTGACTGTTATGGGGCTGCTCAGTAGGGCGGATAGGATACCTAGCATCAGCCCGTGAGTGTGTTTGAAGAGGAATCGGTTTCACCTTGTTGGCTGAAGGTCCTTTGTTTATAGGGAGAAACACATCAGACTTTAACACCTGAGGGGAGAGATCTCCCAAGGGCTGGGGCAAAATTAAAGGAGTATTGATGCCAGGGGAAGCTCCAAGAATACCTTGGGACCAAGGATTCAAAAAGCAATTGTGATTAATAGAGGTGGAGTCCAAAGGAGAGAGCTGAATTTTACTCCCAATAACGCCAATGGATGCTGAGGAGGCCTTTAAGTGCCCGAGCTCTGTAGGATGGTTCGTCCGACCCACTAACGGTACAAGGGGAGGAAGAAACCGGAATGAAATTAAATTGCTCAAGTGCCATAGTATCAAATATAACAGATGCTGATGTATGTGGATGATCTATACCCTAAGAGTCTTTTGTGAAAATTGACCTCCCAACATAAGGATCCTCCGAGAAATCCACAAGTTCTTCGTCATTGTCAATGATTTGTGGTTCAGAAAGTCTGCTAAGTCTCAAGTGGTGCTCATCCATCAAGTTCATAGAAAAGCAACTACCTTCCACCCATGCCCCTATCAAACTGTCCAAGGGCACAATATTTGGTTCAGGAATTTTGTCAAATGGTTTATGTGCAACCTCTGAATGTCTTGAAATATTGTAAGTAGGCCAATAAGACAAAATCACTAATGCATTTTGTCAAATGGTTCACATGCATTCTCAGAAGAGTCTCTCGGAGTCAGTGGGGACCGCACATGAGAGGCATAGTAAGATACATCCCGGATCTACCCCTTCTTGAGATATCTTGCAAGCCTTCAGATGGGAAATTGCAGACCTGATTTAGTGAATTTTGAGATGGGTTTTTGCTTCGACCCTCCCTTTCTTCCCCCTCTACCCTTGCCCTAACTGCCTCTGCATGCCCTAGCTCTTTGCCTTGTCTTTGTGTGACTCTTTCTCTCTGAGTGCCCTAGCTCTTTGTCCCTCCTTCGCCTGCCTCTATTTCTTTGTGCGCTATGCTGCTCCCTTAAATCCCAACAAACCTCTGCATACCTGCAAATCTTCCTATCTCAACCCGAACCATTTTGGTAGACCCCGTGACATGCATTTTTTGTTCTTGAAACTATTTTTTTTTAAATCTTCTTGAAAAAGGAACCATAGTGAAGGTTTTACAGGTTGTAGAAAACATGAGTGCATGCATTATTTTCTGATTTAGAAGCTCCCGATCTCCCCACTGTTTCATAGCAAAGGGATACTTTTACAACATCATTCTTAGAGGTTCACAAGCTTACACAAACAAGGTCATAGACACAACACAAAACAAAAACCTAATCTAACATATTTTTGGTTGATGCAAGATTGCACGAACCCTTAGATGCTCTTGCATCAAATGTTCTAGGATATCTTGGTTTTCGTAGTGTGAGATGTAGGAGAAGATGAAGAAGTGGATTTTGTTGTCTTGTTGTTTATTTTCCCAAATGTAATAACCTCTTTATTCGCAAGTTGTGTAATATTTTCTTGTAATGCATAACAATCATTATCTCGATGTCCATTAATACCACGATAAGTGCAAAATTGTTTGCCTTTTACTTCCTCAAGACGATGAGGAGGATGATAGTAATTAGGAGGGAGAGTGATTAACTTCTTATCCAAAAATGTCCATAGAATATCATGTGGTCGATCTTTGAAACTGTCGAACTGAAGTGGTTGCCTTTTATTGAAAGTGGATTTTTTCACATTAGGAAGTGCTTTGTAAATTGATTCTTTCCCTTTGTTGAGGACCTTAACTTGCTCTTCCTTGATTATAATTGTTTTCGTTGATTCATCCTTCTTATGAGAGACTTTCATTGGATTCTTTTGTTTAGTAGAGGCTAAATCTGATTCCACCCTTTTATTGGTAGCTTCCTTCTTCAGTGAAGATGGTCCTGATTTATTTGCATTAGTAAACTTATGTGTTGCATAATTAAGATCACATGCATATTTGAACGCATCCATGTATAACTTCTCAAGAGAATTATAAAGATTATGCATGGCTCTTTCTTTGAGTTGAGACAAAAGACCCCTACTAAAGATGAATTGCTTTTCTAAATCTGAGGGTTGATATGTTAAAGAATGCAAAGTAGTCTTAAATCGCAAAATATAATCTTTGATAAGCTCTTCATGGCCTTGTTGCAAACCTTGTAGTTGTTCCAATGTAAATTTAGGCATCATGTGTTTGTGATAATCCAATAGGAACACATTTTCTAATATCTTGAAAGTAGGCAAGGAGCCACTAGGTAAACTATATAATCAATCTGAGGCATCTCTTGTTAGGCTTTTACGAAGAGCTTTTAGTAGGATGCAGTCATCATTACCCCATTCTTCAAAAGAAAGTGTATATTGAGTTAAATGAATACAAGGATCTCCATGACCATCGAACAATGAGAGTATAGGCATAACAAAATCCTTCGGATACAAATATTCACATATAGCTCGTGTAAGGGGTTGTCCTAAAATAAAACAATCTTTAATATTGGCATAATATGATCTAGTTTGCAAAGTGAGATCAATTACTTGTCTTTGGAGATCACCAATAGCATGCATCATGGCCACAATATGACTAGTAGGGATATTAGTGGTTTGGAAAGGCTCACCCATGGGTTGTAATTGACTACCTGCTTTAAACATTGGTATGAGGGAGTCATGACTAATATCATTGCATGGCTTAGGATTGCATTTTGAGACAAAATCGGTGAATACGTTAAAATCATTGCATATTGTGGTATTCTTATCACATCGAGTTTGTATAGAAGGACATCACATTGCGTCTTATTGGATTCTGTTTTAGGAGAGAAGTGAAAGACATCAAAAGTGATGTTATCTATTGATATAGTATGACATACTCGAGAATCTTTGCATAATGTTAAATTATCATCACTTCTTGAATCTAAAGCAATGGTATCACATGTTGTTTGTATAGAAGATTGTACATCACATTCATTTGCATCCTTTGGTGTTTCAAGAGAAGGGGAGGAAATATCATGGGGATGTTACAACATTATTTGTCATTTTGAGGGAGGAGAAGGATTATCGTAATCTTGTATATCATTAGCCATGTCTAAAGGAGAATGGGGAATATCATATGCGTTTGCATCATCTACCTTTCTAGAGAAAGAGAGGGAATACCACACTCATTCATATTATTTTCCATTTCTATGCCAGGCCTATTCTTTTGTAGTATTTACTGATTAATGAGGTGTAGTGCAGTGCCAAATTTGAGGGATAAACAAGGTGTACTAATGATAGATTCTTCACGTTTTGGTTCTTGTGATAGATTAAGGGAAAGCAGATAGTCATGTTTAGTATATTCCTCTTGTTCTAATATATGATTAAGGGAAGAATGCAAAGGAGAACTAGGTTCTTCAAATTCGGAATCGGTGAACTCAGTTTCTTCTTGACCATTATAGTCACTATTGTACCAATCCTCTTGATTGTCCTAGTTAGACTTATACTCATAATCATAATCATTTCCACTATGATCATGCTCTTCATCAATGTAAGTAGCATCATTAATTGTGCAAGTGTGATCATTAGTCCATTCATTATCATAAGCATAAAATACAACATTATTAGAGAAGAGGAATTCTAGTGGAGGATCATTACTAGGGTTTTTTAATTCAGTATCAATTTTATTCTTTTTAACTCAAATAGAACAAAAACAACAAGCACAAGGCCTAATGTTAACAAACAATCTAACATAACAAACAAGAGAGGATATGAATAGATGTAACTAGGTTGGGTGTGTTCAATTTGTAGGCTCTCAGATATACCAATCCTAGTCGTAAATAGTGAACAAGGCTCTAAAAGACATTGACTATAGAGGATTGCACTGTCCCATAGTTGTAGTATCCCGTCTCTAAGGTATTTTGAGAGTAACTTCCTAGGGCTAACCACTTATTGGCGCACTACAAGACCAAACGATCAAAAGACTTCCTATTGGCTAGAAAGAAAAATCTATGCGTTTTCAATATAATGTGAAGTATGTTATAGTGCTGTCTAATGGCTTGAATATTGGGGCAATACCCCTCACACCATGGCTCAAGTAATATTGATGATCGCTTTGCCCATAACGACAACTCCTATGAGTTTTACAACTGTTGGAACACATTTTTAGAAAGCAAGCAAAAAAAAAAGAAAAAAATTGAAAATCAACAGAAGAAAAATATGTATGGAAATCAGGTATTCAATCCGAAATCCCTATGTCAAAGAAATCCTAGAGCAACGCTCAATCAAATCTTGGAAAGGATGATCAGATTTCTATTTAGTGTATGGAAATCATGAATTTTGTTGAAACTGTAGAACAAAAAAAAAAAAGAAGCAATACTCGAGCAAATAAATGGGCCACCAATATGTTCTACCTTATTTCTGATTATGTGAACCTAATAAGCATTAAACTATTGAATAAATCAGAATGTAAAGATACACAATTTACCAACAATTATGATTGCAACTTGCTAAATATAGTAATATGCTACTTTTGATAAACACGAGGAAGACAACTTGTTTCGGGTGAACGCAGACTGTGCATAAGGGTTAGTCATTTGAAAAACACTTGAATAGGTCTATAATTGCTCAGGTTTGAAAATAGAATATGTGCATGTACCTGGACAAATTCAGGTTCTCTGAACAACAACGTAGGCTGGCCTTGTCTGTTGACTGCGGACTTGTCCACTGTGAAAATAATGAAATTGTGACTATTCTACCACTTGTGTTGTGTTCATTGAGAGTGCTGAGCCACTGATACCCTTGAAATATCATGTGGAGATACTTGCATTATAACACCCTAGTTCTTACCCAACACATTTTGATATCAAAAATGGGGGGGTGTTGTCAGGGGAAAGGGAGTGAGTTGGACTGACCTTGGTCGATCCCAATTGACTGACCAAGCATTGCACTACATTGCCAATACTTCAAAGAGGCTCAAACTCGAATGTAGTTCTCACGCTAATGTGTATGTGTGAAATTGTGAATGCAATCCTAGATGCACTTCTCGTATTTTACCCTTGAAACAAGTATGCAAATATGAATTTAGCCTTTGTAACTTTTAGCTATAGCTTCAACATTTTTGTAAATGAAGTATGCAACCGTTGTCTAGCTTTTGATAATCTAAAGTGCCATCCCAAATGCTTTATAGTAGCTTTGTATTTAAAGAGATCTTGATTTCGAATTAAGAGACCTATTGGTGTCCAAAAGCTGACCCAACAAGACCCAAACGGGCAAAAAGAATGATCCAAATGAAATGTGAACCAAAAGAACTCCACAAATTATGCCTGGACAAGTCTGCATTTTATGGACAAGTCCGCATTTTATGGACAAGTGTACAGGCTTGGATTTGTCCGGAAACTACAGACTTATCTAGAAAGCATACAAAAAGATAAAAAAAAGGAAATGGGATCCTCGTGGAAAGGATGAACAATAGTGAACAAGTGACCACACAAACATATGAAATAAAGAGGAAAGATCCAAGACCCAAACAAATGTGCCAATAGATACTTATCTTGTATTAATAGTCTATACATTTAAAGTTTTATGAAAAGGTATTAAAAATATAATTGCACCAAATTTGTGTCTACACTAGGGGGACTTTAAGGTTTTTGTTTGCACCAGGCATTCCAGCCTTAAAAAAATATGGAATAGTTTTTTACACCCTTGAGCAATATGGAAGTCATTGGATTCGTCTTTGTAAGGTGATTGCAACAATATAGATCTCTGATAACCTTAAATTTTGGCTATTTGTAGGTTTTTTCATGCTTGAGCAATATAGCAGTTATTTGCTTCATTTTGACAAGGCAATTGCATATGAGTTGTCGGTAAACCCACTTTTTGACTTAGGGCTAGTTGCACCATGGCCTCTACTAGAGGTAATTGCAAGATGATGAATATATCGTTGGGAAAGATGCCAAACAAAGAGGATATAGATTTAGAGACAAGATATGGACTTATGAAGCTTTTCCACTTGAGTGGGAAGAGAAATTGAGCAAGGTCAAAGGAAGCTTATCAAATTTGCAAAAAAATATCCTTGTAAAAGAAAAATTCAAGGAATGGAAAGACACCATAGCTACCAAGGATGAACTACAATAGTTGGCTAAGATAGATGGTATAAATAAACTGAAACAAAGAATGTTTGCAGGTTTCAAGGGATTGTCAACATTTGTAAAGGGTTTCTTGGAATTTCAAAAGTCAATCTAGCTTCTTAAGACGTTGGAAACAAGTGCGACTACTAATGAATCATCAGAACATTCCACTCCTGATTCAAGTATCGGGCCACATCAATCCGCGATTAATACTACTTTTGGGTCTTGACACTTAATGCCAAAGCTAGATATGTATAAGTTTGATACTAATGATCCGATCAATTGGATTGACCAAATGGAGTTTTTTATATATCTACATCAGGTTCCACACAGGCAACAAATTAGAATGGCATCCTTATATTTGGAACCATATCAATTTATTTGGTATCGTTGGCTATGTACTCAAAAGAAATAAAAGAATTGCAGTGTAACTTGGTTTGTTTTTACGGAGGAATTGTGTACACAGTATGGTGGCAACCTGTTGGATAACTACTTTAGCCAATTGGCCAAGCTACTGCAAACTAGGAGGGTCAAGGACTATGTTCAACAATTTAAGTCCTTATCCTTGAAAGTAAATAATGTTACAGAGGAGAAATTTAAGGACTTCTATCTAGGCAGACAAAAGGATTCAACATGAGGTATGCTTTTCTAAGTTATCTTCTTTATTTGATTCTATAATCATGGCAAGAAGAGTAGAGGAAAATAATTTATATACTAGGGAACATGTATTCACTAGCTTGAATGATCGTAGCCCTTTGACACCATCTGTTCCTCAACCTACTTAATTAACGCCTCAAAAAATCAAGGAAAAAAGGGCAAAATGATTGTTTTAATTGTGATAGTAAATATAGTAGAGGACATAAATGTGCGGAAAAGAAACTATTCTACATTGAAGGTGCAATCGAGGAAGAAGAGGAAGAAATGGATGTTGAAAAGGAACTAGATGTCACATTAGAAGATCCACAACTGACCATTTCTTGCCATGCACTCTCAGGGATTAGTACCCCACAAACCCTCAAGGTAGTGGGATTCCTGAAGAAACAAAGAGTGATACTGTTGATTGGCTCGAGAAGTACTCACAATTTCATCAACAATAGGTTCGTTACACGTTTGAACTATTTTGTTTATCTAGCTTCTGAATTTCAGGTTATGATTGATAATGGGGGTACAATCAGTTGTTCAGGAAAATATCAAGTATTAAACTCGCTATGGGGGACTATCTCTTGAATAGCCTGCTGTTTTAAACTTCCACAAGGCGAGCCTATATAGCTTTGGAAGTCCAATGAGTCACAACTTTGGGCACAATAGAGATGAACTTCTAGGACTCATTCATGCATTTTCGTTTTGAAGGAAAGACTTTCGAATTGAGAGGGTTGCAAGAAAAGTTGCCATAGATGGTAAACTCTCATCAAATGCAAAAGCTGCTAAAAAAATGGTTCAATGGGTTTGAGGCACAATTATTTCCATTGGAAGTAAAATAGTCAAATGTATCAACATTGCTCAATCTTCAGTGAATCATGGAAAAGCATATAATAATTTTTTGGGATATGCTCAAAGGTTTGCCTCCCAAAAAAGATCATGATCATGCCATTCATCTTGTACTTGGGAGCCAACCATCCAACATTTGACCTTATCGGTACACAATTATTTTCATTGCAAGCAAAATAGTCAAATTGGCATAATTATTTTCGTTGGAAGCAAAATAGTCAAATGTGCCAACACTGCTCAATCTTCAGGGGATTATGGATAAGCATTCAATAGTTTTTGGGGATTTGTTGAAAGGTTTGCCTCCCAAAAGAGGTCATGATCATGCCATTCAACTTATACCTGGGAGCCAACCACCCAACATCTGACCTTACAGGAATCCGTATGTGTAAAAGAGTGAGATTGAGAAGATGGTATAGAGGATGTTGGAAACATGTATTATTTGTCAGATTCAAAGTGCCTAATTGTCTCCAGTGGTGATGGTGCGTAAGAAGGATGACTATTGGTGCACGTGTCCATATTACAAAGAATTCAATAAATTCACCATCAAAGATAAGTTTCCTTTCCTTGTTATAGACGAGTTCTTGATGAGTTAAAAGGTGGTGTTTATTTTAAAAAATTAGATCTTAGCTCGGGGTATCATCAAATTCAGAATCACAAAAGAGGATATTCCCAAAACAATTTTAAAACACACAAGGACCATCATGAGTTTCTAGTGACGGTCTCAAAAATGTCCCTTTTACATTTCAAAGTTTAATGAATTCCATATTTAAGCCATTTCTGTAGAACTCTGTCTTGTTCTTTGATGATATATTGATCTAAAGCAAAACATGGGAGGACCATTTGCACTATGTTGATCAAGTTTTACAAACTCTCAAGCAACATCAACTTTATGTGAAGCCCTCTAAGTGTGTTTTGGAGTCAAGGAGGTGGAGTACTTGGGTCACATTGTCTCTCATGAAGGAGTGAAGGAGGATCCTCACAAGATCAAGGCCATGGTAGAGTGGCAAGTGCCTAGAACCCTCAAGGACCTACATGGATTCTTAGGACTTATTGGATACTATCATAGGTTTGTTGAAAAATATGGTAGAATAGAAACACAACTCACAATTCTCTTGAAGGACTCCTTCCATTGGAATTAGGCAGCGATCAAGGCATTCAAGAATCTTAAGGAGGCCATGTGCACCACTTTAGTTTTGGTTACTCTTGACTTCTCCAAAACTTTCATTGTAGAATGTGATATGTCAGGGCATGGTATGGGTCTAATCCTCATGCAAGATGGCAGACCCATTGCATTTGAAAGTCGCCAACTCAAAGGTAATAATTTGTTGTTCTCATGTAGCTATTCTTCATGTGGCAAGCAATGGAGGCGTTATCTAATGGGAAGTCACTTTAAGGTGAAGATGGATCATGACAATATATAATACTTATTATAACATAGTTTATCCTCAAAAGAGCAATAAAAAAGGGCCACGAAGATGTTAGGGTATGACTTCTGAAATCATCTACAAGAAAAGGAAGCAGTATGTAGTGGTGGATGCACTCTCAAGGAGGGATGAAAATATAGAGACCTTGTTGTATTCCATGTCCATATTGCAGGTGGATTGGGTGGATGAGGCAAGATCATAATGACAACAAGACATAAATATTCAGAATCTTATTCAACACTTTTGGCAAGATCCAAGCACTTTAGATAAATTTGGATGGGAAAGGGGCACCTTGTGGTACAAGGATAGGCTATACCTATGCAAGAATTCGAGCCGTAAGCATAAGGTTTTGAAGAGCTCCATGCTTCTCTTGTGGGGAGACATTCAAGCTTCCTGAAGATTTATCATAGAATCAACCAAATTTTTTTTGGGATAGACTCAAAGGGGATATACAAAAAAATGTTGTTGAATGTTTGGTGTGTTAGCAAAACAAATGTGAGACAATTAAGACTCCGAGTCTTTTGCGACCTTTATCATTTCCTAGCCAGTGATGGGAGGAGGTCTCCATGGATTTCATTATGAGATTACCAAAGTCAGAAGGGAAAAGTGTCATTATGGTAGTCATCAATAGACTTGCAAAATGTGCCCATTTTTGTGCCTTGTCACATCCTTCGTAGCAAACACGGTGGCAGCAACATTTATGGAGACAATTAATAAGCTATGGGACCCCAAAGATTATGGTAAGTGGCTGTGACCCCATATGTAGTAGTAACTTTTGGACTGATTTATTTTATTTATTTGGGTGCGCAGTTGGCTCATAGCTCTTCATATCATCTCCAATATGATGGGCAAACATACTTGGTCAACAAGTGTTTAGAGGAGTATCCCTATTATTTAACTTTCGATAAACATGCACAATGGGTTAATTGGCTGCCACTAGTGGTTTGGCAGTATAATACTTCTTTCCATACTTCTCCAAGATGTCCCCATTTATGGCATTGTATGGGCATCTTGCACCATCCATCACTTCATCCTTGAAAGTGAGACCAAGAGTCCGAGTAGTTGAAAAGCATTTTCAACAGTAATAGGAGGTACTCTCTAGTCTCAAGGAGAACTTAGCCATGGCACAAAAACCAAATGAAACAACTAGCTGATCAGCACATGAGTGAAAGGCATTTTGAAGTAGGAGATTTATTTTTCTAAGGTTGCAGCTATATAAATAAATTTACTTGAAGCAACAAAAGAAGGATAACAAACTATCACCAAAGTATTATGGTCCTTATCAGATCTTGTATAAAATTAGGATTGTAGCCTACAAATCGGAGTTACCTTAGTCAGCAAAAATACATTTCGTCTTTCATGTTTCCTGTTTGAAGAAAGTCATTGGTCAGAAGATTCCAACCTAGAGAGAAGTATGAGAGCTTGATGAGAAGGGAATAGTTATCTTGGAACCTAAAGTGATTCTTGAGACATGCTCTAAGAGGCTGCAGACAAGGGTGATCATAGAGTATCTTATCAAGGGGAAAAACCTGCCCAAAGAAGATGCAATATGGAAAGATGAAGCTTTCATATAAAAACATCCACAGTTAGTCAACATCGAGGACAATGCTTGTTTGAAGAGGGGGGCATGCTACGCCCTTAACTTATGGCTTATATTGGGATATGTGTGGCTGACCTGTGGCATGCATAACCTTTGACTTAATCATTTGATAATCTCTAGGTGACATATTGGTAGGAGTAGTCGGGCTTATTGGTTTATGGATTTCCCACAGCCTAATTATGGTTATACACGAGGTAATATTAGGATATTAGTCCCCATATATTGGGATTTCTCTTCTTATTGTAAGGACTTGGGAGGTTGTCCCCTCAAAGTGGCTCAGTTCTATATTCAAATATTTTTTTCTTCATTTCACTTGTATTGTGTGGATTTGCTCTTATTTGTGAGTGAATGTAGTTATTCTGCTTATGCGATCTATTGTTGTGATTTGCTTTTGCGTTACAATAAGTTCATTACAATGATGATAATGAACTTTAGATTGCATGGGTGACTACTTTTCATATTTTTACGTTTGACTTCAAATTTGAGACTCCTTGCTAAAAGACTTTCAAAGAGACGCAAACATTGTTGTAAATGCCATTTCATTTAAAGTACTATTAGGGACTTCTATGGGGTGCAACATGCAGACAAATGATTTCTTCTTCATTCTTTTGATTTTATCATTATGTTCAGATGGATTGACCATGCACAATTAGATAGGTTCTTCTTCCCAGGTTAACCATGCAAGAAGACAAGAGCAAGCTTCATGATAAATACAATCAGATGAAACAAAGTCTTGCTGCTGGGGTTTGGCTGTTGCCAAGGTTGGGCAACATTTCATAGTTTCAAATGCCATTGGGGAATTGATTTGGGTCTTTGTTATTGGGGTTTTAATCACCTTGGTAGTGCTTGGCTTACTATGGTTCCTTGTCCTTAAATTTATAGGATCAGAATTTAATTTTAACTCATCTTGTCTAACATTAGAAAATTTTCAGCGGAAACCTCCTCAAAGTCCAGTTTAAGTTTCAAAACTGCACAAGCTTTATACTGTGGCAATTTATTAGATGATGGTGTGCGATGCCATGCATTTCTACCTTATACATCATTATGATTCCAAAATAAACGTAGATCACAAAAGGTAAAGGTCATCTCCTTTTCTCTAATACGTATTAGTATAATATCTCAGTTTATCCTTTTGAGATTGCTATTGCTTTATTAAACACTTTTAAAAGTTGCAGGTTAGGAAAGCAATTTAAATGTAACATTCCCCATAGATTAATCTATGCTCAGGAAAATGGCACACGTATGTCATTCATAGGAAATATAACAAGTTGTATTAATGTTCTTTGATGACCAAGTGGTTGATGCGATTCATATGGGACTGTCAAATACGTTGTATACAATATGTCAAGAAAATGCCTAATTAATTTTTAAGGCCTTTTTGGGCAAAGATATTTTGAATCTATGAAGGCTTCATAAGAGGAACCTTCACTTTTAAAAATTAAAAGATCAAAAGCCCTATTTTTGATCACATAAGTTTTGAGTGGTCATTTGCAACACATAATTAGAAAGCTGTCAACTGCAGTTTGAATTTATGAACGATTTGTGAAAATCACAGACATCACTGATCTACAATTGGATTAGGAAAGTACTCGAATTATGTATCTTAGAAGGGCTTCATCCCATAATACCTTGCAAAGTATACCATGGTAACTAAGATTGTGGGATGTCATGAGCAAGTAAAGACCCATGCAAATGAAATGAGATTTTCATGCAAAATGTCTGGAGGACTATCTACAATGAATAGTCTCAAAATAAGCATAATGTCAAATAACCTATTATTATGTGCTCCATATGGATTTCTATTGATTTCATTGTTGCAAATTTTTGTTTGGCTTATGTTCATACTAATTGTGAAGTCCACTTTAAGTATTGTTGTTACCAAGGTGAGATTTAATATGTACACAACATTGTATAATGCATGTTTATTGTGGTAGTTATCCTCACGTGTGAGAAGGGATAGGTGTAGCTTGGAGAATGATCCTACTTTTCACTCCGATAATTATCTCCCACTCACCTCTTGCTTTTCCTATATAAGGAACCTTTGTATCCTTGTTTGGAATGAAGCTTAGAGTCAGTTATCCATAGTTGGTGGAGATGTAGTCTTTTAGAAGATTTTGTGTTGCTGCAATCATTGCTGGTTGTATTACATTTAGTTAATACAATGTCTTTTATTGGTGAATCTCTTTCTATTTTTTTAATACTTTATGTGGATGGTGTCTATGTTGAAGTCCTTGGGCTTTCTCTTTCCTGACATGGTTTTAGTGATAAGAGCTATTTTCCCCAATATAACATAGAAGCTATGTTGTTCTACTATGGTATTTAGTGTCAGTTCTAATATGACATCAGAGTTGAGGGATTAGACCCATTCTTCATAGATTGGTGTCGTGGATTTTCACAGTTTTCCATGAGTTCTCTGCATGTACCATCTCTTATTAATTTAGGTCTGGTTTTGCCTTTGGTTGGATTTGCTTTCATGTCTGCAAATCTGCATATGGAGGAGTTCAATTGAAGAGATTTCTGCCATTTTTGTTTGAGTGTTTTTGGTGCGTATCATAAGTTCTCATTACATTTAGCATGCCAGAGAAAGTCAGTTTCGAATTTTGTTTCACCTAAATTAGACATCATGAGATCATTTTGCAAGCCATGTAGATCGCGTTCCGTGTAGATCTGGGGAATTCACGTGTAAGAATGATCAAATGAGAAGAAAAACGACCTTTTTAGCTCATCTGCCATGTTTTTAGGACTAGATTTCACTTTTTTTAAGTAACTCGTTACAAGTTATTAGACTTTATATTTAGCTCTGGATTGGATTTGGGTTTGTTCGAAGGGTAATTTTTTTCACCTTGCCTATTTTTTCAATATCTACACAATGGTGGGGTTATTTTTGCACTTCAATAAACTAGATTTTCAGAATTTTTTTTCTTGCTTGTTTTTCTGGTCAATTCATTTATTTTGGATCTTTTCGAGGCTATAATTTTTGATGGTAACTCGGATTTGCATGTTTTTTTTGAAAGTGCGTGTTTTTTCATGCTCTTCGCATTTGTAATATCCAAATATTCTAATATTGACTTAGATTTATAGTTTTTCAGTTTAGTGACTTCATTGTAAATTGTAAATCATCTTGCTTTGCACCGAGTGTAGGTGCCACCTCCTATTCAGAAGGGATCACTCTTTAGTGCATTATACAATTTCTAGGTGGGTTTTTCATATGTATTTTGTAATTGCACTAATTTATAAAGTGCAATGGGGGATTTCTAATTTTGTCTACTTTCATGTGTGTGCGCGCTTTGTTGCACTCTTTTTTTCACATTTTAGTTGTTGCGTTCAACATGTGGCATATTGGGCACTCTCACTTGAGGATTTTTGTTGTGTATTTTTCACACCTATGACACTTTTTTAGGTCGTGATACATTGGATCTTTATAGCTTCTTTGTCTTCATTCCCTAGTCAGCATCATGGAGGGCGAGGGCGGGGCGCGGGAGAAAGGGTGTGTTGTGTACTGCGAAAGCTTCCTTGGTTGTTTGAGTATGCTATGTACTTTGTATTTGTTCTTGTATACTATGTGGATGCAAAGCCTAGTATCAAAATTCAAAAAATTGTTTTTGAGTCATCTTTGTTGGTTTCAAAATTCAGAACAACATTTCTGATTTAACATTCTTTGATGGTATCAAAATTCAAAACATTGTTTTTGAGCCAACATTCTTTGGTGGTATCAAAATTCAGAACATCGCTTTTGAGCCAACATCTTTACTGGTATCAAAATTTAGAACATAGTTTTCGAGCCAACATTCTTAGGTGGTATCAAAATTTAAAACAATTTTTGAGCCAACCCTTTTTTGGTGTATTTTACCCATGCATTCCAATCCAATGGAGTACGTATCTATAGTCACTCTTGTTTACTTAGCCAAATTCATGGAATCTAATTTTGATTCATTCCTTTCGAGGTTTCAACAGATCCAACAATCATCAACAACTTCATTGTTCTTTTTACTTTTTCATTGTACATGAGTTCTGTTGACCATTTTCTGCATGACCTGTTTGTGTTTTCCCTTTGGCTCTTTTCGTTTTTCCCTTGCTCGTTTTCTGTGTTTGGTCACTTGCCTTATTGCTTGTCTTTTTCCTTCGGCCTCTCTTGGTTCGGGCTCTTCTCCCTTGTTCTTATTTTTTCCCTTTGCCTTAGCCTTTCTTGCTTTGTTTTGCCCCAAAGTGCCCTTCGGAAAAGGTTCTGAAGGGCCACTTCCCTTCTTAGTGCCCTTCGGAACTTTTCCAAAGCGCCTTTCTTGCCTTGCCTTCCCCCCAAGTGTCCCTTCGGACTTTTTCGAAGGGCACTTTTTGTCCAAGTGACCCTTCGAAAAAGTTTTAAAGGGCACTTTTTTCCCAAGTGTCTCTTCGAAAAAGTTTCGAAGGGCACTTTTTCGTCTAAGTGTCCCTTCGAAACTTTTTCGAAGGGCACTTGCCTTGTCCTTTCCTCCAAAGTGAGCCTTCGGAAAAAGTTACGAAGGGCACTTTTTCGCCCAAGTTTCCCTTTAGACTTTTCCGAAGGGCACTTTTTGTCCAAAGTGACCCTTTGGAAAAGTTCCGAAGGGCACTTTTGCCCGTTTTCTCCAAGGTTACCCTTCGGGATTTTTTCCCAAAGGGTCCTTTGTCTTTGAAAATGTCCTTCGGAAAAGTTTCAAAGGGCCATTTCCTTTGGAAATGCCCTTTGGAATTTTTCGAAGGGACCTTGTGCCTTTACCTAGGTGTCCTTCAGAACTTTTCCGAAGGAACTAGCCGTTGCCCAGAAGCCAAAATTCTCGAAGGAATTCCTTCGGCCCTTCGGAATTTTTCGAAGGGACCTTGTGCCTTTACCCGGGTGTCCTTCGAAACTTTTTCGAAGGACACATTCCCAAGTGTCCTTTGGGAAAAGTTCTCGAAGGAACTAGCCATTGCCCAGAAGCCAAAATTCTCGAAGGAATTCCTTCGGACAAATTGTCCGAAGGAATTACTTCAGGAAAATTTCCCGATCGAAATGGATTCCCATGACGTGCCATAGGATGTCAAATTCAGGGTGGCCAACTAGCCGTTGGGGTGCAACTTGGTGACGTGCCGCAGGACGTCAAATTTCATGCCCAAAGTCTTCAAGCAAGAAGTGAAGTCATTGGGAAAACCCAATTGACTCTGCAGTGCAAATCGGGTTTCCCAACATACTTGACTTATGACTTTTACAAGTAGAAGCAATCAAAGAACCCGAAGGAGCAAGCAAGGAGTAAAGCCATTCAGAAAAGCCAAAAGGGTCTTAAACAAAGCAAAATTGGGTTTTCAAAAGAGCTTTGCTTATGACTTTTATAAGTAGAAGCAATCAAAAATCCCGAAAGAAGGATAGTGCAAATCGGGTTTCCCAACATGCTTGACTTATAGGTTTTATAAGTAAAGCCATTCAGAAACCCTGAATGGGTCTGCAGTGGAAAACACGAAAGCTTTCAGGGAATCTAAGGTTTGCAGTAGCGATCCGAGCCATTTCTGATGGAGGGTCATTTCACCATTGGTTTTGCAGTGATCTTGGTTATTTCAAGAGGGCAAATCAAAGAGGACAAACTCCAACTGAATGAGAGAACAATTGGAATTAGTTTCACCAGGGAGGCAACGGCAAACCGTTTTGGAGGCTTCTATTTTGGTGTCCAAGAGCTCTCTCTTTTCTTCCTTTTTTGCTATAAATAGGACCCTTGGGCTCTTGTTTTATCATCCACAGATAGTACAACGAAGCCCTATTGGAATGTTCTGCGATTTTCTTGCCTTTGAGCAAAGAAGCATAACTCTGTTTTCTTTCTAAGTTCTAGGCATTTGCTTGGGCATGCAAGAGACACAGAGTGACAAGTGATGTTTTATCCTTCTGTTCTCTGCCTTTCATGTTTTTGAGCAAAGAGTTGATCCAACAGGTCATGTAGAGTGCATTCTAGCTGTATGAGATTTTGCACATGTGTAACCATTTTCTGGACTATACAAGTTGTCTTTCTAGTTACTTACCTTGTGTGATCTCATTCATTTTGTCTCTACATTAAAATATTTATGTTGGAATCTTCTAGAGTTTGAGGTTTAGACTATATTTTGTTGTATTGTGCATAAGTATAGGGCATACATGTGGATACTAATTCTTGGTGTATCACCATTTTAGACTAGGCTTTTCATTTATGCAAACTTTTGACTCTTTTCACTCATACAAACTGGTTCAACAGTTTTATTGCACAAAAAGCTAATACAGGGAGCTAGCCCTTTCAACCTAGAGGTTCATTTCCACTTATAGGCACACCTATAGGCCTGAAAATGTCCCAACGTTGCCCAAATCTGGAGGAGGCCTGAACAACCCTTTTCTAGTGTGCAAGATTTGGAGACAACAATTCTGGCACGCCCGGTGGGACCCGAATTATTGCTAAGTCAAGGTGAATGCTGGTCTTGATAGGGCTAAAGTAGTAGAAATACCCCTAACCCAACATTTAGCGACTCCAAAAGGGTGTGAATCCTTGGTTCTAGACCAAGTTTTATACATTATCCTACATGGTCCTCACAAGGTCCTTAAGATTTTCTGACCAAGCCCCTTTAGCTGAAGCTCTTCCTGAAGAACAACACCCTGAACCACTCCTAGCCCTATTAAATCCTTGGCAAGGAGGTTTTGGGGAAGAAGAGGAAGAGGTTGAAGTAGTTCAAGGAGAGGAAGAAGTTGAAGAAGAAGAAGAAATAGAGGATCAAAGGGGAAGAAGAGAAATGGGGGAAATGGGAGAGATAGATAGACGTCAACCCTTCTCTGCTTTTAATATCCAAAACCCAATAGAGCTTCCTGCATATGACCCCATCCCTCCAAATGCTACCAAAAATCTTCCTAGTTTCAATGGGGAGGGTCCTATTACCCCATCTGAACATATTAGAGACAACTCTAATTTTTGCAATTTCCATAATGTTACTAGGGTCAACATAGCCATTAGGCTAGTTGCTATGTCTTTAAAAGACAAAGCACTTGATTGGTATAGAACGTTGGAGGGGGGTTTCATTACAAGTTGGGATGGCTTTGGAGACCTATTGGTGACAAGATTTGAAAATAAGAGTGATCATGCTTCTCTAATACATCAGCTGAATGTAATACGAAAATGTCCAAATGAATCCATAGGAGATTTCAATGAGAGATTTCAAAGAACATGGTATAGGCTGCCACCAATCATGAGACCTCCTCATAGTTTTGTGTTCCCAACATACCTCAAAGGGATTGGTACTAATGTTGCTGTTATGTTGCAATCAATGTGGGGATTCACTCTTCCAGGTGCATATGAGCTAGCAATTGATGCTGAGAATAGCTTGATTCAGGCTGAAAGGCTCCCTCCAAGAGTTTTCATGTCTTTGCTGTCCCACAATTCGGTTGAAGCTCCAAGCATGCCACAAATTCCCAATGCCAATGTGAAGCCAAGAGCCTTTCCCAAGAAGGTGGATAACGTTGTGGACAAGGATGAAGAAATCAAATCGTTGAGAGCTCAGCTCAAACAAGCTCCATATCAGGGAAGTGCTCCTCCTAATGCACAATACTATCCTCAACAAGGATATAGAGCTCCATCCCAATACAATTATCAAGGGAGAGGACAAAATCAACAAGGTTACAACAGGTAACCCAATGCATATAATCCAAATTCTACTCCTCTCGTAAAGGCTGTTGTTCCAGTTCATGCAAATCTAGTGCAAGGAGAAGATCATGTGGACCAGTGGGGGCAGCCTCAAGGTCACTTTACACCTGATGATGGAGGAACCAGCTATGCTTTGACTACACAAGAGGAAGCTACTCCTTACACGACAGTAGAAGAAGCATGTCCCAGCCAAAGGGATAGTCTTGGAGAAGGCAACAACCAAGTGTGGGAATGATGAATTTTCAAGTAAAAGATGATTTTGTGTTGACTCAAGGCATGTCAATTGCAGCCAATACAAGGGCCAAGAAGAGAGCATTGGGAGAAGGCCAGGAGCCACAAATAGTTCCAAGTGATGCCTCTCCGAGGCCACAAAGCGCCAATCAAAGTGCTGCACCTTCTACAAGCCATGTTCCTCAACAAAATCAGAATGTAAATGCAGCTGCCAAGATTGCAACATAGCAGGCTACAGCTCCTTTATTACCGTCAAAGATGCAAGAGAAAGTGAATACTCCACTCTTAATATTGTGGACTCATTAAAGAGCACTAAGACAAGCATATCCCTTTGGGAGGTTCTACATATACCTGGTCAAAAGAAGCTTTTGCAAGAGCAGTTAGCAAGCATGCATGTGGCTCCTCAATCTTCAAAGCATCATAGTGTGGCTCTCACAAATTCTCCAAATCATCTTTTGGAGCCTTCTATTAAAACTGAAAAGCCTCGACCCTTCTACCTCACACTCATTGTGGGAGATAAGTTGGTCCACAATTGTATTGTGGATAGTGGAGCAAGCACTATTGTTATGCCTAAAGTAGTCGCTGATACGCTGGGTTTGAACTATGAGCCACATAGTAAAGGCGTGTTGCAGCTGGATGGAACTCCAACCAAGAAGGTAGGATTGGTCAAGGGTTTGAAAGTGTTTTTACATGGCTACCCAAGCTTCCCTATCATGCAAGATATTGTGGTGGTGGACCTTCCAACACACTTTGTTATATGCTTATCTAGGAACTTTACGACCAAGATAGGAGGATACCTTTCTGCTGATTGGTCCTTTCTAGTTTTCAAGACAAGGTATGGAACCAAGGTAACCATAAGGACTCAACTCTTAGCAAGGTTCCACATTGAGCCATACTTGGAGACTGACAAATCAAAATTGTCTAATCAGCAAGGAGGAAGAAACAGGCCTGAATAGTGAAACATCTTCTCATTTTGAAGGTATTTTCGACCTCTATCTTGACAAGTACAGCACTGAAACACATGGCCTTGATCCTTAGACTTTCGTTGAGGAAACTGATCTGGGAGTTTACTGCATGCATTAGGAGAACGTCCCAATTCCTTCACTCAGCAATAAAGATCACGAGCTTGATGGCGTGTAGGAAATGTTCTTTGATGGTTCAAGGAGCAAAGTAGGCGTAGGAGCTGGTGTCATGTTGGTTTCCCCATCAAAGAATTGTTACTACTCTTCTTATAGGTTTCATTTTAGCTGCACTTGCAACGTGGTAGAATATGAAAGCTTAGTTCATGGTCTCCAATGGGCAAAGAAGAGAGAAATCAAACTTTTGAAAGTCTATTTAGATAGTGAGCTAGTCATTCATCAAGTGAGAAGTCAAGCTACCACCAAGAAACCCTTGCTCAAGTCCTACAAGCATAGGGTATGGAATCTACTTGAAGATTTTGATGCCTTCAACATCCAGCCCATACCAAGAAACTTGAACAAGCACGCTGATAGATTGGCTGCAATAGGAGCATGTTTTGACTCAGCTGCTGATGTTGAACAAGAGAATGATCAATCCCATATCAAGATCATTGTGAGACCTTCCATTCCGGATAATGAAGTCTCATGGCAAGTGTTTGAAAGTGATGAACACATTGCACACTTCTTGCAAAATGAGGCATGCTTCTTTTCAAGAAATCAAAAGAAGTTAAGTGATAATTATGAAGGGCAAATTATACAGCTGAAGACAAATAAAATACCCAAGGGGCTGATTACCTTGGAGAGTGTCTTCAATGAGGATGATCAAAAGAAAAACCAAAGAATGAGCATGCCAACATAAGAAGAGAACTATGAGAGAGTTCTGATTTTCAAGGACAAACTTTTGAAGATTGGTAATGTTTGTTCTCAGCTGGAAAGACAAGCTTTTATTGCATTATGCAAAGAGTTTCATGACATCTTTGCCTAGGAATACAAGGACTTGAAAGGCTTTGACCCAAGTCTAGCTCATCACACCATTGAGTTGGAGCATGGAGCTAAATCGATAAGACAAATGCAAAGGCCTATCAACCTCAAGGTAGAAGAACTCATGAAGAAAGAGCTGACCAAATTAATTGAGTTTAGGATTATCTTTCCTATCAAGTACTCAACTTGGGTAGCCAACCTTGTGCCGGTTTGAAAGAAGAATGGAGAAATCAAACTTTGTGTGGATTTTTGTGATCTAAACAAAGTGTCTCTCAAGGATCATTATCTACTCCCTTCCATGGAACAAATTTTGCAAGTTGTTTCAGGGTCTCAACGTTTCTCACTTTTTGATGGTTATTCAGGTTATAATCAAATATTGGTAAATGAAGAGGATCAATTCAAGACAGCCTTCACCACCAAGTGGGGGACCTTTGCCTACAACAAGATGCCATTTGGTTTATCCAATGCTGGAGCTCCATTTCAAAGGGCAATGGACATGGCTTTTAAAGGTTTGATCAATAAGGTTTTGCTTGTTTACCTTGATGATATAACCATTTTTTCAAAGGATGTTGTTGATCATATGGGACATCTAAGGCAAGTGTTTGAGAAGTGTAGAGAGTACGACATATCCCTCGATCCAAAGAAGTGCATCTTCGCTGTCCATGAAGGTAAGCTTTTGGGTCATGTTGTTTCAAAAAAAGGCTTATTTATTGATCTCGAAAGGATTGAAGCTATTCTAGGCTTGTCTTTGCAACACAAAAAAGGGCTGCAAAGTTTCTTGGGAAAAATAAACTTTGTAAGGAGGTTTACCCCAAACTTTGCAACTGTGGTAAAGCCTATCACAGCCATGCTAAAAAAGAACCAAGTTTTTACTTGGACAAAGGAAGGTAAAGGCAGCTTTGAGGCTACCAAGCAAGCAATTGTAGCATCTCCCACTCTCTTAAATCCGAATTTTGCTAAAGATTTCATTCTTTATACTTTTGCTAACCTTGACACAATCTCAGCTATGCTTATGCAAAAGAATGATGAAGATGTTGAGCAGCCAATTGCTTTCTTCAGCCAAGGCTTAGAAGACTACGAAGTGAGATATTCTTTTGTTGAGAAGCAAGTTTTAACTGTCATTAGAGGATTGAAAAAATTCAGGCATATAGTTTCCAACAACAAGATCCATGTCATGGTCTCCCATCCTAGCACCAAGGAGTTTCTCCTAAGCAGGGATCTTAATGAGAAGAGAGCTAGATGGATCACGAAGGTGATGGAATATGACATTGACATCAAAGTAACCAGCTTGGTAAGAGGAAGAGGTTTATGTGACCACTTAACATCAAACTTTCAAGAGCCAAAAGAGCAAGCCTTGATAAGTCAAGTTCAAGACCAGCCAGCTGATCAAATGCAAAATCAAAGTTGGACACAAGACATCATTGGTTTTCTTCAAAATGGTGAGTGTCCCAATTACTTGAACAAATCTCAAAGAAGGTATTTTAGGCTGCAAACTATTTCTTATTGTCTTGTGGATGGCATTCTCTTTAAGAAGGATGTGAGCAATGTGTTGCTAAGATGCATTAACAATGACCAATTTGATATGCTACTAAAAAAGTTTCATAATGGTGCAGATGGTGGTCACTTCTCTCCTAGAATAACAACTGCAAAAATAATGAGAGCTGGTTACTATTGGCCTAGTCTTTTTAAGGATTGTTATCATTGGGCTAAGGTTTGTCCTCAATGTGCTTTCTTTGTTGGCAAACAAAAGCTTGTTGCTCTTCCATTGAATCTTATCCAAGTGGACCAGCCTTTCATGCAATGGGGCCTTGACTTCATTGGCATGATCAACCCTCCATCAAGTGCTGGACACAAATGGATATTGACTGCTACAGACTACTTCACAAGATGGACAGAGGTTGTTGCTTTGCAGGAAGCAAATGAAAATGCCATCTTGGAGTTCTATGATAGCATTATAACAAAGTTTGGAGCTCCTCATGTCATCATCTCAGATAATGCACTTGCTTTCATAAGTGCTAAAACTTTTGATTGGGTAGCAAAGAGTGGAGTTCATTTGAGTACCTCATCCAACTACTACTTTCAAGGTAATGGATTAGCTGAGTCTACCAACAAGAACCTCATCAAGATCATCAAGAGAATGTTGGAAACCAATAAAAAAGCATGGCATAGCAAGCTGAAGACAGCCTTATGGGCAGACATAATCACTTCCAAGAAGTCAATTGGTAATTCTCCCTTTGTACTTGTCTATGGGAGAGAAGCTAGGCTGTCCATATCACAAGCGCTCCCTGCCTTGGAACTTGCACAACAGCTGGAATTACTTGAAAACACTGCTATGGATGTAAAATTGACATAATTATTGCAGTTGCAGGAGGCAAGAGATGATGCACACAAAGCTTTGGAACACCATCAAGTTCTCATGAAGAAATCCTTTGACAAAAGGGCAAGGGCAAGAGTGTTCAAAGAGGGTGACTTGGTCTTGAAATGGGATGAAGATAGAGTAAAACCAGGCAAACATACAAAGATTGATACTTTGTAGAGTGGTCCTTGCATCATCAGCAAGTGCAAGCAAAGAAACTCCTTTCAGTTGTCCAAAATGGATCAAAAAGAGCTGCCTATTCCGGTGAATGGAATCCATTTGAAGCCTTGCTTTTGACCCTTGCTGGCCATGTCTTGTATATACCTTGTTTTGGTGTGTTTCCTTTGTTGTGTTTGTTTTTCCTAAGTGCTTTGGAGCACAATGTTTCCCTTTCAAGTGTTTTCTTTCCTTTTGTTGGTTGTGCGTGTGTTCCTCCAGCTTGTGTGTTCGGCCATGGCTTGTTCTTTCAACTCTTGTTTGCCTTGCGTGACTTCATGCCCAATGGAAGGATTTAGGCGATTGGTCTTATGCATAGTGGGCATGTCTCCCCTGAAAATCCCCAGAATGTTGACCATTTTCTGCATGACCAGTTTGTGTTTTCCCTTTGGCTCTTTTCGTTTCTCCCTTGCTCATTTTCTGTGTTTGGTCACTTGTCTTGTTGCTTGTCTTTTCCCTTCGACCTCTCTTGGTTCGGGCTCTTCTGCCTTGTTCTTGTTTTTTCCCTTTGCCTTGTTTGCCTTAGCCTTTCTTGCTTTGTTTTGCCCTTCCGAAGGGCCACTTCCCTTCTAAGTGCCCTTCGAAACTTTTTTGAAGGGTCTTTCTTGCCTTGCCTTCCCCCCAAGTGTCCCTTTGGACTTTTCCAAAGGGCACTTTTTGTCCAAGTGACCCTTTGGAAAAGTTTCGAAGGGCACTTTTTGCCCAAGTGTCCCTTCAAAAAAGTTCTGACTGGCACTTTTTCGTCTAAGTGTCCCTTCGGAACTTTTTCGAAGGGCACTTGCCTTGTCCTTTCCTCCAAAGTGACCATTCGGAAAAAGTTCCGAAGGGCACTTTTTCGCCCAAGTGTCTCTTCGGACTTTTCCGAAGGGCACTTTTTGTCCAAAGTGACCCTTCGAAAAAGTTTCGAAGGGCACTTTTGCCCGTTTTCTCCAAGGTTACCCTTCGGGGTTTTTTCCCGAAGGGCCTTTTGTCTTTGGAAATGCCCTTCGGAAAAGTTTCGAAGGGACCTTGTGCCTTTACCTGGGTGTCCTTTGGAACTTTTCTGAAGGACACTTTCCCAAGTGTCCTTTGGGAAAAGTTCCCGAAGGAACTAGCTGTTGCCCAGAAGCCAAAATTCTTGAAGGAATTCTTTCGGACAAATTATCTGAAGAAATTACTTCGGAAAAATTGCTCGACCCAAATGGATTCCCATGATATACCGCAGGACATCAAATTCAGGGTGGCCAACTAGCCATTGGGGTGCAACTTGGTGACGTGTTGCAGGACGTCAAATTTCATGCCCAAAGTCTTCAAGCAAGAAGTGAAGTCACTGGGAAAACCCGAACGACTCTGCAATACAAATTGGGTTTCCCAACATGCTTGACTTATGACTTTTATAAGTAAAAGCAATCAAAGAACCCGAAGGAGCAAGCAAGGAGTAAAGCCATTCAGAAAACCCGCAAGGATCTTAAGCAAAGCGAAATCGGGTTTTCAAAAGAGCTTTGCTTATGACTTTTATAAGTAGAAGCAATCAAAAATCCCAAAAGAGCAAGGATAGTGCAAATCGGGTTTCCCAACATGCTTGACTTATAGGTTTTATAAGTAAAGCTATTCAGAAAATCCGAATGGGTCTGCAGTGCAAAACACGGAAGCTTTCAGGGAATCTAAGGTTTGCAGCAACACTCTGAGCCATTTCTTATGGAGGGTCATCTCACCATTGGTTTTGCAGCGATCTTGGTCATTTCAAGAGGGCGAATCAAAGAGAAGGACAAACTCCAACTGAGTGAGAGAACAACTGGAATCAGTTTCACCAAGATGGTGACGGCAAACCGTTTTGGAGGCTTCTATTTTGGCATCCAAGAGCTCTCTCTTCTCTCCCTCTTTTGCTATAACTAGGACCCTTGGGCTCTTGTTTTATCATCCACAGATATTACGGCGAAGCCTTGTTGGAATGTTCTGCCATTTTCTTGCTTTCGAGCAAAGAAGCATAAGTCTGTTTTCTTTCTAAGTTTTAGGCATTTGCCTGGGCATGCAAGAGACACAGAGTGACAACAAGTGATGTTTTATCCTTCTGTTCTCTGTCCTTCATGCTTTTGAGCAAAGAGTTGATCCAACAGGTCATGTAGAGTGTATTTTAGCTGTATGAGATTTTGCATGTGTGTAACCCTTTTGTGGACTATATAGGTTGTCTTTCCAGTTACTTACCTTGTGTGATTTCATTCATTTTGTCTCTACATTGAAATACTTATGTTGGAATCTTCTAGAGCTTGAGGTATAGACTATATTCTGTTGTATTGTGCATAAGTATAGGGCATACATGTGGATACTAATTCTTGGTGTATCACCATTTTAGACTAGGCTTTTCATTTATGCAAGCTTCTGACTCTTTTCACTCATACAAATTGGTTCAGCAGTTTTATTGCACAAAAAGTTAATACAAGGAGCTAGCCCTTCCAATCTAGAGGTTCATTTCCACTTATAGGCACACCTACAGGGCTGGAAATGTCCCAACGTTGCCCAAATCTGGAGGAGACCTGAACGACCCTCTTCTAGGGTGCAAGATTTGGAGACAACAGGGTCCTCATCAGGGCTAGTTGCCAGGGCCCATACTTATGAGCTTAAGACGTATTTTTTTTAACCACATCACCTAAGCTAATATTCAAGGGGGCTGTTGGCATGTTATTTTCTCACTTTTTGTCAAGTCCATCTTAGGTAGTGTTGTTACAGAGGTAAGATTTAATATATATACAACATTGTTTAATGCACATTTATTGTGGTAATTATCGTCACATGTGTTAGAAGGGATAGGTGTAGCTTGGGGAAGGATCCCACATTTCACTCCAATAATTATTTTCCACTCACCTCTTCCTTTTCCTATATAAGGAACCTTTGTGTCCTTGTTTGGAAGGGAGCTTAGAGTCAGTTATCCACAGTTGACAGAGATGTAGTCTCTTAAGAGATCCTGTTTTGGTGCAACCATTGCTGATTGGACACATATATTATATATTACATTTAGTTAATATAGTGTCCTTTATTGG
Source organism: Torreya grandis (assembly GCA_037957365.1). Lineage (NCBI taxonomy): Eukaryota > Viridiplantae > Streptophyta > Pinopsida > Cupressales > Taxaceae > Torreya > Torreya grandis. The sequence goes on along the minus strand of JARHVA010000675.1, from coordinate 3,039,030 downwards.
TGAATCTCTCTTTATATTGTTTGAAAACATTATGTGGATGGTGTCTGTGTTGAAGTTCCCAGGCTTTCTCTTTCCTGACATGATTTCAGTGGTAAGAGCTGTTTTCTCCAATATGGCATCAAGCTATGGTGTTCTAATATGGTATTCAGAGCCATTTCTAATAATTTTCTAACACACACACACATCATGTTGACATATTAATGTTATATTGTACGCCCCACACACACAGACACACACACACATCATGTTGACATATTAATGTTATATTGTACTCTCTCTCACACACACACATCATGTTGACATATTAATGTTATATTGTACTTGAACTCTTACTAACTATCAAATTACTTGTTTGCAGTACATTGCAGCAATTGGAGATGGAATTCACAAATCTAAAACTAGAGCAAGAAAGAATTGTAAGTTGGTTACTCTGTTTCTCTAATAAAACTAGTCGTTTAATTATATATTTACATTTATTGAATCATCTTATGCAGGTGAGTGAATCAACTGAAACAGAAACACAATTTAATATGGCTTCTCAAAGGAAATTGATAGGAAAGTTGAGGGAGACGAAGAGGGCAATCAAGAAGCGTGCAAAGCTGATTACTACCATTTCTAATTTACTTTCGGCAGTGCAAACTATGGTTTATGAAGTTCCCGAAATTCAGATTGTGCTTTTGGCTCTTGGTGCAAGTCCAACACGGCCTCAGCATGTGTATGAAATACATTTTGCTAACAAGGAATCAGTTCCAGTGGGAGTTCAAAAGCCTTCAGCAGGAAAGAAAGCTAGAGCAGATGTCCTGTCCAAAAAGGTATACATTTTGTGGGTCGCTGCACATTAATGAATAGAGGAGTTGAAAATTAAAATTGTTCTTTGATAGGAAGAATGTCTCAGAACAGCTGCTTGCAGAAGATATTGCTATCATCTTTGGAGTCTATTAGATCTCTGATCCAACAAAAACTGTCTGCTTTGTTTTGTATCAGAAAATTTCAGATTATTATAAATATGAAATTGGAGATGCTAATCATAGCATTTGTTATTGTGTAGATAATTCGTGAATTGATATCAAATGGTGCGGGATGTGCAGGTGCATATTCAGGTGAATTATGCAGCAAAATTAGATGCTTTGAGTTCTTTTTCTATGTTTACGTAGATAAAATACAATTCACATCATCAGTAAACTTGTGTTAATATTTTTAAATGAACTTGTGGCTGGTGTGCAGGACCTACGAAGTTGTTTCTGCTGGTTAAGGCTTCAGCAACCGTTAATGTACCAGAAGCTTTCCTCCCAAAACGTGACTACACTTACAGTAGAAAGGTGCATGGATGTGTTGCAAGTTTAATTAAAGGATATGTTTCTTTGCATCCTTTCTCTTTCAGGAAAACTACCAAAGCCTTCTAATCTTTTTATTTACAGTGTTCTCTCCTTTCTATTTGTTTGCCTTCTAAACAATTTACGTATTTTTCAAGTGATGTGCTGTTTGAATAGGTGAATCCTTTCAGAGTACATATCACATCTTGCTATGGAAATGAAGAGGATGAGAGGTCAAATCAGTTTTACCAGGCCAACATGAACATCAATATTGATCCTCAAAATGCTAATCCTCATTCAAATGATATTATTTGGTAGGATTTCTTGAGATACTTTTGCACCTTTCTCAAGCATTGAATTTAAGGTTAACATATCCTAGTTACCCTTATTTCTTTCCATTGCTAATATGAAATTTGATTGAAGAAACATATGTATATGGCTTGTAGAACTGAAAATATTCTCAGGCAGATGTACGTGCCATATTTCGGAGCTAGAGTTCTCATTATTTATAGTCAATACTATGATTATTTTAAATTGTATGCAATGTATTTCGCAAAGCTATGCTTACCCCATATGTTCTAAGTTAAAAGGATTGTATCTGTTTTATTTGGCAGGTTCCACTGCAGACACTCTATCAAGGGGCTTGCATGCCAAGGCGAGCCATGCTGATCATGTTCATATATTAAAGGTCTCAACAATTGAAAATTTCATTGTCATTTTCACCATTTCATCTATATATATGATAAGCCTCTAGCTGTCAGTCATTTCACCCGAGCTGTAATGTAAATTAAATATAATGTATTCAACATTTTCTGTAAAATCTGATTCTTTTGTGCAATTACTTGATATGACTGAAGTTGCATGTGAAAAGTACCTTACTGACATTGGGTAGAGTCTGCAGATATGGTAACAAAAACCAAGAATGTGGTATGGATATGCAGTCCTTTAAATTCTTCATAAACTTGCATACCTGCTGAACTAAACATCAAAGCAATTTTTAATTGATTGCAAATGTGACGATCTCATTGAAATATGGAAAAGAAGCTTCCACATTCTTTAGTCACATTTTTTATGGCTGGAGTTCAGCAAATCCTTCACAAGGACAAGGAGTTAAAATTTTTCCTCAGTTCCACATGCTTTTAAGTAGTTCTTTTGATTTGGCCTTCCCTGTAATATAACATCATTGCCAAGGGAATACTGGTTTGTCATATCCCTTGAATTGGGCTCTATGGCGATCCTTTAAAACCTAGCAAGCAGTTCTCGGCTGCAGCCCTTTGCTATTGTCCACAATAGTAAGAGCTGTCTCTCCGCAGTTCTACTATTATCGAGCATCCTTTATTTCAATTTAAACAATCCACAAAGAAGATATATAGGGAGTACACCCATATCCAGTATGGTTGGAAAATGTGCACTCTCAATGCACATCTCTTTGGATACTTGTTTGTTCTGTCTAATATGGCAGGTAAAACCCCAGCCAGACATGATCGCGCCTATTTTTCTTTAAATAAGAGACCTTGTAAATCAACTTTCAAAATACAGAAGTTCTGTAGCCATCTTGGTTTGCGCACACACACATGCACATGGATGCAGGCAAGTGTGCACAAACATGCAAACACACAAACATGTACTCAGGAACATGCAATTTTATCTAAAGTGTTTAAAATCTCTCTAACTTTGTATACCATTTGTCTGATATATCCTCTTTAGGAATGAATCCAAGAAAGATTTTTCTTATATAGCTTAGTTTATTTGGAAAAGCTCCTTTTGCTTGTTTTGCTTGCAAAACAAGTTTGTGTATCTCCTGGCAAGGTATTGAAGTTGTCAAGAGCCGTCTCTTCACGATCATGAGGCTCTTCATAGCAATATTTACATTCTAAAAAGACTTGTTCGGCAAATGGCCTTTTTAACTGATGCCTTGGTTGCCTTATCACAGTCAAATTTTCGTTACATTTATCTTAAATATCCATCTTACAAACACTGTGTTAGCTGTGGTTTGTTTGTCCAGGATACAAAGCCTTTTGCTTCCGTTTCTTTATATGAAACTCTTGCAAAGCCATCTTAGGCAGGCCTTTCTTAACTTTTGCAAAGACCTAAAGAAACATGACAATATTTGGATTGTGAGGCTTAAATAGCATAGTTGTTGCAGGGATACGAGTTCATAAATATTAGACATGTAATTGATTTGTAAAGCATTGATACATGTACCATCAGGCATTCTCATTAATGATTGGCTCATAATGTCAACTAAAAGGTTATCTTGGTATCTTTGTATTGCTTGTTTAAGCATGCTCTTTCCTTTTCTCAAGGGTGTGATTTTGTTCTTATGTATTGCAATGACTTAGTCAACCCTTCATATTCATGGTTTATTCCAACATGTTTGCCGCCTCCTCGAGGTGTCTTCAATATGTCCTAGTGCTCAATCCCTCATCCTCCTGTTTGCAAGCATCATAATTTGCTTTTAGAAGGCAATCCCCGCTTGTTAAATGTTAAATGGACTAGATAAACGTATTAGGGCATATGGAAGAGATACCACCCAGTACTATGAATTAAGTCATAGCTTGAGGGTATTGTTGCACAATTTGCTTCATCTCAATGAACGTTTTGACTTTGTGGAAGTAGGTGTGAAGGACATTTGCTATGGAATTAGAAAGGTTGAGTCTTTTAGGTTGAGTGGTTGTCTACATTGTCGTGAGAGGAACACAATGACACTCAGGAGCTCCTAAATGCAGAAATTTAAAGGTTTCATCTAATGTGAGGCCATGCAAAGCCACATTGTTGTGTATAATTTGTGGGTAAGGTATCAACAAGTTCACCATTGTCTTCTTGCGATATAATGACAAACAATCTTGTCATCTTCCCTTTCAATTTGGCCACAAACCAAACTAGTAGTTGGATGGAGGAGCAGCTCCATAATGTCTAGTTTTAGTAGAATTTTTTTGAGCTTTGTTGCGCCTTCAAGATCACTTAGCTTCTAGAGCTTTTTAAAATTTGAACTTGTTCATTTCTAGGCTTAACCCCTCATTTATTATGTATTCTCATAGTCAAGGCACTAGGTTGTCTACTTTGTATTGCCTTTTTGGCATTTTTTGATTAATAATAATTTATTGTTTGATAAATAACACAAGTAAATTTAACTTCATTTAAAAAAAAAAAAATCTATTTGCAAAGCATCTTAAAATATACATGCACAATTTTTTCATTTAATAGTCAATTTTGTAGTTTAAGGAACAACTTGTACACATTTTAGGCGGGCATCTTCACGAGCTAGTGTGGAAGGCTAGGTGGTGAAACACCATGATAGTGAGATGTGAATTGACATCTCTTATAGCGTTGCAGTAACAATTGTTTGCTTTCTTCAGGTCCATTAGACAAGGTTGTCCTCTTGCTCCCTCACTATATGTGTTGGTTGTTGAAGGTTACAATTATCTCCTAGCTAACTACATTTCTAGAGGTTTGGTTAAAGGCATTGCCCTCCCCTATTCCCAGAATCAATTCGTCAATGGTCACTGTGTTGATGATTCCTTTCTCACTCTGATGTAGGACGAGGCATCCATCTCAAACACCATGGAATGCTTAGATATTATTTGTTTGGCATATGCTTCTTCTCTTCAATGGAAGACGATGCAATGCTATAGCCAATCTAACTCCCCTTTGTCGCTTTGGTTACAAAAGTATAAATGGTATTTGATTCATGGACAATTCAAGTTTCTGGGCATTCCCTTTGCTTTCCTAGCTTCTTGCTTTGATCCTTGGAATTATGTGGTCCAAAGAGTGGAGAAGAAGATTACGTTTTGGGTTACTAAGCCTCTCTCCCTGGAAGGGAAACTTTGGGTTTTTGAAACTTCTTTCAATAACCCATGTGTATTATTCCTCTTGTTGTGCTTCCTCCAAGGCAACACATGCCAAACTTGAAAGACTATTAAAAGACTTTCTTTGGGCCAATTCTCAAGGTTCTAAATAATTTCATAGGGTGGCATGGGACATTTGTTGCAGATCAAAGGAAATGGGAGGTTTAGGTCTTCTGGATGTTAAACTCAAAGGCATTGCCATTTGTGTCAAATGGATGAAAGAGAGAGATTGGAAAATTTTACTTAGGTTGTATTTCCCAAGGCATCCTTTTTGGCAAAAAACCATGGAAAGGTCTTGGCCTACAACCTCTTTCTTGCTCATTCAAGTTCTTGTCAAAATTATAGGCTCCTTTGTAGCCCAAAGCATCGGAACTAAGCAAACCTCACTTAATATGGGATGGCAATAGCTTTATAATTGGGATCTCTCTAAAATCACATTCTTTATTGTGGTCTTCAATCCTTTCTTATTATTTCCTCTTTGCTATGGTTCCCTAGGTTAAGAGTTTATGATCGATTAAGAAGGGCATTAAGGTTATGTCTGATTTGTGACAAAAGTTCATGGGATTGGATTACTTGGCATACCTTTTGTGACAAATTTCTATTGCATAAAATTGGAGTTTAGTCTTGTACCATTCCTAATGAGCATCTTCTTAAAATTGGAGTTTAGTCTCGTACCATTCCTAATGAGCACCTTCTTAAAATTGGAGTTTAGTCTCTTGCCAAATGGTGGATTGATGGGAAGTGGTTTGTTGAGACCCCTTCCACTGGTACAAACCCCAGCGTGGTTATCATTTTATTTCTTCACAACACATTAAGTGGATATTTTGAATGCTTGTTGGAAAGTCAATTCTACGAAACAAGTGTGGAAATGTATGATTCTTAGAATATGGAGTGCTATTATTGAGCCCAAACATGGTCATTTCCTTTGGTGCATTATTCACCAAGGTTTGCATGTTGGACGTTGTCAGGTTCATTTAGGTGTGGTCAACCCCTTGCGTTTGGTTTCTCAACACTTATAATCTTTTAAGCACATTTTTTTGTTCTACAAACATGTTCTGTCTGTTTGGAGATGGACTCATACTCTTTCAACCATTTCATTCATAATTTCCCCCTAGCTAATGGTTATGTTTGGGGATTCGACCATGATACATGCATAATACAACCAAATTTGGCATATTTTTTGCCATGATTTTTTTCGTCTTTGGAAAGAAAGAAACAACACAATTCCCAATCTTATTAATATGAATAGTTGTTTTTTTGCTACTAATAGGGTTCAAGTGATATCTAATGTGATGTTATAGATTCAAGTTCAAGCAGAGAAAGCCCGGTTAGAGGTTGAGCACCTCTAGATTCTACTGGAGTATTAAGGGAGTGCCAAATTTTGCAAGGTGCAATATTTTTATGATATCTGATGATGATGCAAGCACTTCCATAAACACTAATATGCTCAGACTTGGTTTTCTCCTTATTTCCTCTTTTGCCTCTTTCCATGGCTTTCCCAAGTGCTGAACTTGCAAAATTTAGATGTCAACGTTCAAAACCCGAGGTTTTAAGTTGCATGACGAAACCGTTCCTTATATAGCAGTGGTTTTGCCACTGTTGTATGCACTTTTAATTTTATTCTCAAGACGTGTTTTCACACATTTTCCATGTTCAACCTTTTGTTTCACTTTCTATTTTAAAACATAGTTCACTAACGTCCCAATTCACTTAAGATCATTCTTAAGTCAATTTTAGCTAACTTCGAGTCAACTTTAGTAAGCTCCCAGTTCACTCTTGTTAACTCTCACATGCAACAACTATTTTTTTTTCTTACAAATAACTCTTTACCATGAAGTTCAAATCCAAAAAATGCATAGAGAATTGAGCATTTAGAATTGAGAGAGCTATAGTTTGGCAAGAATCAACCCAAGTCTTGCAACAACCTTTTGGTCACTGTAGCAAATTGGAGGAGACTTACAAATTTGCAGTACAATACTCTGCGATTTGTGAGTGTAATATCCCTTGCAACAAGGAAGTGTTTTCGTTACTATCACGAAGTGCGATATAGTATGCAATGCATGGTTTGACCTCTAGGTCTTGCAATTTCGCTTGCATGATTGTGGTTGTGTGTTCGCATTGTTCACTATACTAACTCGCAGTGTTTAAAAGTCTAATGCATTGTGTTTAGTCTTTGGTCCACCAAGACACTAATGTGGTTTAAGTATTGCCTTGGTCTATTGCTTTAAGTTCTAAATCAATTTGAGCGATTTAGTAACATACCATGCCTCGAGCATGACTTTGATGCCCGTGTTGCAATATCGTTTTATAAACACCTTTGGTTAGCCTTATCAACTTAAAAATTGGTATTTTAATGCTTATAATTTTGGGTAAGTCTACATTATTACTAATGGAAAATATTATAATAGTGATTAAATCTTAGTAATTTTGAATCATATTTGGTGTTATTTTAATCTCGTAGATGAAGTTAATTGCTACTGGTTGTTGAGTCACCAATCCCTCTTCAAGACGATCTTCAACATCTTATCTGACCTCTCATAAATTTCAGTCAAGTCAAATTTCAAATTTTAATGACATTCAATCAATCGAAATAAAATAATAGTGATTATTCAAGTGGATTTCAAATCATTGCAGGAGGCGTAGTGGGATAAGCTTAGTAAATCCGGTATTCACCTTTTGTAAATTTAAAAAGATTAAATTTCTATTCAAATTAATTTCTATCACCGAAAGTCACCTTCTCTAAGCCCTCTTGTGCCATCCCTAGTAATTGGAGGTACTTGCTCTTTCACTTGTCAAGTAAATGTGGTTGTGGCTGGAAATTGATTAAAAATAATTGTTTGTTTTAGCAGGGTGGGAGGCATTCCTTAAAAAAAAAAAAACAAAAAAAACCAGAGAGATGCACCTGGTTGAAAAAAAAAAAGGGGGAATTATTTAAGACCCATGGCCCTGGTGGAAGGCATGGGGGGGAGAGCAACTACATTTGGATCGGGATTTTTATCCTTAACGGGGGAAGGTTGTTCTCCCTGAGGGAGTTGGTTTTTACTCTCTTCCGGTTTTATATGAAATAAATAGCATAGTATTTGTATAGGTAAGAGTCTTGTTTGCATCTACTTGTATTATGGTTTACCGACATACTGGCCTTTTTTCTACGCAGTATTCAGTAGATATACAGAGTCTTTGTTTATGTATTTCTGAAACTGTGTTTTATTATTTGGCATATTGCCTCCTCATCTATATGCTTGTCTTTAGCAGATGAGTATTTTACCATTTGATGGCATAGTTTGGATCATCTGGATATGCGTGCATACAAACTGTCCATAAGCTTGCATGTTATCCATAGGCAACCAGAGCATTGAGTCTTTACCACATGTCAATCAATTTATATTTACTAATACGTCATATAACAAATTTAGTAATCTCTACTCTGTAAATACTATCTCGAGAATTTATTGTTATTATTAAATTTGGTAATAAATAGTTTCAGTATACTCGTGAATCAATAAGACAAGATAGACGACGGGAATACCTTGTCCTTGATCAATAAGAAATAATATTTGTTTTTATTTTTCTAACGTGTAAGCACATTTCACTATTATTTCAGGCTTGGATTGCAAGGTTGGGAACACATTTATAAGAGTAATCTCGTTAAATGTTGTATTAATAATAGTTTTAAAAAGTAAAAAATAAAAAAATAAAGAAAGAATATTATTAAATAATAAGTATTCATAGTTTTGTGGATGATCTAGATCTTTAATATCTAGATTCGTGTTAATTTATTTCTCCATATATAAAGATGACCAATGCATAATTTATTATTACATTACTACAAAATATGAATTCATTGAAGTTAATAAGGATCAAGAAATATAATCCCTTATAATGAATCCTTGAGTTGAAAGACATAATGTAATTAGAAGGCATAAGGGACGTATCCTCTCTTTCTTTAATAATATGTTTTGAAAGGATGAATTTTAATTCATCTCTTATTATTTGTAAATATAAAGAGAAACTAAAGATTTTAATAACATCCATGAAACCAAGTAGTCTATGAAAACAAGCATTACTAATTTTTTTTCCTTTGTGATCGCGATATAAGGACGTCTTACGAGTCTTGCAAATATTTGGTTCCTTCTCGTTAATAACTCTTCCACTATTTATCATAATTGAAAATAGGTGGATATAATAGTTCCATATGATAATTGGAGTTAGCCCCATTTAATCTTAGAATAAACACTAGAATCAAGATCTTGAGGACATTGTAAACAATGCTTTTCGAAAGAATATATGTTTGCTTGGGCATAATGAAAGATTCATTTTTATTTTAAAGAAGTTTAATTTGTAAACAAGCTGAGAACTCTTTTGGGATAGATAATGTCGAGTATCAAATGATCTATAAAACATAAAACGTTATTGGAAACAAAATGACTATCATGATTAATGTAGAACCATTCTATGGTAAACTATGTACTTATATTTAAATCGATATCAATGCTACAATGATAATATAGTAATGGTAGTATGACATATTGTAAAATTGGAAATAGGTGAGTGTTAAGGATCATGCCCCTCATTCAAGGTAAATTTATTGTTGTCCAAATCTTTGAGAAACACAATAAAATAATTTAAAATTATGTTAAACTATGCTTGGAATTGTTACAGGAGACACCTTTGGTTACAATTAACTTGGTTTGAGGTTGCTTCATTTAGTGTTCATACTAAAGATAAAAGCATAATGCATAACGATTTATTTAAACTCATAGGTATGTAAAAATAGCCATATATTTGGCGATGGATAAGGACATGAGCATGATGATGGTTATCACTAGTCCTAGCTTATGCACATGGATTGCGAGTGATGTTGTTGTAAATATCATTGAGTCTTCTCACTATAGTTAAGGAATCTGGTTTTCCTTACCTTTTGTATGCGATTTTACATGATAATACTTTTGAGTAAGAGCATATACCTTTAGTAGTTTTGGAGAATTACATCTGAACCTGATTCTGTGCATGTAGGAGACATCACAGATATGTATGGCAGCTCGGGGAAGTGAGCACAGTCATAGGAAACTAATCCTAATATGTTTTCCTTAGTGTGACATTTATGATTAACTAAGTAAATTTCAGGATCACGTGCATAATCATTTCAATACTATAACACTTATCCATAGTGCGAATGTTTTATCCATGTGTTGATAACTACGAAAGATTGTTGAGGTGATTCTCTGTGGATCAAGGGATGTGGGTTCCTTCATCATTATTATTATCTGAGTTCTTATGTGAGAGTGCTTGGGTAAGCACACATATGTTGATTAATAAGGTGTTATGTGATAAGTGACTTGAGTGTGTCACCTAGCTGTGTGATTGACGTTCAAAGCTTTATAAGCTTACCTGCATTAAGATTCATTTATTCCCTATTGGCTTAGAGTGTCAACCTCTTCGGTGATGACGTCTTGTGGAGGAGAACATCACAAATGAAAGGAGAACTACATCGGACCTTGATTCCATGGAGTGGATATGTAGGCTGACCAAGTTGTGGTGGGGGCATTGTGTCTAGGTTCTTAGGCCAGGTTAGGGGTGTTGTCGCTTTCCTTCATATTGGGGTCATACGTATTGGGTTGGATATATATGTTTAATCTTAATTTAAGTTTTAATTTGATCATCGTGTGATTGTTGTCGACCATTTCACTATAAATTCACTGGTTTTCTTATTTTGAGTACTTAAGAGTAGAGTTGTATAATGTTAGATGACTCTCCCTTGGTGGGTCTTAAAGTGATAACCCTGTGTTGATTAATTATTGTTTAAGCCCATTCGTTCCCCTTGGGTGTTGATCGGGTTAATAAATTTGCGATCCTTTAAATCAAGAAATTATAATCCAGTACTTCTTAATAATGTGACTTGTCTCATTTCCTTAATCAAAATATTATTTATTGATTTGATTTTAACCTCTTACACTTGAATTGTAGTCCTTGATAGGCCTCGTGGTGGCAAGCAAATGTATTAAATAAATTTTGTAATAATTATGTGTGATACACCCTAATTGCACCTTGACTGAATCAAAACAATTAAACATCAAGGAACCATAGTGAATAAATAAACAACAATGATGTAAGATTAAAAAAATAAAAAATTACATGGGTTTTGGGACAAAATTTTTGGCCATGACAATGAGAACTAACCACAATTCAACAATTCTTTTTCTTCACTTTGTCCATGTAATTCCATTGCTTTCACATTTCTCTTGTTGGAGAATCTTCAAATCATCATTGAGTAAAAATCCAAGGAGATAACAAGGTAAGGATCTAGATACTTCTAAATTCAAAGAGTTATTCTTCTAATCTATGCTCTCCTTGGTCAGGTTGGGAGATTTTTATTTTCTTTCTTGTTTTTCTCCATTATGTTTTTCATTATATTATATTTTGTTTGTTAGTTTGTTTGCATATTAGAAAAGAATATAAAATTACAAAAAAAGAAATCATTCCCTGAATTTCCTTGCATTACGAATCATTCAGTTTTCTTATGATTTTACTTGCATATAGAAAATCCAATAACATATAGTTTTGCATGCTAGTTTTTTAGAATTCAAAAATCATTTTTTAAAATTTATTTTAGTTTGTATTCTTTTATTTTAGCTCTCAACACACACATATATACACAAAACAACTTGTGTTTCACACGCACTTGCATAACAATTTAGGAAAAACTAAAAAAAAGAAGATTGCATCAACAAATCCATCTTCATATTCCTGCATACATCTGAAAATTCAAAGCATAACTATATTTAGATCAAGATCTCCATTTGCATGTTAGATTAGATAAACATAAATCATTCATAAATATAACTTATGCATTCAGTTGTAATTTTTGACGTTCAAATACATTTAGTTACATACATATAATTTAAAAATCCTAGATTAATATTCATATGTGCATCTTGAAATTTAGAATACTTTTTCACCGTTAGTTGCATTCATTCCAAAGTAGAAATCAAACATGCATTCTCAGTCATACAAGTAAATTTCTCTGCATATATAAAATCATATAATTAACATTCAAATAGTTTAGGTTCGCCATTATATTCATTAGCATTTTCATAATATATATTTGAAAAAGAATAAAAATAAGTTGTTTTCCTTGTTTTCAACATCTTTCCTTTTAGCGATAGTTGTTTTTTCAGTTGCTCTCAAAACATTAGTTCAAAAATAAACAAATGATCCCATCCTTTAATGAAACATTAGTCATTTAAACACAATAGACAACAAAATCAACAAGCAACACATTTTAGAAAACAAAACAAACCCAACCGCATAACTTTCAAAAAATTAAAAAAACAAGTAGAACAAATAACAAACATCAAACAAACATTTCATTGTCCTTTGATGATGCTCCTTGAATAAGCACATCTACATAAAACATGAGCATTTCCTCGAGAAAATTTCCCCATTTTGGTATTGAACATTAAAAGTGATATAGACTTTGAACTTTGGTTGCAAGTCTTCCACTCAATACCTTTTATCCACTTAATTATTAGCCAATTGAACAACTTAGATGAATAAACTAGATTATCTGAAGCCCAGCTAGCTAAGAAAATCTACCTTTTAGCTCGCTAAGACAAAATCATTCAAATATAATTCTATTCTTCATCCTCGGGTCTAGACTCATCTAATTTTATTTGCTTTGCGGATGACATTGCTTGGCCAAGCCCAACCTGATAGAATTGATCAAATACATCAAATAATCTAGTTCAATTGCAACTCATTCAGGAAGAGTAACATAGATCTAGAGCTACATGATTTGGTTCTTTTATAATAATGGTACTCTATAGATATTATCAATCCTCAATTTGCTACCCTAACTTATAAGTATGAAGTGGTTGAGTTATGTTGTTATTGACAAGCTCATCCCATGAGACAAGTAACTCATAATCCCCCTAGGGAAGTTCAACCAAACCAACCAACTCGTCTAGTTTGATGAGCTCAAAGCAACTAGCCAAACCAATAGTTAACATCTCCACATCATTCTCTTTCGCTGTTTCTACCATATCTAGGGAAGTTAAGTCCGCAAGGAAAGTCCATCACTTTCTGTGGATACAAATATGGGGAACCCGACGTGAAAGACTTCTACATTTGCATTTTTTATTTTTCTTCATTTTCTTCCATCTTTTCTCTTCTTCCATTTATTTCGTGGGTGTACACACACCCCATGAATATGTTTGGAGAGGAATTTGATAGGCCAATAGGTCTTGATGCTTTTATAAAAAGTGTTCAAGCCCAAAATGAACCTTATTTATTTAGTTGGACTAACACACAAATTCAAAATAAATGAAAACTTATCTTGATCTTATAACTCTTCTCCCTTCATACCACAAACCAAGGATTGTGTGAAAATGAGATTTTTTGAAGATTACCAACAATTGTTGTGATTTAAATGAATGACCCTAATTGGCAGAGGTGCACGACCCACAATCAACTTATAAAATTATAATTATAATAAAATGACAAGATTTGATCAATACAATGAGAGAGTTTGCATTATAGAAGACAAATTAAATAGGCTAAAATTACCTCCACCACCTCCTAGCACTAGCCAATCTACCTTCACACTATTTGAGAAACCCAATATGACTCCCCCGAAATCATCAAGTGTAACTAAGTTCATCTTGGGTTATCATATTATTCCCTTGGAGTCTCCCATGAGAGAGATGCCTAAAACCACCACTAATGATACTACGAATGCTCTCATATCGACCTTGGAGGGATGCATTCGGGATATAGAGAGTGGTCAGGCTTCCTTTCAAACTAGTCCTTGAAATCAAGGAATGACCCAAAATTCAAACAACCAAGGCCTATCATCTCCGCCTAATTCCAAAAGCATCCTATCAATTCCTTCAACATCAAGCCCCCCTTTTCCAGCCACTTTTACACCTAACTAAAATACACACCAACAAACATGCCTTTACCTAACCAAGCTCCCACTCACACTCCCATTGGCACCTCTTTATCATATGCTACCAAAAACAATATGGCAACCAATGTACCACCACCCATGGCACTTCCCATCTACATATATGGAGGTATGTCACCCATGTATGTTCCATCTATGCAGGCGCCAATTGGTGCACCTCATTTAAAAAATTTGCCACCACATTATCACATGTTTTCCAAGTCAACACAACTAGATAACTATTTTTTGTTGTATTATCCTTTGCCCACTCAGGTGACAACTTTTGGCTTATTGGTTTCATCCCTGATTCCTATTCAATTCCTTCTCCCCAAGCCTATCTTGACACTTCCTTAACAAACTTCAGTGCAATGGGGACATATGTTGAATACTTCAAGGAGCCTCTTGACCATGCCATTTGAGGAGTCTTTTACTGTGTCCATTTCCTGAACTCCCCAAATACAAGGGAGAAGGGGACCCAAATGTGCATGTCAAGGCCTATGCCACATCTATTAGAGTGTTTTTACCCTAGGATGCATTGGTTGTAAAAAATTTCCCTAAAACCCTTGAGGGAAATGTATTAAATTGGTATTACCGTCTCCTTGAGGCTTCAATCCATTCTTTTTGATAACTCATGGTGGAGTTCATAAAAATAATTTGATATGAACTAGCTCCTTTAGATTGACATTAGAGAATTTTTACACATTAAACTTGAATCCAATGAGTCTACTATCCATTTCATTATAAGGTGGTGACAAATACTCTATTCCTTTGCTAGTGCCCTGCATATGGATCAAAGAGAGTTGTGTGACATTTTCTTCCACTTTATTAACAAGTAAACTAGGGAAGGCATTCAAAAATTCACTTACGAATCACATGAATAAGCACCAAAGAGTGCACTCAGAATTGACCAAGCAACCATAAATAGTGGTCGTAGTACTTACAGGTTAAATATATGAATTGTTACCCCCAACCAAAATAGTGGGGGATATCAAAACAATAATCAAAATAATTAGAATAGTCAAGGGCCCAAGGTATTAAATTAAAATCGTAATGCTACCATGGACGGTGTGATGGCTCAATCCAAAAAGTCCGATGTTGTGAAATAATCAAAATCAAAATGTAAACACCAACAATAACAACAATGGGGTGGAATAAATCTAAACCCTCCACCTACTATTCATGTTGTAGATTTTATTATTCGTTGCCTCATGAGAACCAATACTATAACTCATACTAGAACCCAAATATTCAATATCAAAATTAACACTTTTATTTAAAAAAACAACCAACAAAGGTTTGTTCAACAAAACTAAAATTAACAACCAAGGGATTATGATCTCAATGTTTAGTGACTCTTTCATAGTATTATTGGTCATGATACTCATGCTTTTAGGGAGTATAACAAATTCAACTGATGATTCCCTGAGAACCAACTACAAATATTTGTGGAAATGTTTTTGGGAAGTACAAATGTAAACCCTCAACCTTTCCCAATGGGTCATGTGGTGCTTTATAATTTTAATTGATGTATTTACCAAAACCCATACCCTAACCACTAGCAACTCACAATAATCAAAATTCGTCACATGATAATCTAGTTACCGAAACTATGCTAGTTAGAACTCACAATTCTGCAACCTCAACTTATACATTAACAAATCCTGATGTGGCCCCTCACTTGGGTCCTTAAGGGAAAACTAGGCTAATAGGTGTTATGGAATTAAAGACTAATGAAGATGCCAATATCAATATGTGCACAAGGGAGTACCAACCATAGACTCCCCCTCTCACCAACACCTCAAAACTGATGTTCAAGGCAACCCCAAACCTATGGGGAAGTATGAACTTGTCACCAATCTCACAAAGATATTTTGTCATATTTTCTTCATGGATTTGCTTAATAACTCCCCTGCCCATTGTCTAGCATTACTTGATGCCTTGGGTCTTGGTCATTTGGCTAACATTACCCATCTTCATAATCCCAAATAAACCATATTGATTTAGACATGGATCCTCCTGGGAAAGACTCTAATGATGCTAGATATTTATTTGACCTTAGATGCCTTCCTCCTGACATCGACATGGATAAAAGAGGAAACCCTCCATTGTACCTATATGTAAAAAATTAAGATAGATATACAATTTATCTTAGTAAATCTAATATCGGATAAGGTAATAAACTAACATCTATTGTGATACTTTGTATATCGAGATCATGATCAAATTGGATTCGCTAAACCTAAATAAGGGAGCACTTATCACACAAAACTAAAGGAGAGGGTTCCAAAAACTCTAGGGAAATAATATCATGCAATGACCATAGCTAGTCTTCTAATGCATAAAATGAAATCTAATTTAGTGTTCTCAAAGCTTATAACATAAAGGGGAATGGTTTAAAACAAACAAAATAAACAAGGGATCATGGTAGGAAAATGGGGGCCTAGATCACCTAAGGTGGAAGATGAAAAACTAAGAAAACCCTATAGCTACACTAAGTTTAATTGTAGAGGTAATATAAGCAAAGAGTTATACATTCAAACTTGCTACTTTGTGAATAATCTATCTATCAAATGAAATAATAAAAGTTAGAGATATTTACTTTTGAGCAAACTTGTCGAGTCTCAATCTCTCCCTTGGCCAATGGTGCTTTATGAGTGATTGTCATGGATTTGTAAATATTGCACTAGTTGAAATAAAATTTAAGATAAAATATTCCTACATACATCCAAGACTTCTCAAAAGATAAGCTATCTTTCCTCCAAGGCAAACCCTAAGCAATGGCTCTTTCAAATGTAGATGTAACAAAATTATGAGTTATAATAATACGGAAATAAATGTTTCTCTCCATTAAATTAAAGTGAAGGTTGTATTTATAACAATGGATAGGTCCTAACCCTTTTGAAATTTTAGCTAACTAGGTCATCCAACCGCAATCTCATTTTGAAAAATTACTATTTGGCCTCAAACTAGGTCAACCATGGCTGACCTAGTAGGAAAAATAGATTTTTGATTATTTAGGGGCTATTGAGAGGATAATTTACTAGGGAGTTGTATAAGTGGGATTTGTAGTGGGTTTAGGTATGATATAATTAACCAACAATCTTGTGAAACACCAATACCCACCCCTTTCCTGGTGCACCCTTTAAGGCATTCACTTAGAGAGATTGAAACTCGATAAGTTCCTACAAGAGAGAAAGCATCAGTAAATGATAAATTTTAAAAATATTATGTATATACATATGCCCCACTCAAATCTTATCACGTGTCACAAAGGTGTAACATGGGATGGTGCTTCCAGAAAGAATATAGTAAAACACAAAACTAAGCTAATTCAAATTAAGTATAGAAATAAATATTGAAAGTAAATGAAAATAATTGAAATTAACACATACATACCTTGAATTACATTTTTTCTGAATGACTACATGAAAATATCGTAGTCTCAATCGTGGAGGGTGCGATACCTACATTTGAGAAAACCTAAAGATATAAGGCTAAAAATAGAAGCAATGCGTGCATGCACATGTTGATCAAAGTAGCGATGAATACATCTCAAAAGTGATTAAATTACTTGTAAAATTAACAATCCAAGATCGCAAAGGTTAGGTTAGAATGAAAATACCAAACATGTAATGAAAAATGAAAGTAGAACATACTAATTTATGTGAAAAAACATCTAAAACATTATAAGTAAATGAAATATCAAAGTGAGAAAAAATCAAACAAAGATATTTTAGTAAATGAAATGTATCCTCATGTAAGATAAGCATGTCAAATCAAATACAAAGAAAAAATAAATGATTGAAAATGAAAATATAAATAAAAATGTAAGACAAGCATGCCAAGTCAAACATGAAGAAAAACATGTATGTAAAATATGAGAAATAACTGATGCCCACAAAAATCAAACAAGAACATGATGGAAAAATGAATCAAAATCTCTAAATAATGATGACTCAAACTTAATGCTTGATTTAAAATGCAATGTAAGAAAACACAACCACCTAATGACATGACTAGTATTATAATGAGATGGTGTAGTGGGAAAATGTGAAGGGATGTTTGTGTGGGAAACCTGGTCTTATCCAAAGTATTACAATAAAACTCACAAAATATAAACCAAGAGGCATAAGTAGGTAGATGTGATCAAGGGAATAGTGGGAACAATGTGATGTAAATAAATAATGTGAGGTACCACATGGGTGATGTGAACATCCTTATCATGAATGAGACACACTAGGAAATTGAGCAAGGCTAGAAGCTATCAACATCAAGGACTTAGAAAACTCCAACTAGTAATTACAAAGCTTGGGATAACAAGTGAAGTACATAGATCATCCCATGAAGGATATATGTATGAAAATTAAAATGGATCCTACCTTCCCATAACATGTTCCCTACTCCTTAGGACCTCTTACAAAGTCGTCAGTCTATCGTGAAGATTTGGTACTTGTGTGAGAAAGTAGGTGGTACTATAAGTATATGATATAATGATACCTCCTATCCCAGTCTATAGGTATCACGCCCTAATGGACCTTGAATCTATCATGAGGCCTGTTGGGTCCAATACACCCCATTCTTAGATTTGAAATGCGGACCCTCTTGTTTTAGTTTGGTCTTTAGTTTGCAGATTTTGGATGTGAAGTTCTTCCTTCTGAATGCTTCTAAACCTTAACCAAGTTTGAATTCAAGTCTTTTGAATGTAAAAAGTTACACGTCTGATTTGCCCAATCTAATTGTGCCTCTAAAGTGTTTTATTTTGATTTAAAAATGACCAAGTCTTTATAATTTTCCATTATAAAGACTCTGTTGATATTCAATTTTTGACTTAACTATTCATCAATTATTCAAGATTTGAAGTGATGTGAATTCATTACTGTGGATTGATGAATTATATTGTGTCTAAACTCAGAATCTTCCCTTTGTTTTATGCCTTGGTGTATTTTATCATTTTTTGGCTAACTTAATAATGGCTTCATTTGCCTTAGTTCTCTCATTGCCTCATCTTTTTTGCAGGTTTTTGAAGACTTACCAGGGTCCCCCAGATCCTTCCATACATCTAAATCTCATCGATGCATGTATTTAAAGTCAAATATTTTTAGAAAAAAATGACTAAGTCCTTTTAAATCCTAGGGCCCCAAGATGGTGCCATGTGGTGCCATACAAGGAGTTTGAAACCACAAAAATTTGGAACCTCATATGCATTAGGGAATAAGCCCATAATCTCAGAACTTTGGAAGTTTGAAAGCTCAAAACTTTGGAAGCTTGAAACCTCAGAACTTCAAGGGTATTATGACATTCGACAAGGTTTAAGCACCTGAGATCTTGAGAAAACACCATGTGGCACCCTCTTAGAAGCCCAAGATATCAGAGTGATTACAAAATTAGCCCAAAGCATGAAGAGTCTAGGATGTAAAGGAAAATCCACATGGCAATGACTGAACAAGCACAAAATAAAACTTGGGAGGTTGATAAAAATCCATGTGGCCACAACGATGATGGAGGTAGACAATAAGGTAAAGATTAGGAGCACTAATAGATTGTCAAGTGATAAAGTGGGACCCGATGGGCAAAGAAAATAGCCTATTGAAGGGAAATGAATGTGAAACTGAGAATAAGCCATGTGGCCAATGGATCAAAGACCAAGGGAAATAAAGTAAACAAGTGGACCCAAACCATGTCAACCAACTGAGTTATCAAAAAAGGTACATGCTTAAATTTGATAGCTCATCAAAACATTCGAATGGACCAAATTGAGGAAAACAACATGATAATCAATCGAGATAGATTTTGAGGAGTCTGATTAGTCAAAGGAGGTATGTGGAGTGAATAGGTGGCCTCATAACCTTAATATTCTTCTAGGTGGGCCGAATATAAAAATCATTCAAAATACTTGGCCCAAAGGGGAGAAGTGGGGGATAATTTTGGTTAGATAGGTGTCACAATCATGGAGAAAAGACAAAGTAGTTGTAGTGACTTGGATTTAGATTTCCTTTAAAAATAGAGAGAATATTCTAACCAAATGTAGTTGTAGTGACTTGGAGTGGCAATCATGGCTAGAGATGGGAGCCTTGCAATACTTGGAGACAAGCACCATTCTCTTTTATATATAAGGTAGTCCACATTCTTTTTTAAAGGGGGGGATATGTTATGCACAAAAACTTTGCATAAATTATGACAGGCTCATTCCTTTCTTTTTCTTATTTTATTTTGGTTTACGATAATCTACCTGAAGGGTACACTTAATTTTTTTTGTAATAACACTAAAATAGATACCAGTTTGGTTTGAAATTCATGTTATTCTTTAGTAATATCCTTCATTTATTGATGGAATAAAATTGATTAATGTTAAGAAGAGATTTCAATGTTTGTTTACTAATAAATATGTAGTTAGATTATCAATAACTAATCTGATTGGTTCTAAATTTCTATTCTATTTAACTTGAAGTTGTGTCAAACCATTGTGTATAGTAGCTACATGCCTTTCATATAATTTAATTTAATATAAGTTCAGAGTAATATGTTCAATTAATTCCTCATAATCCTACCCATTGATTTTCTTCGATTTGTGCTATAGCTAGCACTTGTACATAATGGTATAATTGTGATTAGGCATGCTTTTGATTTTAAACATTAACAATCTTGTTTTAATCAAGGAACCACTTATTTTTGTGTCTTACTCTTTCTCTCCTTTTATCCCCTTCTTTATGGTGAATATTTTGTTCATTGTATTATAGTGTGATACCCATGTGAACGAGGAAGAAAAATAACTTAAGCAAACATCAATAATAATCCTTAGATAATATAGAGTGGATTGAAATTATGATGGTTAATTGCCATTGCTCAGCCATCTAAATGATTGAAACATTCTCAAACTTTGGATTCAACTAGATAAATGCTAAAAATTGGGGAACATTATGTCCCATGTGCTGTCACCTCCCTTTGTCCCATAAGAATAGTTAATCCAATAACTATTTCTGCTATGAGTCACAAATTGAGACCGATAAAAAGTGGTGCTAGAAGGAGGGCTTGAACCTCTTAACTACTCATTGGACTTTAACTTGTGCCCTCTCTTTCTACTTTTCCTAAATTCTATTGTTTACTTAATGCAACCAACATAAAGTGATGCTAGAAGGAGGGCCAATGCTTTCTATCTAATTTGAAATTCTAGATACTTTATGTCACTTTGATTTATTATATACTGTCAATTTCTATATTCTCTATATTTCATGTTTTGTTAGTTCAAGGTTATTGGTCTAAATTATCTCTAACTCATATTTTATATCTTATATAATTTGGAGCATGTTGAGAAAATCACTAAATTGCAAGCAATCAAAGGTATATTGATTGTATCCCCATTTAAAATCTTTATAAGAGCACAAAATACTAGAGGGAGATTAAGACCTTTAGCCACCCCTACCAGTTCATCCTCTCAACATGCTCATAATAGACATCCACCCATTGTTGCACCAATGGCTTGGTTAGCAGGGTCTTTAATAAATATTCTAGGGGACGTGCATGGTTTTCCTAAGAACCCTAAGAGGTACATTCTAAGGTTTAACTCAAGTACTGGGAGAAGTGTTGAAGAACATGTCATGTCCTAAAAAACTATCCTCAGATTGCTCAATGTTGAGCATGAAGATGTAGCCTGTAGGCTATTCCCTTTCACCTTATTTGATGTAACTTATGAATGGTTCCTTTACTTTCTTGAGAATTCCATTATAAGTTGGAATCAATTGAATAACATCTTTTTAAACCAGTTTGGTTAGGTGGTAGACCCTAGTGTTTTATATCAACAATTTGATTGCATGAGAAGAGATCCCAAAGAACCTATACACAATTTTAATGCTCACTTTCAAAAGATGTATAATAGGGTGATAACCATGTATAGGACATGTGATCAGTTAGCATTGAAATTTTTTAAGAATACCTTGGACCCATGGATAACCATGTTCTTGAAGAGGGATCCAACTATCACATATTTCCCCCTCACCTATGTAGAGGCAATAAAAAGGATGGGTAGCTCAATCCACAAAGACAAATGCTGGTCTCTATTCCTAACATCCTCCCAAACATGCCAACATTAAATCCAATCCCACTTGTAAATCATAATGTCCTAATGCTATAGCCTCTCTCGATCACAAATCAACTTCCTCTACTCGATGATGCTCCAAATTAGAATTTAGGATTTATAAATTCTACTGGTAATGAGGCTATACTGTAGGATTACAACCAAGTTATATTCCCAATTATGACTAATAACATATAGACTTCCAATCAAGAATCAACCAAGCTTGAGCTAGGTGAAATCCAAAGGATAGTCTAGAGGTTAAACAATAATTTCCTTAGTTTTCCAACACAAGTGAATAGTTCAATCATTAGAAATTCTGCCCCAAACTTCACTTATCAACATAATTATCAACCTGATAATAGGCAAGGAAATCATGTTGAGTCTCCATCTAATAGAATGCATGAAATCAACATCAAGAGATTGCCCTACCCAACTGTGTCATGTGCATAACACATCCCAACATGGAGAACTTGATTGCATTGAGTTTTGTAATGCCTTCAAAATATTTTAAAAGGATATTGATGAATATGAGGTTTTTATAAATAACTAGAATACCTTGGGTCACCCTGATGTTCCTAGTTCATATAAATCACCTAACACAACCATAGTTTTGGAGATCCTAGACTTTCATAGTGAATGAGATAATGAACATGAGGAAAATACCAATGATATTAAGGCTGTACAATAGTTCTAGAGAGGAAATTATACCCTTAGGATCAAGGCACACCAACACTTGATAACCTTAATACCACCCAACAACGTTGCTACTCCTCCTAACCCCAAAGATAGGAATGATCTGTCCCCACCAAAGTTAGGCGACATTCATCCTACCACTAGTAAGACTAGCTACAACATAGTCAAAGATATATGAAAAGGATAAAGGCCAATATAACCCTCCAAAAATTGGCACAAATTACTAAACAAAGGGATTTACTCCTTAGGTCTCTTATAAACAAGATCAGTTAGCCCAAAAATAAAATCGTGGCCAATACCAATGTTGTGATACACAAGACCAAAATTGAGGTTCCACCCTTCTTAGTCATGGTTCAAATCTTTGGTAAGAATTTGCATAAGTTCTTGGTTGATTTAGGTGCCTCAATAAATGTCATGTTTGTAGGGATTTACAAGAAACCAGAATTGGTCCCTATAAAATTAGATAAGGTAGTGGTCTAGGTAGATAAGTCTGAAGTCAAGGTTGTGGGAGAATTTTTAAATGTTCATATATAATTATAGGCTAAACCAAGAATGTAATTATTTATAGACATACAAGTGGTTGAAATCCTAGAGGCATATGGCTTACTACTGAATAGAGATTGGTCCAAATCTCTTAATAGTTATATAGAAATAGACTTCTCCCATATATGGTTACCATGGAGAGGAGTGACAAATCAAATAAGCATTGATAGAGATCCACACATATAATTTATGATTATAGAATATAATGCAGTCAACGAACAAGTCAATTTTACCTCCATGGATTTAGGTGTCTATACTCTGAATACTAAACGAACAAGGAAAAAACAACTCAACTGAGATTAAAGTTTAGGTATGTGGTCTTTATATTTTGATGGAGCTTGATTTAAGAAAGGGTTAGGAGTAGGCATTATAATTATTGATCCCTATTGTAAAAAAATGTGGAAAAATATATATTACAATTCCATTGTACAAATAACATAACATAATATGAGGCACTAATATTAGGATTATAGTTTACAACTAGGTACGATGTCCGTCAATTAAAGGTATATGTTGACTCTGAACTAGTTGTCAATTAGGTAAGGAGTATATTTCAATGTAAGATTTCTCATTTGAAGAAGTATAACCACCATGTTTTGGATTTGATAGAATCTTTCAATGTATTTAAATTTGTTTTCATCTCTAGAATTGACAATGCCATGGCATACTCATCGGTTATTTCTAATGCTAACCTTACACCTTTGGATAATATGGATTTGAAAAATATTTATGTTGAATTGGTTTCATGCCCATCTGTACCTAATAATTTGAAATTTTTTCAAGTGTGTAATGATGACAAACACATTTTGGATTAACTTTATAATGCTTTTGATGTGCAAGTGTTTGATGAGGATGGGAGGAGTGATTTGAATGGAGAACATTGTGATGTCGATAGAATTCTAAACCTTAAATACAATCAACTTCCAAAGGAAATGATATCATTGGAAAGGTTATTCAACTTAGAAAGACCTGAAACTAGGCCTAAAATAACTATTCACCCTAATTAGAGGTCATGAGTTATTAATGTGGGGATGCCTGATTTGCCTCAAAACATCACTATAGGGCCAAAATACAACAGTGAGGAAATGTAGAGTTTACAAAGGATATTAATGCATTACCAAGACATAATTGCTTAGACTTATGGTGACCTGAAGGTGGTTATTTGTAGTGTCATGAAACATAATACTTCACTAAAAAATGATAAGAAGCCATTCAAACATCACCAAAGAGGAGTCAATCTTATTCTTGAGCCATTCATTCTAAAGGAAGTTTAAAAGTTGTTGTCAATTGGTATAATATTTAATATGTGACGTTCAACATGGGTAGCTAATTTAGTACTAATTAGAAATAAAATTGGATAAATTATCCTCTATGTTGACTTTAGAAATTTGAATCAAGTTTTGGATAAGGACAATTATCTATTTCCATCCCTAAATGAAGTAATCTAAAAGGTTAGCAGATCTGAGATGATGTATTTTCTAGATAGTTTCTTAGGCTATAATCAAATTCTGGTTGACAATAAAGACTAATCTAAGACAAACTTCACCACAAAGTGGGGCATATTTGCTTACAAGAAAATGCCCTTTGGTCTAATCAATGATGGTGCAACATTCCAAAGAGACATGTACATATCATTTGAAGGGTTGATTGATAAGTGGATTATTGTGTATATGGATGATTTTACAATTTTTTCTAAATGTAGATTAAAACATTTGAGACACATGTAGAATATCTTTGAATGCTATTGTAAGTTTGGTATTTCACTCGATCCAAAGAAATGTATTTTTTGTGAAATCGAAGGTAAGCTCCTTAGTCACGTAATTTTGAAATAAGGTATTTTGATTGACCTTGAAAGAGCTGATACCATTTATAAAATTTAATTACTAAATAATAAGAAATAACTAAAATATTTTTTTGGTAAAATTAAATTCGTACAAAAATTCATTTCAAGTTTTGATGAGATAACTAAAACATTGAATGCCATGCTAAAATAGGGAGCTAAATTTGAGTGTACACCTACCTCAAAGAAAGTCCTTCAAGAAATTAAAGACGCCATATTACAGGTCCCAATTTTGGTTAGCCCAGATTGCACAAAATATTTATACTTGTATTTATTTGCATTTGATCATATCATTGTTATCATCCTTACTCATAAACTAGGAGATAGAGAGCATCTCATAGCTTTCATGAGCACCAATTTTAAGGAAGTTGAATTAAAATACTCCATTCTAGACAATCAAGCTTATGTACTTATTGTCACTTAGATTTACACCATTTGAGGAGATACAAATCTCTCCTCATCCAAGTGGCACAATGAAATCACCTCTAGGCTTGTGGGGAGCCTAAGGAATGAGGTGAGTCTCTAGATAGGGCTAGCTCCCTTGATGTACCACTTAGGATTAAACTTAAAAGTAAATTTTGGGGTAAATAGGGAGAGAGATAACTAAAATAAAATCTAAACTAAGAAGGTGATACACCAAATAAATTTTATGACTTACAACCAATTGCATTCTACACTTGAGACCAAGAAACTAACCAAAACATACACATTTCTAATCCAAGTCTTCTTGCATCAATATTACATTATGAGGTTATGGAAGAATGTATTATGCTAGGACAACTAGAAAAGGGGCCTTAAATGGCATTGATGAAAAGACAAACTCACTTAAACATGGACATCTCCTAGAACATTTCACATGCCCTACAAGAAGACTCTGCAGATAAGTGAAAGAATGTGACAACTTGTTAAAGAATCCATAGTCTTCACTAAGAAAATCTAATATTCGAGTAAAACACACTAATTATAGTAATTAAAGAGGTAAAACATAGTCATTTTATTTATCAAAATGTATATAAATGAGTAGGGATTTTCCATACTCAGGTGGAGCATCCAATACAATGCCAAAATTGCCAACTCTTATAGAGTTTGAGAAAGAGAGAGAAGAAGAGAAGTCCAAGGGTCATAAAGACAAGATGAGAATATAAGTTATCCATGAATTATAATAATTTATGGGGAAATAAATTCAATATTAATAGATTCAAGTGTCATCTTAAATCATCTAACTCTTGCAAAGTGGCCTAAAACTCCTTTTCTTACATAGAAAACTACTTTAATGATTATGATTGTTTGAGTGACTTGTAACTATTAAATGGTATGTAAAATTATTATAATTTAGGGGGATTATATTATAAATTCATCTTCATGCATTGGTTTCATGCTTGGTCCTCTAGAATCATCCCAAATTGAACTATCATCATTTGCTGTCCAAAAAACTGCCCTTCCATGCACCCTGCACACTTGGATTCCAAATTAGCTTTAGTTGATCATGAAAATACATGAGATGGATTGAATTAAAATTTTAAATACCCTCCATTTCCTTTGAATAATTAGACAAGCTTTAAGAACATTCCACCTGAAGTTTTCTATCTTCTTCACTAGCTTGTCCAATATGCCAGATTTGACTAGCTGAGTTGAAACACTTGGTTGGGGAACTTAGAAGATGTTTCATGGCATGAAATTAATATGAGGATTTATATCAAGTCTCAATTTTTCCATCCATGTCATTTTGATCTCTTGAAACTTCTTATAACCTATAAAACACATAAAATAGTGAGAAAAATATTGTTTTTGCCTCCATTAGTACAACTCATCATGGTGTGAAGTAGTCTATGGGAGTTATTTACAACATAAAATTATAATCTTGGCCAAAATTTCTCATTTTATTATCTATACAACTCAATTTTTACAAACTAGTCCTTGGCAAGGGTTTAATAGGGTTTTAGGCCTATTTTTGGTCTTAAGGTTGGTTCATAAATATCCAAACTCCAACCTCCAAAAAAATTATAAAAATATGATATTTAGAGAACCTATTATCCTACCCAAATTCCTTATACTCCCATGCAAATTTTTGGGAGAGATATGAACACTTGAAGTCACCTATTCGAGCTTTTCCTTACACTTTGCATAGGTCTGAGTGAGTTTTTTGAGACAAAAAGGCTTCCTTGTGATTTCACCTAAAGGGTGTGAGATTTAACATCTCTGTATTTATCCTATGAATATTTTATAACAAGTTAAAACCCATATCTAGTTCTAGAAGAGTGACTTCCTCTTGATTTGGGCACTAGGCCTAGCCATGCCTAGTGTTCCTGCTTGTAACATTTGATACTCTAGAATTTATTGTTAGTTTAATTTTATTCAAAAATATATAACACACTTTATATGACCTTATGTTCATCCTATAATCCATTATAAATTTCACTTAGAGCTATAAATGGCATGGGTATCTCATTTGGTTTCTAAGCCTTAAACCTTGCTTTTAGGCCTGATTGTATCCTTGAAAGTCTAGGCTATGTTGTTTGGTATATTTCATATATGAAGTGTTAATCATGTTCTATTTTATGTTTTACAACTTAATACACCTATTTTAAATCTTCCAACAACTTTTGATTCATCATTTTACCCATTTCTTTCTAGGACTACCAAGGTTTGCAATGACGAGAATACCCTCTGTCTAAGAAAAAATAGAGGGCATTCCCCTATCCCTTCAGACAACTTTAATTACTTGAGGATGTTTCAAAACTCATAATAATGTTTTATACAAATTTCAAGCCCTATTTGACATCATTTTCCTCTTCAACTCACCAAAGACCCAAGATAGATTTTTGAAAGATAGACTGTGCAACTTTTACTGTATTTGGCCTGTTTAGGATTCTTGAGTGTATTATCTATAGTATCTAGGTATTAATACAATGTGTAAGCCTCAAATAATATTTACAAGATGAAACCAATCTATATTTCTTCTTGCCTTCAGACTTTGGGGTTTGAAAACCTCCAATACCAGTCAAGACCAGTTGACTATGTTTTTGCTTGGGAAAGGGTCACTTATAGGTGGACCTTGCATGAGTTATTTCTTTGAAGACAATGTTAAAAATATAATTTAACTCTCATATAGTATCTGATAATTACTTAGGTTAATATGCTTCATCATGTATAGTCATAGACCCTGGTCAAAACACCCCTTGTTTCTCTGCCTTCCATACTGTGATCTGTTCCTTATGACCTTACTTTTTAGCCTCCTATAAGTATTAAAGACAAGAAATTAAACCTAATGGAACTATCCATGGTATTATGTTTGTGTCTTAACTTTATCCTTTCACACTCGAGGTAAATTATCATTTAGGACTAGATCTTAGCTCACTGTCCACTATGTTTGCTGTAGGTGGATGTTTAAGGCCTCAACTGGGATGATCATGGTGTGAAAAGGTATATATGAGTCCAAATTGGGATAAAAACACAACTATATCAACTTTAAATCATATTATATGCTCAATATAGGTCTAAACTATGCTTCCTTTGGACTGGAAACTCCTGGCCTTAAGACCCTGGTGTAGGTCTCTATTTGCACAATGTGTACAAACTTAGAATGCTTTAGGAAGTAAAACACAAATTTTATCACCTTTTTGGTGTTATTTTTATTCCTTTATGTGTTCTTTCACTTGGTTGAATAGTTCAAGCATAGGGATATATTTCATATTCAAACTTGGATGCTAGAGCTCCTCCTTTCATGACTGTATACCCCTGGTTGTAGGTCACTTTCACTCCTTCAAACTTGAAATAATGTTCAAAACTCCCTTAAAAATTAAAGAGTCACTTTGGGCATGATTAAAGTCATTTTAACCATTTATAGTGTATTTCCAATGTTTAAATAACACTCATTCAGGGTACTGCCTATTGATTCGCTGTAGGTATGAATTTCTATAGTGTACAGACTGTGGGTGAATAGAGGTTGAAGTTAAACATATCACCCTCTTGGAATGATCCTTCATGTTATATTGTGTGCCATTCAACCTATGAAACCACTTTAAATTGAATAAATTCATTATTTTTCCTTAGGGTGTTAATAGTTATTTGCTCATCAGGCTTGTAGACATTACTGAGACATTTTAGTGTGTTTTGGAACAGGTTTGAGGCTTGCCATTCCTATCTTCCCTTTAGCTTTTGATTCTTATACTTTGCATAGTAATTATCTATACTAGGGGAAATGATGTATATCAATCTATATGTTTAGATAACCTTGTATGCATGTTATAATAGGTCTTTAAAAACCCCATTGGGCCTCTGTTTGGTCAATTTAGGGGCTACCTCCCTAAACTCAGACAATAGGGGAAATAAATGATGTCTATCAATCTAGATGTTTCAAACACCTTGTATGTATGTTATAATAGGTATATGGGAAATGATGTCTATCAATCTAAATGTTTAGAATACCTTGTATGTATGTTTTAATAGGTATTTAAAAACCCTTTGGGCTTCTGTTTGGTAAATTTAGGGGCTATCTCCCTAAACTCAGACATTAGTCCTTTTGAAAATGGTTTCCAACCCTTAATTTCCAATTTTATCTTCAAAAAATCCTTCCATAGTCCCTTTAGCATATACATATTCTAAATAAGGATTCATCCTTTGCTTCCACACCTCAAAAGGTACCTCCATGCCCTATAAGCACCACCTGTAGGTGCTTATTTTGAGTTATATGCAGGCAGATAGTATAAATTTTTAAACAAAGTGCAGGTTTTCTAACCCTAAAGGAGTTTTATACTTATCTTGATATCATAAAATTTAATATTTACCTCTCACATAGTTAAAACACTATTGAAACCTTCATTCTCAATATGGAACCCCTTACAAACACCTAACTAACTGGTATGACAATCATATGGCAGATTAGTGGTATAGTGTTCTATGAATCCTTTTCTTGGAGGTACTTATAAAATTAAAATGAGATGTTATGAGATTAAGAACACATAGGACATGAAGATATACTCATCACAACCTTTTGGAATCATTAACAACACATGAGAATCTGAAAGATGGTGGAAAATTGATCTGTCACCCCAAATGAAGATAGTTTGAAAATTTGAGATGATTTTCCCATTAAAAAATATCAAAACATGAAAAAAATAATGGGATATGTAAGGATACATGGCCAAAATCCTTTGGAGAAAAATGAGTAAATAGTTTGTATGGAGCTGTTCAAACCAAGAGAAAATTGATAGGGTACACATATGAGCAGGCAATTTTGAATAGTCCACTTCAAATGGATGGTTCATAAAGCATAATTAGCCATTTTTAAAAATTATTATATGGATTTTAAGGTATATAAGTGTAGAATATATCCCCAAGATCATTTTTCTTGAAACCCCTGTGTTGACCATACCGAGCAAAAACTTGCAAGTCACTTCAGTCTCCCAAGAAGAGCAAGAAGGGAGCTAAATGGTTTTGGCTTGGAAATGGAACTTTCAGCTCAAAAGAAGCATAGATATAAGTTTTAGGAAGATGGATAGGTGTTTCATGACCTTCCCCCATGTGGCACATTTCCCAAAAAGTTGTACATGTGTCATTTTCTTCCTTTTCTTTAGGAAAACTAACTTTTCTTCTGATGAGCCTATAAATTTTAGTTTTGTAAATTAATTAAGACCTTTTTGGATACATGGCCCATGAAATAACCCATTTAAACTTGAAAATTACCCAAAAAACTTGTAAAAAACATTAAATACACCATTTGACCCCTTAAATGATGCAAAAATGATAAATGGACCTAGAAATTAATTGACCAAAGCTAGTAAAACATTAATTAACATCTCATGACCTATAAAACACCTCATGAAAATACATTATACCTCCTTATAGGAAAAAATTTTTTTTTTTTACTATGGGTGTCTTAATTTGACTTAAAAGTCAAATTTGGTCAATAGTACTAGTAAATGCAACAAATAAATTCAGACGTTATATTCTAAGGAAAAAAGTTTATGCTATGGTCATGGATCCTACTATTAAAATGATGTTGGGGAAGAATGAACTTGGATAATAAGGGGATGCTAGGTCTCAAAACTTCAAGAATATGACATTAAAATTAGGCTCGTGAAGATGGTTTGAGGTCAAAGTCTATCATAATTGATCTTGGAAATTGACCATGGTATTGTTGTTGTCCAAGTGAATCAATCTAAACTAAAGTAAAACCCATGGTATGACTCTATTACTCATCACTTGATATATGGTGTTTCACCAACTGACTTGGGTACAACACATAAAAAAACATTAAGGTTGAAGGGTACCCATTACATGTTAATGATAGGTGTATGGACCTGAGATGCTTAATAGAAGAGGAAGCACTAGATGTCATGGCTTCTTTCCATGATAAATTAAGTATCAACCTTCTTTCTGATAGTGTGATAACCCACAACATCTTAAGGGATAGTTATTATTGGAAACCATTATTTAAGGATGCTCATACTCATGCGAGTTCCTGTCATCTCCATCAAACATTTGAAAAAAAGGAAATTCATGTTTTTATGCCACTTCAACCATTAATTAAAGAACATCCCTTTTCTTAATGGGGCCTAGAATTCATTAGAGTCATAAATCCAAACGCTTCAACAATCTTTAGAAACATTATTACAATGAATAACTATTGCAAAATATGGGTTGATTCAAAATCAATCAAGAATAAAACTACTAATTAGGTGATTAGATTCCTTGAAGAACATATTACAACTAGGTTCAACACCCCTATGGGACTTCTGTTTGATAATGGGTCTGCCTTCTAATCAACTGAGTTGATTGAGTAGGCATATCAAAATAAAATTACATTGAAGTTCTCTTCAAACTATTACCATTAGGGAAAGGGTTTCATTGAGTCAAAAAATAAGAACTTGATGAGTGTCATTAATAAATTAGTAGAGGAGAAACCATGTAGTTAGTATATTATACTCAAGTATGTTTTATGGGATGATCAAGCAAGGCATAATAAAAGTTTTAAGAGTTCATTTTTCATGATGGTTTATGGTACAAAGTCAATATTTCCAATAACACTCAATAGACCCACATATCAATTCATTAATGACTACATAGAATAAAATGAGATAGGTTAGTCTAGGCTATTGGACTTTATTCACATGGATTATGTGAGAAATGAAGCCTTTTAAAATTTTAGCAAGCATTAGGCAGCTGTGAAAAGATGGTTTGATAGAAAGGCATAAGTGAAATGCTTTCACATTTTAGACTTGGTTTTATTATGGGATAAAGCCCATGAGAAGAAAGGTCATCATTCTAATCTAAGTTATCTTTGGATTGATATTTATAAATTTACAAAATTACTTAGACCAAATTCATTTAGATTGAAAGATCTACAAGGAAATGACCTGCAGTTGTCAATAAATAGATAGTTTTGGAAGAATTAATTCTTAGCTATTCTATGCAACACCATTGCACAATGAGTCAAGAGGTTGTTGCATGTATATATTGTATAAATTTTCATTCTTTCTTAGTTTAGGTTTACTTTTTGTTATTTTTTTGTTTGCTTTGATTTTCTATTTTTTGTTTCTTCCCCCCCAACTCATTTGATTTGGCTTGTCTTGTTCAAGCCCCTAGTGTCTTTTCAGTGTGTTTCTCTAAAAAAAATTAATTAGGGTTAATTTATTGCATATCATGAGAAATCATTTTTGTTTGAGGTGGTCTATTGGCTTTGTTATCCTATATCTCCCCTTGTATCCCATTAATTGAAATTATGCACATAAAAAAGAGCCTTTGCACAACTAGTATTACACCAAAACTAGGTCTGAGAAGAATTAAAAGACATAATAACAATATGTTGAAATTGAGGCATTCTTGGATTGTTTTGGACTGGCCACTTTAAATGATGAGTAAGTGCATGAGGATCATTCATATTTCATAAGTTAGGCAATCAATAATCATTATTGAACAACTCCATAAACTGGAATCAATTCTTTTATACATTTTCAGAATTATGAAGGCATATGATTATAAACAAAAATTGTGGATTTAAAATAGTTTCTTTTCTTGTATAAACCATCAACTGCACTTACTTAGACATCTAAAGAAAATAGAAGCACTGGTTTAGTTTGAATTTGTCTTAGTAATCTAAATTTTTTGAGTCTATCATCATACCCATGGTTTGGTTCCCAACCCTTAATGGACACAATTACAAAATATTTTTCAAGGAAATTTTTGAAATAAACTAAATAAAAGGATGAAATCCAAGTCTTTTCAAAAGGGTGATTCAAAAAATCTCCACCTTAGGTTTTTTGGCCTAGATAGTAGTGGAACAAGGCCTTGAACATGACCAAAAGTATTTTTTTGGGGTTATAGACACTTGGTTGGTAGTAGAGCAATGCCCATGCCATTCCCCCCAAGGTAAATAACCAATATTATCCCTATTAGAACTTCTGGTTACTTAGACATGTTTGAATTATGTCATGTAAATTCAATAACTTTAAAATAATCAATCAATTTTATACACACTGATGGTCTAAGGCTAAATTATAACTTAGTATGTCACATGTTGAAGCAGTCTTCAGTGCCTTTATCTTTCTGATTTTGTCTAAAATTTTATTTATAGTTTATGCTTGTTGTCTAGGTGTGAAGATTTATAGTCTAGGTTCTGAATGTTGATGTAACAGTCTCCCTATAGAGGTCACCATTTTTAGGTCTGACATGCCCCATCCTCAGATTTGAAATGGGGACCCTCTTATTTCGGTTTGGTCTTTGGTTTGTAGGTTCTTGGGTGTGAATTTCTACCTTCTGAATGTTTCTAAACCTTAACCAAGTTTGAATTTAAGTCTTTTGAATGCAATAAATTCCATGTCTGATCTACCTAGTCTAATTATGTCTCTAAAGTGTTTTATTTCAATTTAAAAATGACCAAGTCTTTATAATTTTCCATTATAAAGACTTGATCAATATTGAGTTTCTGACTTAGCTATTTATAATTTTTTTGAGTTTTGAAGTGATGTGAATTCATCATTGTACACTGATGAATTCTATTATGTGTCTAAACTTGGAAGTTGACCTTTATTTTATGCTTTGGTGGTAATGACTAAGTAAGTACAAACTAAAACCCAGGAGGCTGTCAAAAAGTCACATGGCTACAATGATGATGAAGGTAGACAAAAAAGTAAAGCCCAAGAGCATCGATGGATTGACATGGTAAAGTAGGACCCGATGGGAAAAGCCAATAGCCTAATGAAAGAAAAGGAGTATGAAACTAAAAAGAAACCACATGGTCAATGGAGTAGAGCCCAAATCCAACAAAGTAAACAAGTGGATCTAAACCAAATCAACTAGTCGAGTCATCACAAAATGCACATGCTTGAATTTGATGGCCCATAAAAATGTTATAATAGCCCAAATTGAGGAAAACAACATGATAATCAATCAACCTAGATTTTGAGGAGTCTTACTAGTCAAAAGAGGTACGTGGAACACATAAGGGGCTTCATGACTTGAATATTCTCCCAAGTGGGCCAAATGGAAAAATAATTCAAAATACTTGGCCCAAAGGGGAGAAGTGGAGGATCATTTTGGCTAGACAGGTGTCACAACCATGGAGAAAATACAAAGTAGAATTTATATTTCCTTTGAAAATGGAGGGAATATTCTAACCAAATATAGTTGTAGCAACATGGAGTGAAATTCATGGCCAGAGATGGGAGCCTTGTGTTACTTGGAGACAAGTCTCATTTTATTTTCTATATAAGGAAATATGCATTATTTTTTTAAAGGGGGGAGATATTATGCACCAAAAATCTATATAAATTATGATAGGCTCAATCCTCTCTTTTTATTGTTTTATTTTGGCTTGCAATTGTCTGCCTAAAGGGCACACTTAAATATTTTCGTAATAACACTGAAATAGATACTAGTTTGGTTTAAAATTCATGTTTTTATTTATTAATTTATTTCATTTCTTAATGGAACCAAATTTATTAATGTTAAGAAGAGATTGAAATGATTGTTTACTAATGAATATGTAGTTAGATTGTGCAATAACTAGTCTGATTGGTTTTGAATTTTTATTCTATTTAACTTGAAGTTGTGTCAAGCCATTAGGTGTAGGAGCTACATGCCTTTCATATACTTTTATTTAATATAATTTTAAGGTAATATGTTCAATTAATTCCTCAAAATCTTGCCCATTGATTTGTTTTAGTTTGTGCTACAGCTAGACTTGGTATAAAATGGTATAATTGTGATTAGTTATGCTTTTTATTTTTAGCATTAATAATATTGTTACATCAAAGAGCCACTTACTTTTCTAAGTTACTCTTTATCTCCTTTTATCCCTTTTTTTTAATGGTGAATATTATTCCCATTGTATTATATTGTGATACCCATGTGAATGAAGAAGCAAAATAACTTAAGCAAACATGAATAATCCTCAGACAACACAAAGTGAATTGAACTTCCAGTGGTTGATTTCCATTTATCACCCAGCTAAATGATTGGAAAGTTTTTGGCCCTTGGATTCAAAATCAGTTGAATCCTAAAAATGAGGGGACATTTTGACCCATTTGCTATTACCTTCCTTTGGCCCATCAAAATAGTTAATCCAATAACTATTTTTGTTGTGGGTCATAAATTTAGATTAATAAAGCCAACTGTAGAGTTTGAGCTTCGATTAAGATAAGAGATGTGTTAAATAAAGATTGTGTCTTTTGGTGTGATCTGACTTTTAATATTGTATTTGCATTTTAACATTATATTTTTATTTTATGATATGACTTTTCACTCTTTTGAATTTTTCTATTATGATAAGGATTTTAACTCTTTTGGATTTTTCTATTCCTCTTCCATACGGATTCAAATAACCAATCATGAATGAAATAGGTGATAAGCACATGATAAATTACACTTGGTCACTAGATAAAAATGACCTAAAAACCATGGTGTTTAAATAATCCTAGTCTTTCCCGCAAGTAAGTGTGTGATCTCAAAATTGACCTATATATGCCTCAAATAAAGGGAAATAAGGTTGGGGATTATGAGAGATCAATCCATGTAATAAGTGATACATTGATGAATATACTTTTAGATGATCACAAAGAGAGAAAATAATAATTTGAAAGGGATGAGCCTTATAATGTGATAATCATGTCATTAAGGAAGTCATATTAATCAGCAACAGAGTTAGCACTAGCTTTAATGAAAGTAGTAGTCATCCCTAAAAATGGGGAGAGTAAATGGTCATCCAAAAGATAGGGGGAATATAAATTAGGGCCTAAGAATCAGAAAGAGACTAAGGTAAATTTTTTAAAAATGTGATAAAATTAAAATCAATGAAGAGTTTTAAGGTGTTACGTAGGAACCAAAATGGAAACAAAGGCCGAAAGAAATGTGATATAAAACCAAAGCACCAAAAAAGAAACAATGATGTAAGTAAAGTGAAACCTAAGAATCACAAAGTAAATAATGGTGTAAGTAAAATGATATAAAATGAAATAAAATTCGCAAAAAATAAACATGAGATGAAAAATGAAAAGCAAAACCTATGCTATCATCTGTATTAAAGATGATCATGTGAAATATAAGCCTATGTGTCATAAGGTTTCTTGAAGTTCAATTTATATGTTATTGTGAAATGTAGAGGAGTGACTATCATAGGATGTCCCAAAATGTAATATAATGTAGGGATGGGCATCGAAATATGACCTAAAGTATGAATTAATATATGGATGGGCATTGTAATATGCCTCAACATATGATGTGGAGTGAGGTAAAATTCAATAATTATAATGAATTGCATTGAGCTAGTAGGTGTAGTTGGAAACATGTAAATGTGTTGGTATGTTGAATTCTAAGGATGTTAAAATTGACATAAGACATGTAGGATACGTATATAAGACAAATGAAAACCATTTATGATGTGAGTTGGAGTAGTCATTTGAATTAGGTGATCTTTAGGCTTGTGTGATCTAAGAGGTTGAGGTTTGATGAATGCAATCACCCACTTGAAGTTTTTCATGTTAGCTATCCTTTCCTTATTGATGTAGGAAGAAAGATCAACTATGGTTTGGATAACATTAGTGTATGATTTGGTAGTATGAGGGTGTTGACATTGATCATTAGGTAGTTGATGTTGATGTGATTGTGATTGATTAGATTGGGCTTGATAGACTTGAAGATAGTCTTGATAACATTATTGTGTAAGAGTATCAATATTGAAATGTTGACCAAGTAAGAAGGTAAGTAGGAATCAGAGAATCTCATGATAAGTCTCATGAGAATGACTTATCATAACATGCTACCAACAAAAATTATCTGGATTGTACCATTTTGGAGGAGGTTTGGAAGGATCATAACTCATGGGTTTAGAGGGTGGAAATTTATCCTTAAGTTATTTTAGACTCAAGGGAGGGTGGGTTAGGTTAAAATTGGTTAAATTGGATGCTCCCTTTTGAGGTTGGGGAGGTTTATATGAGTCAATGTTATGAGAAAATGATTGGAAAGATTCCTTAGTAGTTGCTTGTGGTGATTCAAATTGAATCATAAGAAAGTCTTCCCCTTTTACTTAGTTTAAGGCTTCTTCTAAAGTTTTAGGGGAAAACATCAGAACTTTATATTAAATAAGAGCTTTAAGATCAATAATAAATAGTTTTAAAATATTATCATCAATTGTGTTATGGTATACTTTTTGAGTTATATACTTCTATCATTTGATGAAAGGGTGATCAAATTCATTAAGTAGCTGCTTAGGATTGATGAAGTGGCTAACACTATTTTTGAGAAGATTATTGTGTTGAAATTATTTAACTAAAGAATTGACTAAATTCTCTAGTTGTAAGATGGAATGTTGAGTCAGTTGATTATACCATTCTAAAACATCTCTCATGAAAGTTTTGAAAATAATTTTAGTAGTATAAAAAGTGTTACTTTCAACTTATTCCTTATAAATATTATGAAAATATTTAATAAATATAACGGGGTCCTTAGTTTCATCATATGTAATAGTTGGAGAAATATTTTCAATATCTATGGATACAATGAATATATCTAAAGGTTAATTTTGAATATGTTTAAGCATGATATTATGCATCAGAGGTTGAGGGATGATATGTCTGTTGGCATCTCTAAGAGGAGGATGGACAAAATTTTTATTTGGTTGAGTCATAATGACCTGAGGTGGTTGAATAGACATTTGTAATATATGAGATTGCATTTCAATCATTTTATTACTAAGAGTGATTTGTATATTGGTCATTTTTTGAAGTATTCTATCAAGGAGTTGAGTAGTGTCAATGGGAGGAGTATGATTTTTGGGTGGAGAAGGATTCCCAATATTGATATCAAGAGGAAGAATAGGGTGAGCAACTTGAATTGTATTACATTGAGTTTACCTTGGGGATGCAAAATTTAGGTTGCATGCTGTAGTAATTGGTTTGGGATTATTAATAAATGACGGAAGGAGTTAAATAGTTTCATCCAAAGTGATAATATAAGTGAGGTTCTAATCTAAATATTTGATTGATTGTAAGTTGAAAATATGACATCACTATGAAATAAAACTAGTTCAACCTGGGTCAATGTAGTTATGTAAAAATTACAAACAAATAAAACTAGGTCGACCAAGGTCAACTTTTTAATGTATAAAAGGTATAGAAATAAAACTAGGTCGACTAAGGTCAACATAGTTCTTTAGAATAGACAAAAATAAAACTAGGTCGACCATGATCAACTTAGTTTTGTAGAAAAGATAGAGAAATAAAATTAGGTTGATTAGGGTTGACTTAAATCTTTAGAAAAGATAGAAATAAAACTAGGTCAAACAAGGGTGACATAGTCTTGTATAAAATATAGAGAAATAAAACTAGGTCGACGTAGTTAGATATGGGAAAATTTTTAATAGTATTAGAAATAAGTAATTTTGGATGATATAGTCTAATAAATAGAGGTAAAATGACATGATATATAGTACTGAGATGAGCATGATTGACTTATTCTATTCATACAGTCAATTGGGTTAATGTTGGCTGATCTACTTGAATCAGACATCATAAAAATGTATTAAAATTGATCGATATAGTCTAAAATAGAAAAGAAAATATCAAGAAATAAGTAAAAATGAAAGATGGTTACTACTATTGCTAACTAATTATCCAAAAATAAGATCATGAAGATGTACAAAAAGAATTTGTTTGATAGTGTAGGCTCTCAAAGATACTTGATTATTTGTTAGATAGTGTCAACCCAACATTTTAGAGTATTGAATATGGAGGATGTACCATTCTCATATCCCACTAAGCCTAGTTTCAAGAGTAAGTTGAGAGTAAATTATTGATAATAATTGCTAATTGGTACACTACAAAATCATATTAATGGTTGGCTTTCTAGGGTTCAAACAAAGGAAAATATTAAGTGTTTCCTAAATACTGTGAGGTATGTGGAAAATAAAATTAGTGTTTAGCTCTATGCTATGGCTATGAGTATCAGGGCAAGCCACTCAATCCATGATATTTATAAATGATAGACTAGGACCGTAAACAAACTATTTCATATCCCTTCATGATAGTATTTAATTAGTTTTAAAACTACTGTCATAGTTTCTATAGAAATTAAGATAAAGGGAGATATAATTTTTGAATATAAATAAATAAGCAACCGATTTTTTCAAAAAAAATGTGAGATTAATTACTATGAAAAAGAAAGTGAATTGCCTAGCTTATGTGAAAAGTAAAAACACATAGAACTAGGTCAACTAAGGTCAATTTAGTTGAATAGATAGAACATAACAAGATTAACACTGGTTGACACAGTCTATTATGAAAACATGCTAAATGAAATAGGTTGGCCATGGTTGACTTAGTTTACTGGTAAGAAAAAAACATAGAACTAAGTCGGATAGGGTTGACTTAGTTGATTGTGTAGTATAATTTTGATAGAATTGAAAAATTATAAAAAAGGTGTGAAAAATGAGATACTAAGTTGTTTAACTAGAAAACATAATTGTAAAAATTATTTAACAGTTGTTTTATTGATCTAATAGAAAAATAATAAAAGTAAACTAGGTTGGGCTAGGTTGATCTAGTTGGTTAGAAAGAACCTGAATAATATGACTAGGTCAACCATAGTTGATTTAGTTGGATGACTATAGATGTTGTAGTTATTAGTGTTGAGACTAGGTCATCTTGTGTAATGAAGCCTTTTGAAAAAACACAGTTAGCATTAGGTCATCCAGGGTTGATTTAGTCATGCAAAGACAAAAAATAGAAAAACATAGAGATTATATTAGGTCAACCACAATTGACATAGTTTGTAGAAACTATATATTAAAAATTGAGAAATGAATTAGGCTGACCATGAACAAATTAGTTTGCGGAAGCTATACATTAAAAACTGAGAAATGAACTAGGTCAACCATGATCAACTTAGTTTGCAGAAACTATAAATTAAAAATTGAGAAATGAACTAGGTCAGCCTACATAGACTTAGTTTACTGTAGATGCAACATTAAGATACAATGGTTATATTTACATCATGTTCACCAATATGTATGCAACACATTAAGATAGATCTACAACTTATCTTACTTAATAAATCCAAGATCGGATAACATAATCAACTAACATCTATTATGATACTTTTTATATTATGAGCATGGCAAAATTGGATCCACTAAACCTAACTAAGGGAGCACTTATCACACAAAACTAAAGGAGAGGGTTCCAAAGCCTCTATGAAAATAATATCATGCAATAACCCTAGCTAGGTTTTTTAATGCATAAAATAAAATATAATCTAGTGTTATCAAATATTAAATTACAAAGGGAGATGGTTTAAAACAAACAAAACAAATAAGGGATCATGGTAGGCAAACATGGGCCTAGATTTCCTAAGGTGGAAGATGTCAAGCAAAGAAAACCCTATAGATATACTAAGTTTAAGTGTAGAGGCAATATATGCAAAGAGTTATATATTTAAACCTATTACTTTGTGAAATATTTATATATCAAATTAAATAACAAAAGTTAGAGATACTTACCTTTGAGTGAACTTGTCAAATCTCAATCTCCCCCTTGGCCAATGGTGTTTTGCAAGAGATTGTTATGGCTTTGTAAGGATTAAAATAGTTGAAATAATTTATAAGATAAAATATTCCTACTTGCATCTAAGACTTCCCACAAGCAAATTTATCTTTCTTCCAAGGCAAACCTTAAGTAATGGTTCTTTCAAATGTAGATGTAGCAGAAGTATGAGCTGGAATAATGCAAAAATGAATGTTTCTCTCGATTAGATTAAATTGAAGGTTGTATTTATAGAAATGGATAGGTCCTAATGCTTATGAAATTTTATCTTACAAGGTCACCCCACCGTGACTTAGTTTTAAAAATTTATCATTTCACCTTGAATTATGTCGACTATGGTTGACGTATTTGTGTAATGTGCACTGTAATTTTCATAACTGGGTTGACCTTGGCTGACCTAGTAAGAAAAATGAGTTGATGCTTAGTTGGGGGATATTGAGAAGAAAATTACATAAGGAGTTGGATAAATGGGATTTGTAGTGGGTTTATGTATGATAGAATTAATCAATAATCTTATGAAGCACCAATGGTCTACCACCCCTTTCCTGGTGCACCCTTTAAGGCATGCACTCAAAGATATTGAAACTCCACCAATTTTTGTA
Source organism: Torreya grandis (assembly GCA_037957365.1). NCBI lineage: Eukaryota > Viridiplantae > Streptophyta > Pinopsida > Cupressales > Taxaceae > Torreya > Torreya grandis. Next base: position 2,997,145 of record JARHVA010000675.1, on the reverse strand, counting down.
AGAGAGAAAGTATTAGTAAATGATAAAGTTTAAAAATATTTTGTATATACAATACCCACATGTATGTATCTACAATAATTATGTTAAAATAATAATGGTCAATGATGGTAATACCATCAAGATAGTCCCTTTTTTGTTTCTTCAAAAGCTGATATATAGAAAAACCAATTATTCCAAGACTAGGAACATCCTTTGAGGCTACAATAGCCTCAAATCTACTTCAATTTGGACCATAGTGATGTCGATCACTTTGGAATTCCAAAAAATTCTTATAAAGTTTTATTTTATAGATAAGGACACCAATTACAATATGATTTTGGGGAGGCCTTGGATCCAAAGGATGAAGGCAATCCCTTCATTTCTATTCTAATAGATTAATTCTTACATCTTTGGAAGGTTTTCATTACCCAAAGTGACCTAGAACTAATTGATGTCCATCGGGAAAATTTTAAAATAAATCTAGGACTCCATATTGACTACTATTTTCTCAACAACAAAATAACATAGCCTTCTCCACTTGCCAATGAAAATGAGTCTATTGCAATTTCCACATGGTTCTTAAAACCAAGTTATAAGGGTATTAAGGACTCACTAAATGAAAATCCTAATGAAAAAGGCATAATAATAACAAAAAATTGAGTGAATATTAGATTATAATGATATCAGATGTCCTAACAAGGTTAATGACTAAAATCACCAGTATCCTAGAGAAAGATAAACCCATTGTAATCCCATTTGATTCATGTGGGGTCAGAACCTATAACATTCAAATGTATCAAGATATATAAATTCAAGATGTGATAGCCATGATACCCAATAATTACATGGTTGAGATCTTTGAAAATGAAGAGATATGCCTTGATCACCAAGATGATCCTTCCCTTTCGAGTGATGAATGGACGCTTCACTATGATGGGGTGAAATTTTGTTCAGGCATAAACGCATGATAAATCTTGATTTCCCCCAGGGGAAGGATCATGAATTTACATTTTATGCTAGGTTTTGAATCCAAAAACAATGGGGCATACTACGAATCCTTGTTGTTGGGAATGTTCATTGCTAGGAGACTAGGTGTTTAGAATCTCAAGATTCAAGGTGACTTGTAACTAGTCACTAATTAGGTCTCTAAGATCTACCAAATGAAAGGTCAAAATAATTTTTTAAATGAAGTTACAAATGAGTTCAAATTTTTTCCTTAGAGTTCATGCCTAGGGAGAATAACCAACCAACCAATTCAATGGATGCTTCTTCTTCTCAATTATGCCCTTATCAAGGGATTCTAGAGTCAAAATTTGTGGTGTCTATACATCCCCATCCACTCATTGGAAACATGTGAAGCAACCAAATTATTTCCCATGTATAAGTTTAAAATTACCCTCTTGTCACAGACTTTGTGAATAATTATGAAGCAATTTTAGAATTCTTATGGGTTTAAGATCATCTTCCCATATCACATCATAAAAGGGGGTTTTTCCTCACCTTTTCTCCCTCATCCCTCAGAATGGCATACTATTATTCATATTGTGCAATAAATGATTACAAATATTCTAAGGAAGATCATAAGGTCTTTGAAGTAGATGATAAAGCTTCTTATCTTCCCCTACCCCATAAGAATTTGTAGAAGGGAATGCACCTTTCATAGAGGATAACATTGATATCAATATTAGGACTGAAGAGCAATAAAAATCCTTTAGCTTGGGTCTTCCCTCTCACCTCGAGAGATAGAAGATAAAAATAATTTTCTCACCATACTGTCCAAAGCCTTTTCCTTTTTGTATTTAGATATGATGGGTGTTCAACCTGAGGTAGTAGTTCACAACTTAGTCACCAAACATGATGCCAAACATGTTAAAAAAATCTTAGGCCTGTGAAACCAAAGGTCACACTAATGGTAAAATAAGAGGTTATTAAACTCTTGAAATTAGGATTCATCAAGCCTATCGATTACCTCCAAGTAGCCATCTAATATCATCCCTATCCTTAAAAATAATGGAAAAACTAGGATATACATTGATTTTAGAGACATCGACAAGGAATTTATAAAGGATGAATTCTAACTTCCATCCATTGATGTTATTATGGATGCCAAAGTTGGAGACAAGTTATTTGTAGACAAACAATTCTCACCATTACCCTATAAAAATTATAAGTTAGAATGACTTCTACAATAATGCACAATCTGGACCAAACATAATTGAATCATTCTAATTAATCTTTACACATCACTTGAAATTATTAAAACATTTTGATATGTCCCTAATTGGGATAATGGTCTGTAACCAATTGATGGATTTTTTCAATTCAACAAGGATCAAATTATCGTTATGTAGGCCATGTTTAGGGGCAATTAACTGAAATGAAATAATCAAAATTTGACATTACATAAAACACCTAAAGGCTAATCAAAATTAAATAACAAAGCAAAACAAATCAATTGGCTAAACTAAAAATTTATGAAAATGAGCTAATTATCTAGTTATGGCATATTCAAAGTTCAACAAGTATTTGAATTATGACCTCATCATAAATTTATCATGCACTAGGTATTTATGAGGATAAATATATGAATTAAGGCAAGCTATGCCTTATAAATGCACCCTATTTTTAAATTAATCAATGCATTTGCATCAAAAATTGAATCTATTTATGGCCACACATCTTGATATGGGTCTTAGGGTCACAATTAATTTATAAAATCTATAAATACCAAGGTTATTACACACTTTCAACAAGATTTTTAGTGCAAAGAAACCATGCAAAAATCCATCTAAAAGTTTCACCAATTCTTCCAATTCATTTACAAATCAATCCAATAGTGTTTGAAGAGATGTTGAAGGCACTAGATCAAAGACATTACTAAAGATTTTGAGTTCTATATCTGGGTACAAACATGCTTGTAGACTAGCTTTGATTGTAAATTCCACGGGGAAGGTATAAATTGTTCTTTTTTATGCTTTCTTATTTGTTTCTTTATCTCATAGACCTTTCCCAACTGAGCGATTAGGTATAGTATGTTAGTTTTTGTTGTTTTTTCTTGATTTTTGTCACTAACGAATCGACTAATATATTTTTTAATCTTATTCCACATTCAACATGCATAATATTGCATTGAAAATGATGGTTTTGTTTTTGTTTCAATAATTTCCATGTTTTTTATAAAAATAAAAAAATTGTTATGTAAATGGTGGGATTGATTTGTAAACAATGGGATTGCCCTGTATATCATGAGATTGCTAGACCACATACTACCCAACTTATGGAGGCTTGTTTGGGGTCATCCAAACTCTATTTTTGATGATTATTTTTGTAAAACCATGTGTTTTCTCATGAAATTTCAGATTATGTAGTTAGTTTGGATTCATGTTGCATATATTTATCATAAAACATAATGTACAATAATGCTAATTTGTTTGCTTTTAGGATGCCCATGGAAGAGAACCTATTGAAAATCTAACTTATTTGCTACAGGTTTTGCTTGTCAAAGACCACATTTTAAACCTTATAACTCTTTTGTCATAGGACCATAGCCAAAGAAGTGGTGTTCAAAGTAAAAAAAAATATTTTTACTTCATGAAACATTTCTTTTGGGCTTAAAACAAACTCACATTTCCGTTTAGGTTATAAGAAAAACTTGTTTATATTCAAAGTTCTTTACTTTCTAACAAGTTTACTTGTTTCTTGATTGTCATGTGGGGTTATTTTACGTGAATGCTCTCCCCTTTCAGGTGACTCATAAATTCAAAACTCCTATTTACATTTTACCCTATTTTGCTTTTGACTATGTGGGGTGAATTTCATCACCTTCCTAGAAGTCATTAGGGCTGCGTTGATGTAATATACCTAGGTAGGGGAATATAATGTATATTTAGGGTAGAATAGTGGAATGAAATAATAGTATGAACAATAATGAATAGTAATTTCATAGAGGAATAATCTCACATGCATAAAATAGAAGAGTGAGATAGATTATAATAGTATAAATAAAGGGGCATAGTTCATTGTAAGATTATTCAAGAAAATACAAATCAATTAGAGTGTTAATTTGATAAGGAGGTACTCACCTTGAAGTGACAAGTGATTCAGAGTGATTTGTTCTATAAAATGAATAAAATATTAATATATATTCAATATTTGTAGCTATTTTATATTCTAGCATAGAGGTTCTTAACATTTGGTATCAGACCTCCATCCAGGGCCATTTTGGTATAATTATTTTAATAGGAGATTGTGCAAGTAGGTTGCAAGATATGTTTTGAATAGGACATTCTAATTTTAAAAATTTAGGTTTTTTAGTATTATGAAGTCATTTGGATTTTACATTTAATTATAGTTTTAAAATGCAGATTTATGTTTTTTCCTCAAAAATTATGATTGTTCTACATATAACTCTCAAACTATAAACAATCACACCAAACAATTTATGGGTTTTATGCATCTAATTTTAAAATTTTAAAAAAATTTGATGTTTTTAATTCAATTAAGTATTGTATAATTTAACACATTTTTACTAACTGATACCATGTAAAAAAATTTGACTATTCACTTGACCGTTATTCTGCTTGCTTCTCTCAAATGGGAAACAATTACACCAATTAATTTCTAAATTTTGTTCCACTCTTTTGTAGATTTCTAGAATAGTTTACACTTTTAAATTTAATTGAGTGTTAAAGAAGTTATCATAATTTCACTAACTGCTACTATTGAAATAAAATAAAATAAAATATTATGGCTCTTTTACTCACTACTGCCCAAAAATATCAAATAAGATTATTAATTTTAAAAGTGGATGCACTTTGAATAAAATAAATAGTGATATGCATACCATTTTTTATATATTATTCTTCATGACCCTATAATAACATAGTATAATTAAAAAAATAATTCATGGTTGGATTGGGAGAATAACTACAACACATGGTTTGATGATTTATTTTCTATAGTTAAAGCATATGAGATAGACATAACTACATGGATAGATTTGGAGGATTATTGTAACACTTGGTATGATGATTCCCTTCCTTTGGTTGAGACTGTTTCATATTTGGATACACCCAAAAAAGCATTATATGCACCCATACCAACAATAAAAGCACTTGAGCATGCCACCGATGAGCTCATGCTAGCCACCAATGTTTCAAAAAAATTATGTATTCTTTGTTGGGGTTAACCACTCCAAAAATAATGTGTATAAATAAAAATTCTAAGGGGGATGGCATGTATCATCCATTGGCTCACCAAGAAAATTATTTTGAGCATTCTTATTCTTACTTTAAGATGATGATCACCAAGCTTTAAATTTCAGTGACAGACTATAACCTTTAGATTGTAACATTTCTAGTTGTGGTTCTTCCCTCCACTAATCTGTATGCAATTCAACTTCATGTTATAGTACTTCATTTCACATTGTTAATTTACCTTCTCATATCTAATCATAAGAGGAAGAAGTGGAAGTAGAAAAGGATGCATGGATGTTCCTCCATCTGGTCTTCTACGTATTTTTTATATGTAATTACTCATAGTTTTTGAGAGAGAAACATGTCAAGGGTGATGAAATGTAATATACCTAGGTAGGAGAATATAATGTATATTTGGAGTAGAATAGTGGAATGTAATAGTAGTATGAATATTAATGAATAGTAATGTCATAGATGAATAATCCCACATGCATAGAATAGAAGAGTGAGATAAATTATAATAATATAAATAGAGGGGCATAGTCGATTTTAATATCATCCAAACAAATACAAATTAATTAAAGTGTTACTATAATAAAGAGGTAGGCCCCTCGAAGTGGAAAGTGATTCAGAGTGATTCCTTCCATAAAAAGAATAAAATATTAATATATATTCAATATTTGTAGTTATTTAGTATTCTAGCATAGAGGTTCTTAATAGTTGACCTAGGAAGTCACATCTTAACATCATACCAAACCCCATTTATCTGACAGAGTATATAAATTAAAGAGCACTACCATCGTGGAGGCCTAACTTTATGCTTGCACATCATCACATGAGGAAAGTAACCCCAAGGAGTTCTTTCTAATACTAAAGGCCAAGGTGTGGTACCCTTGAAATGAGTAATCTTGGCAATAAAATTGAACTTATTCATTAACAGACTTATGCCAATGTATCACGAGGTATATAGGGACCATTTAGAAAGCCCAAGTAAAATTATAAGTAAACCCCAAATCTAGTATCACTTCACAAAGACCCTTAAAAATGGAGTTTTATGAAGGGATAAGACCCTTTTATGAATGTACCAATCTTGTATTTATTCTTATATACCTATTTTATTGTGGATCATTCATTGATGTAGGAGTGAAAAGTTACACCTCCTAAAGATCACCTTGTTCATACAGACCTTTTGAGAGAAGGGTGGGGCTAAACTACCACCAATAATTGTAATAATTTATTTAATGAAAATTTAAACTTTCTAATCCTCTCTTAAGGTGATTATTTCAAAGGTTCAATGGATGTGATGCAAACCCACATCAGTTACTAAAATTGTCTTGTAACGCTTATGTGTTTTTACTTGATTGTTGTGTCAAAACCTTGCTCATACTTAATACAAAATCAAACAAATCAAGTATAGATTTTTTTTTATACACACACAATGAGGTGTTACTCTACCAAAATTCTAGGTCAAACAAAAGTTACATGTTAAAACTTGGTCTCAATATCTATATTACTTGTCCAAACCATGCTGTTAGGATGCCCAATTGAACCAAGGCCTAGTTTTGATCCAAATTGCCAAATTACAATTTCAAACCATTCCAAGACAAAATTTCTAAATGCTTGTTCAAATCATGCCATCATGCCATCCAATTTGAGCCAAACCCTAATTTCATTAAATGCCAAAAGTCCAATTCCAATACCATTCCAAGGTAAAAGTTCCAAATGCTTGTTTAAACCATTTTTATTATGTCATCTATCTTGTTCAGACCTAAGCCAAATTCCAAGCTTAATTATAAAACTAATTCCTTTTCCAAGGTGTTATTTTGATTCTAGTCAAATTATGCCAAGTTTTAATTCTAAACAAACTTGTTGAAAGCCTGGGGCAAAATTTTAAAATCAAATTAGAGACCTTTCAAACTAATATTCCAAATTGAAATCAAGCTTGTTGAAAACATTTGATTTACCAAGATTTATGCCCCCTTTTGAAAACAAGTTTGATTCACACACCTCTCCTATTTGGATACCTATATGAACAAACTTTGATTGAACTATTCCATTTGAATATTTGCATTGACAAAACCAATCAAACATTTAATGTCTACCAAGTTCAATTCCATGTGCTTAGCCAATCAAATCCAAATATGATTCATCTTGAACCATGTACCAAGCCAATCCAAGATGAATCAAGTTCATCTTGAACCACACACCACACTAATTATATGCCATATTGGGTTTGTTTTGAACTACGTTCCATGATAATCAAAGCCAAATCTAGTTCATCTTAAACTACATGCCGAACCCTTCCAATTTTGGTCATGTTCATCTTGAACCACATTCCAATTCTAAATCTAGTTCATCTTGAACTGCATGCTAAACATTTCCAATCCTGATCAGATTTGTATTGAAACACATTCCAATTTTAATCTGGTTTATCTTAAACCATATGCCAATCGATTCCAATATAATCAGGTTTGTCTTGAACCAAGTGCTAATTCTAATTATAAATCTAGTCAACTTTGACCAAGGTTAGCTTCAAATCTAAACAATTGGAACAATGCCAAATCAGGTCTATTTCAATCAAATCCAATTATTCTAAGTCTATCGCATGACAATTCAAACCACTTATTATTTTTCCATTCAATCTTCTACCCTTATTGTTAGGCGTGATGAAATCATGTCATCCATAATTTATTTCATTTAAATTGTATCAAACCAATACCACTCTATTTGGGATAATTTCAAGGACCAACACCACCCTCTTTGGGCTAATTCTATCTGGACCAAATGACCAATTCTAGATGGACCAAATCTACCCTCTTCAGGCTAATTCTACCAATCCAATTCTACCCTCTTTGGGCTAATTCCATTCAAGACCAATCCGATTGCATATATCCTTGCTTGAGGTCATATTTTCTTCCTTATTATTTCATGACATTCAAGACCAATTTGGATAAAGCCCTATTTGAACAATACAAGGATGCCATCATTTTGTGGCTCATAGAAGAGGGATCCAAACTCTTGTCTAATTTTATTATGGATTGATTGCATACCTTTATTCAAAAAGAGGAAATACCTTTATTGAAGATGCAACTTAGATCCACCCCAACATAAGCATGTCATTGATTATCAAGTACAACATGATGGTCACCTCTTCACTAATCAACTCATGGTTACTTTAAAGACCTCTCTTATTACTATTTTATTTGACAATTCCCTATTTTTCCCATATCAAATCCAGTCTTAGAGCCAAAATAAAGACAATCATTACCCCTCTAAGGGCCATTATCTATTAAAGACCCAAATGTGTCCAAGTTTTATAGTTACTCAATCAGGATATGTCTTGATCTCCTTTCAAAGCACGATCAAAGACATCCACTTATATAGTAAACTCAAGATAATCAACCCATCTTAGAAATTTTTGTCAAATCACCCATCCTTGACCAAACCAAAACTATTATTGGTCCAACTTTATTTGATGAAGGATCTTTATTTGATGAAAGACCCATATTTTATGAGCCCATCTTTTAAGAGCCCATTATTATTGAGCAACTACCCATTATTCATCAATTGCCCAAATTTTCTCATTTTAGAAAATCCCTTCATCCTAAAACCTTCATTTCCAAGTGAAAAGTGAACAAGGTACTTGTGGAAAATAGAATTCAACTAGACATTTTTGTAAAATAGGTTCCATTTTGGAAACAACATTATTTTCAACATCTATATAAGAATCAGGTTCTATCTTAGAACCAATATCAGAGTTAGGTTCCATTCTAGAACCAATATTAGATTTAGCATCAGAAGCATAATTAACATCAATCTCAACATCATATTCATATTCCATCAAGTTAGAATCAACTTCAAAATCATAATATATTAATGGATATTAAAAATTTTACTATATACTTCTATAAGATCCACTTAAGTCCAAGTTAACTTCAAAATCAACTTACATTCATAGCCATTTCGACATCAGTTACACACTATTTATAGATCACATTAAAAACATTTGTGATCCTTCTATAGTTTTTAAGGAAATTTCCTTTAGCATCAACACTAATTATCTTAGTAGCCTCTACGAGGATTATGCTACCTTCCATAGCCATTACACATGCCTTACCATTAACTAGCCTAACCATTATAATGATATTCTACCACCCACAAACATCGATTAGGACTGACATAATCACACATTGTTTAACTCCTTCCATGGTGACATAATAGTGGTAATGTTTTTGGAAAACCAAGACAATATTCAAGAGAAAGAATGTTCTCCTAATGAAACCTTGTTTGAGGTGATAGGGGACAATCAAAGTCTAAACTCAACAGCTTCTAGTGAAACCTTGTTTGAGGCACTAGAGGAAAATCATAATAAAAAAATAGAATCCTTTAGTAAAACCTTGATTAAGGTGTTAAGGGAAAGTAAAAATTAATTATCAACATCCCTTAGTGAAACCTTATTCAAGGCACTATTAGACAATACAAATCAGAACAACCAAGAATATTTTGTTGGTGTAAATTTTTTTTGAGGTGCTAATAGCTCAGATAATTAATTCCTCATTGCTTGATGAAGACATTATTTAAGTCAATATCAACCCCACCACAACCAAAATCAAGTCAAATCCATAATCACCAATAATGTGTGTGACTAAAAATCCCAATATTCATTTATCCTTTAACTATTATACATTCCATTATGATCTTATCATTCATTCAAATTATATATTACATCACTACATCACACCATTTATCCCATGCCTACCCTTTTTTATCCTTCATGGTAGCACTCTTTTTAAAAGAGGTTATAAAGACATCTTGTCTAGAGGTTTGAAGGAACTAAAATTAGTAACCAACTAAGATCATGAAAATAATTATCTCGTTCATATTAGTAATAATACTAGGACAAAGTAACCATTCTAAATAGGTATTGATTAGATAATAATCCTCCAATGATTTGAGATGCTATCAAATCTAAAAAAATAAAAAAAATTAATCAAAATATAAAATAAATCAAAAAGAGAAAAATAATTTGTCCAATGGTGAAAACCATGCTTGTGGAATCTTGGGCAAGTACCATGATGAAAAATAGGTTTATGGTGTCATGTGTAAATGATTTATTGTCTATAATTACCTTGACACTTGGGTGCAGCCCTATCTACATTATAGATCATTCTGTTCAAGCCATCTTGGCCATTATAGTCCATTGCCATTTTTATCATTTTGGCCATTCACTTCGATTTAGTCCAACCCATCTTATTATGACCATTAGTCTTCCAATCTTAAATTTTCAATGAAAGTGGAAGGTATATTGAGACCTATTTTGGGAAACCTTTTATCATATTACCCACATGACACTTTGATGACTAGACACATTTGGTTCTAATGTGATATGGTCCTTGGAGACCTGTAGTCCTTTCCATCATTGTCATCCATTATTATCTAGAATTATCCCTTAATCCCTCTTTGCCATTCCTATTTTCAACCTTGCTGTTGATTAGTAATAACCCCTAGTAAGGTTGAAATACATTGACTTGAGGTCCATTTGGACTATGTCGATAATGCTCAGTTTTTGAGTCAGTTCAATCACCCCTTCTAAGCCACACTCTCATCATTTTATGATAATTATAAACTAAATCTAACCTTTTTACAAGCATATTAAGCCACACTCTTTCCATTTTTTGAGTTACCATTCCCACGCTTTCATCAGTTTATGAGTTAAAACATTTTGCATCTCTTAATCCTCCATTGAGTTGAGATGCCAAAATCTCAAAAACATTTAAATAGTTTAAAAGACCTAAAAATTGGAATAAGGCTTAAAATATCCATGAGAGATATAAATACACAAAATTTAAAAACATTTATCTTATCCTAAATCTAGTCATTATCGTTGATTTATTATTGAACCACTCATGTTAACAACCATTGGGATGTAATTGTTTAAATCATTTCATTCACCTTGAGTTATGTCTTCCCCTTGAATGTATCCTTTATTGGGGGCACCATTCCATTATCATTATTTTTGAGCCTTCACACATGGATTTTGACTTGGTTAATGATAAGATGATTTTTATTGCTTTTTATTTTCTTATTTGTGTGTTTGCTTATTTACCTATTTATTTTCTTTTATTGTTGTTTCCTTGGTTCAGTCCATTGTGTTAAATGAGGTCATTATCATGGTGCTCCTTATAATGCACTTATAATTGAATCTATCTATTAACATACATCATGGTGTTTAATATCATGATGGAAAATATGACCAATTAATCACAATGTTTTATATCATGATGTATACCATCATGTGCTACATTAATAATCAAGTGCTCAAGGTTTATATATGATGTCATGCTATGATAGAATCATTTCCCATTACAAAGATCATTAATTATCTAATCCAATCATTTTGGTAATTTTTGACTACATCACATCATCACATTTTCTTTTTTTAAATCAACATAATTAAACATTCTAGTTATATATATGTTAACCAGGACATGCATCTTTGAATGATAATGTAGAAAAAAAATCATACACATTGGTCCATCATTCTTCTCAATATTTTCATGATCATTTTCCTCATCCATTTTGTCATTGTACCTCTCATTATTGTGTACCTAGTTTTTGTGGGTTTTTGCATTCTTTAAAAATTTATTCTACCATTGCACTTATGTTTGCATTTTTCATCTCATCTTTAATCTGTGCAAAATGTTATATCCTTGCTATATGCTTACTAATCAATCACTCAAATTAATTAGACTGATCAATAATCACAACTACCCTATTGGGGTAAATCATTTAAATCAATGATCAAATCTGCTTTGCTAGGGAAAATCATTTGTCAATCAAACTATCTTTCTTATAATTCCAAGCTCTATAAATTTCACCTTCTTTAGGGAAATCAAAGTGTGAAACCTATTTTGGGATTGATCATTCCTTAATCCCACAACTTTTACCCTATTTGGGGTATGTCAAAGTGTGCCACTTATTTTGAGATGCATCCTTCCCATTCCCCCTACCTTAGGGCTAATTCAATTCTAATATTATTCATCATTAAAAATTAACATGTGAAAATATTATCTTGTATGGATTAATCTCATCCATGGGTTAATTTCACTTTTATTCTTGTCCATTTTCTTATTTTTGAGGGCCTATCCATCAATCTTATTTTTTGACCACTCCCTCAAGGGGCTATCCTAGGCCTCCCAAACACTATTTGTGACATTCTTATGATCCTATTTTTTTTCACACCAATTAAAATCAATGAAAGTGTGCACAATTTTATTTATTCTAATTATGATCATTTTAAGTGACCTTTTTATTATTTAAAAAGTCATTTCTTCTATTAAATGTCTCGCCATGACCTTCCAAATAGAGGAAAAATATAGACATCCAATTCTCACCACTATCATGTTGAAATTGTAAGTCAGAATGACTTCCCAAAATAATATACAAACTAAACCAAACATCTCTAAACCTCTCTAATTCATCCACACACATCATGTGAAATTATCAAAACTTCCCTAATTGGGGCAATGGACTATATCCAACTAACAACTTCATTCACTAATTAAAATCAATAAAAGTGCGTACAAGTTTATTTCTTCTAATTATGATCATTTTAAATGACCTTTTTATTATTTAAAAATTCATTGATTCTCCTAAATGTCTCACCATGCCCTTATAGATAGAGGAAAAATATAGACATCCAATTCTCATCACTATCATGTTGAAATTGTAAGTTAGAACAACTTCCCACAATAATGTACAAACTGAACCAAACATCACTAAACCCCTCTAATTCATCCACACACATCATGTGAAATTATCAAAACTTACCTAATTGGGCTATATCCAACTAACAACTTCATTCATGAATTAAAATCAATGAAAGCATGCACGAGTTCATTTCTTATAATTTTGATCATTTGAAGTGACCTTTTTATTATTTAAAAAGTCATTGCTTTTTCTAAATGTCTCGCCATGCCCTTTTAAATAGAGGAAAAATATAGACATCCAATTCTCACCAATATTGTGTCAAAATTGTAAGTCAGTATGACTTCCTAAAATAACACACAAACTAAAACAAACATCACTAAACCTTTCTAATTCATCCACAAACATCATGTGAAATTATCAAAACTTCCCTAATTAGGGAAATGGACTGTATCCAACTAACAACTTCATTCAATTCAATAAGAATCAAATTACCACTGCATAAGCCATGTTTAGGGGTAATTAACTAAAGTGAAAGAATCAAATTTTTACATTGCATAAATCATCTAAAGGCTAATCAGGTTTAAATAACAAAACAAAACAAATCAATTGGATAAACTAAAAATCCATAGAAATAAGCTTATTATCTAGTTATGGCATATTCAAAGTTTAATAGATATTTGAATTATGACCTCATCATGACATCATCAAAAAGTTGTTATATACTAGGTATTTATGGGGAAAAATATCTAAATTAAGTCAAGCCATGCCTTATTATTCACCCTCTTTTAAAAATAATTAATACATTTGCCTCAAAAATTGAATCCATTTATGGACACACATCTTGATCTAGATCCTAGGGTCACAATTAATTTACAAAATCTATAAATACTAAGGCCATTACACACTTTCAATAAGATTTTTAGTGCAAATAAACCATGAAAAAATCCATCTAAAAGCTTCACCAATTCTTTCAATTCATTCATAAACCAATCCAATAGTTCTTGAAGAGATGTTGGAGGTGCTAGCTCAAAGACATTTCTAAAGATTTCAAGTTTAATATCTGAGCACGACCATGATTATGGACCTACTTTGATGATAATATCCATGGGGAAGGTATAGCTTGTTTTTGTTTACGCTTTCTTGTTTATTTCTTTATCTCATATACCTTTCTCAACCGAAGAAATAGGCTTATTATGTTAGTTCTTTTTTTTTTGATTTTTTTCACTAATGAATATCCTAACCTATTTTGTAATCTTATTCCACATTATTGTTCTTCATGGATGATTTTTTGGGATATAATCAAATCCACATTTTTGGAGGAATATTAGAGTGATACCTTCTTCACAACATTGTGAGGAACCTTATTTTACGTTATCATGCCTTTTGGTCTTAAGAATGCTAGGGTGACTTATTAGAGGGCCATGATCCACATATTTCATGATCCCATCCATAAAATAATATATTTTTATGTCGATGATATTATAAGAAAATATAAGGAGAGAACATATCATCTTGAAGTTTTACTTATTATTCTCACTCACTTAATTGAATATATTGTCACTCTTAATCAAGAGAAGTGTGTATTTGGAGTTAATGGTGGTAAACTCTTTGGTTTTATCATTTCAAATCATGGGATTGACATAAATCTTAGAAAGATACATTACATTTTATAAATGAACCCCCTATTGATTAATCAAGAATAATATCATTCTTGGAGAATATGGGTGCAATCCAAAGGCTTATCCTTGATCTTACATACACTATACATCCCATAAATAATATACTCAAGAAGGAAAGAGACCTTACTTGGACTCAATATTTCCAAGATACATTTGAGTCAATGAAGCTCTTTCTTATGCCTATGTTGACTCTCATGGCACTTAACTCCGACTGGCCCCCCATTCTTTATTTTAAGGAAATTGAGGTGTCCCTTGCCTACATGTTAGCTCAAGAGGATGATGATGGGAAAGGGAGAGTGATATACTTCATTATCCATGTATTTATTGATTATGAAACAAGATATACCTAGGCAAAAAAGTAATGTTTGGCCATAGTTTTCATAATAAAATAATTGAAGCATTACATGCTCAATTAAGAAATAAAATATATCGTGAGATATCAAGCCATTCATACCTTATCGACCCAACCAAAATTGTACATAAAGGTTGGTAGTTTGATCATGATATTAAGTGAATTTTAATTGACCTTTATTAACCAAAATTCCATTAAGTACAAATCATCATTGATTGGTTAGTCGATTCCCCATTAGAGGTCAATGATCTCAGATGTGTACTAGAAGGATTTTGATGACATGCTTCTTAAATGTGTAGATCAAGAAGAGTCCAAGAAAGTGTCATTATAATTTCACAATAATATTTGTGGTGTTCACTTTCATTATCACACAATTGCTAAGAATATTCACAAAATGGGTTATGTTTGGTCCACTCTTGATCACGATGCAACAGAGTATGTGAAAAGATGTCCAAAATGATAACAACTCTCTCACACGATTCATGTCCATGATCGAGCTCTTCAACCGATAATAAAATCTTGGCCCTTATCTATTTGGGGGTTAGATCTAGTTGATAAGCTTTCCCTTGCTTCTTTCAATAATAATCAATTTATCATTACAACTAATAAGTATTTTAATAAGTGGGTGAAAGCAATGCCACTAACCACCATCATTGGGTTAGTCATCACAAGTTCATTTTGAATTAAATGGTTTGCATGTTTGGGATCCTTCTAGTATTAATCATGGGTAAGAGACCCATTTTAAGAACCCACATATATGTGAAATATGTAAAAAGTTATCCATATCTCATTACACAACCTCCTTATACTAACCTCAAGCTAACAGTAAAGTTGAGGCTACTTAAAAATGTTGAAATATATATTGGTCAAGATTGTAAAAAATAATAAAATGGTCTGACATCTTTAAATTTATCTTTCATTATGGGCATATAGGACAAGTATTTGCATGCCCATATGGGCAAACCTCTATTTCCTTATTTTTAGTGCATAAAAAATTCTACCTTTAGAGAGAGAAATCCCAAGTCTCCATGTTTATCTCTAGGGTTTCTTGGACAAAATAAGAATACAAAATCTTGCACCTCTTTGAGTTAGAAAGTTTAGATGAGCACCACTTCATAGGTGCTCAAAACCATATGGCCTACACAGATCATAATTGCTTCAAATATAATAAGAACATGAGAATCCTATATATAGATTGATGACCTTATCATGAGACTTGATAATATAATTGAAAAAAATAAATTTAGAAGTTTAGGCGTAACTAGTTAGACCCATATTTAGTTATTGAATATTTTTAGAATGAAGCCTTTCATTTATGCACCCTAGAAGGTAGTGAGTTCAATGAATTGATGAACTCTTCACACTTAAAAAGTTACTACATATATATGTCAAATTTCACATTTACATCTTTGTATTAATAAACTCTCACCATTATTTTTTTGTTTTACATATCATCAAAATTAACACAAAGTAGGAGTTTGATCTTAGTTCTTACAGATAGTGTACACCCTATTCTCATATGTTAGAACAATAATATTTGTGGGGTTACATAGTGGGCCATATTATTTTCATAAATGATTTATTATTTAAATATAATAATATATTTACAAATTAGTTTGGTAATAAATTAATAAAACTAAACTGAAAAGGGTCCACATATGGCATTTTACCTTGGTAAATATACATCATCATGATGATTTATTAGAGAGGTAGTCTCTAAAAATAATGTGAAAGATATGTAATGAGAAAAAAAAACCTTATAAAAGCATTTTACCTTGGAAAATATACATCATGGTGATGATTTATTATCGTGGTAGTCTCCAAAAATAATGTGAAAGATATATGATGAGAAGAAATGAGATGGAGAAAGTCACTTAGTGCAAATGTTTCTCAAAATAATAGTTATTTCTTCTTGTGGGTTTTTTTTTTTACTCCACCTCATAGAGATTTTACTATATAATTCTTGTTGTGATTTTTCATTCTGTACTTTTATTCATTAATTTTATTATATAACTTATTTAGATAATAAATATATTAGATCTTAGTCCCCTACATGGTATAGAGCTAGGGTACTATTGTCCAAATAATTTTGCAGGTTGGTAGTTGGCTTATATTTATTGCTATTTATATTTCATGTTATGATGCATTAAACATATCCTGTATATTTGTGTTTGATTATTTTATGGAGTAACATGTCCATGGTAAATATTAAAATTAAGTTTATTGTGGTTGGGGCACAATGAAATGAGATAATGTTTTTTAGAGTGCACTTTCAAGGTGTTTCCTAGTTTGTATATCTATATTCCAAAGTTGCATAACACTGTATGCATTTATGGATATTGTGAAAATCCTTAAGAATAGTTGGTAAATGCTTATATTTCATTAGATAGAGCTGAAACATAAATTTTTAGAGGACTTTAACTTTTGATGTCTTTGGGCATGGATGCCTTCAAGTAGTGGAATGATCACATGGAAAACTCTATACTCTTTAAAGTTGTGCTTATTTATAATGGTGTTACTAAGATGTATCAGAGTTGACGTAGTGGAGGTTGGGGATTCATTTGAATTATTTGACAAAATTCCTAAATGAAATTTATAATGGAGACAGTTGAACCGTTTGACAAAATGCTTGAATTTTTTTTTCCAAAATTTGCCAAAAATTACACTGAATTCAAATAGGTATTTGGGAAAATAGCATATGGTTATTAGATTGCATGTTCAATCTCATTGTATATACATACATACATATATCCCTAATGTACCTATATGCCATTGATTCACTTTTGTAATGTTAGTAAAATCCAAGGAAGGTGCTTCCCATTTGTGCTCAAGGATTGGTAATGTTTATAACAAACCCCAGTATGCCATCGATTCACTTTTGTAACATTATCATATCACATTTGAATATGGAAGGTGATTTCCATTGTGCTCAAGGATTGGTAATGTTTATAACAAACCCTAGTATGCCATCGATTCACTTTTATAACATTATCATATCACATTCTACTATGGATTTTTGTTATTGTTTCTTTACACACCTCAAAAAAATGATAGCCAAGCATTTTAATATGTTTTGAAAAATAGTAAACAATCTACATTTAGAGAATAAGTGTTATCCATCAAAACTTGTTTAATAAATTTTAAACTCTCTCAAATGTGCTAGCTATATCATTATTTTGATTTCATCCAAATCATGACATAGTTTTCACTATCAAAGTGAGTAGAGAGTTTTCAAACCTTATAGACTCTGGGTTTATTTATGAAAACTAACTCTCTTGGAATGTTGAAATTTGATATATTACTTGTGAAATGATATGGTAAATGTAGAGAGGATTACAAAGCAAATTAGTCAAACATTAGTCCATAAATCATGAAAAATACATAAAGAACTAACTAACTAAGCCTATCTATTCCTATGGGAATTATAAAGGATAATAAGAAACAAATGAAAGAAAGCAAACATCATATTACCTTCCAAAATGGATTCACCATACCCATGTGGCTCAAAATCATGTTCTCCCTTGATCAAGCATCCTTGTCTTTGTCAAAAAAGGTGGAAACTCCTCCAATGTCTCAAGAAAACTCCATAAAACCTAGGCTCATGATTCCAAACCACTAAACTAGCCTATCAATGAAGCTTGTAACTAATTTTAATGGTATATTGCAAAGGATTGTGGAGATAATTTTGCATAATAACTTTGCATAAATTAATATTTTTTATTCATGTCCATGGCCTCTCTATTTATAGATTTTTGAGATTGGTTAGGATCAACCATGATCGTCCATCTCAAGATTGAGATGTGTGGCCATGGATAATCCTAATATTTAGAATTAAACTCGTAAATATCCTCAAGATAAATAAGCATTAAAGAAGCATGGGAGGCATTAACTAGGCATGGCTGACCCATAATCCTGATATTTTATGCACTTATGGCTTGATGGATGCCACCCCATAGATGATGTCACTAGGTGATGCAGATATTCAAAATCAATTTCCAATAATGAGATATTAAAAAATATATATGGAATTATTACTTAATATCTTAAATTAGATTAATTAGCTTAAGTAAGTTTAATCAAGTTTAGTGTAATTCTTTGGAAATTGGTGCACAATTAATCAACATGGTCAAAAAGTCATAAAATTAGGTCATAATTTGATTAGAGAGGAACTGGAAGGCAATGTTAGATGTGTTGGAGCTGTATTCCTATTTAGGATGTTACCAACACCAAATAATAAAGGTACGTGATGTGTACCAATGAATTAGAATAAAAGAGTGATCCAAAGCACTAAATGGCAAAATTATCATTTTGACTCGAAATGATCTGATCAAAGTTAGCTGGCCCATAAAATGTATTGCCCTATTTAGGGATACTTTGACCTAAACTACCACTTGTAAGTGACAACTTAAAACCATTTAGGGAATTTTATGGATTTTGACCTAAAATGTGCATTTGAGTGCAATTTGAGTAAGATTGATAATTTCAACATAACTGGTGTTAAGAATTGGATGTCTACATTTTGCCCCTATTTAAGAAGGCATAGCGAGACATTCAAGTGAAGAAACATATTTTGAAAGAAAATATTTGTCAATAAGAAAAACCCATGATTCCTCCTAGAGAGGACATACTAGGATGGAAGAAAAGGATGGACTCTAAAAAAGAGAGAGAAAGTGAGAGATTAACCCATGCAATAGATCACATCTAGTTGAGCTAATAATTACACATGTGATTACCATAACTGATCAAAATATAATTAGATGTATAATAGAGCCCCAAAAATGGGGGGAATGGGAAAGATACAATCCATAAATATAAGAGACACACTTTAAATGTACCCAATTTGAGAGTACAAGCTACACACTTACAACATCGATCAATCCTAAGACAAGTTGCACACTAAAATATTTCCATCATGGGCATTAGTGTGGAGAGATTAGAATTAGAGGAAAAGAGAGAGCATTCTACTTTAATAAGGTAAGCACCACTATAATAGGGTCTCTAAATAGAATATAATAAGTACTCTAGTAGAGCATATTTGATTGTGATAAGATAGTGTTACCCCAGTAGGGTGAATCTTGATCATTGATAAAGAATAAATAATGGTTTTCCATGGTAGAGCTGATCTGATTCAGACATGGTTTAGATGTTATGCCTAGCATGGGCAATTGGCAAGTAAAATATCTCAAGGATATAACCAAAAAGATAGGTTAAAGTGAGTGGGTGTAAACGTACATGAGATGGTGTAATGGCTTAGAAAGCCATACAAAACCAAGCACATGAGAATGCACAAAGTGATCAGAGAGATGAAAATAAGAATGGAGATAGTGAAGCTGACCTCAATATAAATTGAGCGCTTCCTACATAGTTCCATGGACTCATGTTCCAACATGAAATTTATGCCAACGTAGTTCACCCAAGTTTGGGAGAGAATGGAATGAGGAATGATGAAAAATGGACCAATAATTGATTAAACTCACAATGTATGCAAAGGGATGCACATCGAAGCATAGAGTTGAGTGCTAAAATGCATGCCACCTAGATGCCTAATTCCATATCACGAGTCTAGGTTTTGTAAAGTGTTCTTGAGAATCATTCATCAGAGCTGATGTTGACATTAAGATTTTGAGACTTGAATACAAAGTGATTGATATAGAAAAATAAATTAGGCATCATAAGTATGAATAAATTAGAATGACATAAGATTCTAATTGCACTGATCCAATTCAAATGTGAATATCTATAACTAAGGATAATGGTAAAAAAATGACCAAAACTAGAGTTATAATGATTTACATTTAAACAAAAAAGCAAGACAAGGAAAATGATAAACATAAATGAACCTAACTTGAAATCAAGATATTATATATCAAGACTTAAGTAGGAACAAAAATGTTTAAAAAAAAAAAGGAAAGAACATATTAATGACATGAGACAAAGATATAAATACTCAAGATCCATGTGGACCATCAAGATGTACTTGGAAAAAATAAAACAAAGAAGCAAGACCAAACAAGAAAATAAAAGACCAGACACCAAACAATAATCAAATAAACACAAAATGTTTTTGAGTTTTTAATTGATTTTATGAATGTTTTTGGAATTTTCAAAGTATCTCAACTCGATTGAGATACAAAACAATCCAACTCATAAAATGGTGAGAGTGCACCAACTTAAAATGCTCACAATACGATTAGAGAGTATGATAAGAGGGACTGAGTTGACCTTGACATGAATCAAGCATGGCCTATTTAACCCCAAAATAATCCCAAGTCATAGTAATTCTATCCACACAAAAGGTGATGAAAAACTAACTAGGTCACAACAAGTTCACAAATAAAGGTGAACAACAAGACAAATGATAATAGTAATGACCTGATGATGTGGCAATGCATGATAAAAAGGCATTGTACCTAATTTTCCCATAGGTGGTTATAATTAGGAAATATTGTCATAATATTAATTTGTCCAAAGGCAAGTATAATAGGGGTTATCAAAACAATACTAATTTTGCCATATGTAGTTATAATCAATGATACCAAATAAGATTATAGATGAAATATAACTTGCCATATCAAATGTCACACTATGTTCATAGACTATCCTTCAACACTGAATTCAAAAACTATTAAAATTGGATTAAAATCCCCCCCAAAAAGGTGTAGGATGAACCAAAAGGAACCAAGATCAAAATGGGTTAAATAAGATAACTAAAAAAAAGCCTTGGTCAATAGTAAAGAAATGGTATAATAAAAATGGTATAATGAAATGATTAGAAGAAAATTGGATACAGTGGTAATAAAGTTTCCCCCAAGTAATGACTAGATCAGATTGCTCAAAAAATAGTGAGAGCATTGGATTAAGTTGCTCACAAAATGTCAAGAGCATTCAAACTTAACAATTTATTGTAAAATGGTGAG
Source organism: Torreya grandis (assembly GCA_037957365.1). Classification (NCBI taxonomy): domain Eukaryota; kingdom Viridiplantae; phylum Streptophyta; class Pinopsida; order Cupressales; family Taxaceae; genus Torreya; species Torreya grandis. The sequence goes on along the minus strand of JARHVA010000675.1, from coordinate 2,975,313 downwards.
AGCATGGGAAAGGGGTGACCAAGTTGACCTCAATAAAAGATCAGCACTACCTACATAGTCCTGAACGACCTCAAGTCAATGTAGTTCAAACAACATGGTTCATGGATCTCAATGGTATAATAATGCCTAAAAAGGGTCTATAGGGTTGTCCCCAAGAGATGAGGCATGGTAATGGCAAATGGGTGAATGGTAGATGAAAAATGGTTTTGTTGCTCTTACTAACATGGAGATGCATGTCCTAGTCAATATGTGAGGCAAAAAAAATGATCAGCTATATAAGTTTCTATCCAACACCCTTTCAGAATAACTACTCTGTTAAGAACTTGTTTCTGATCTGGATCTAAATAATATATTCATGATCTTCATAGATCATTGATTCTGATTCCTTCAAACATCAAGACAAGATATCCTTATAACCTTGATAAAGGAAAGTGCTGCTAGTGATGGTAAATAATGGTAGGATAAATGAGATAAGTGGGTAATAAATAGGTGGGTGATAATGGAATGTATAATGAATGAGAAAAAAATGAAGATCAAGACTTTTAGTCATATGTAATGTTGTTAATGCCAGATTCAACATAACTTTAGTTGTAGTGGGGCTAAAGACCTTTGAAGATGATCTTGATAGGACCATCAGATTTTTTTGTTACTTGATTTTGAGAGTAGCTACCATCTGATTATACTATAGATTGGAAGCTATTTTGATTTGATCTTTGATATTATCTTTAGTAAATAATGAAGAACTTTTGTGCTTAGCTATTGGTGCCTTAATGAGGTTTTCACCAATGAATATGTTCTGATCATCCCATAGCACCTTTGAGAAGGTTTCACAAAGAGATGTTATCTTTTGACTTTGATTGTCTTCTAGAACCTTCAAAAAGGTGTCACTAAAATATGCTGAGTTTGATCTTTGTTTATCCCCTAAAACCTTTAAAAATTTTTCACTAGGAGATTTTTCTTCTTCTGAATGAATGTGGTCTTGGTCCCCTTGATATTCTACAAATGATATGTCACTATGGATGTAGTTCAACAAAGTGTGATTCTATTGATCCCAATCAACACTTATGGGAGATGGAATGTTAATGATATGGCTATTTTTGGTGGTTATAATGGGATGGTGAAAGGTAGTACAATCCTCATAGAAGATACTAGGAGAACTTGTGTCGATGCTAAAGTAATCATCCTCAAAAACCATAGAAGGATCACACATAGATTCAAATTGATCTGTAAGGCAATTATAACCAATGTTGTAACAACCAATACTATAATCTATTTCTGACTCTAATTCTAAAGTAAGGGACTCTAAATCCAATGTCACAATTGATGTTGATTCTATTTCTAATGCTAAATCCAATGTTGGTTTAAAAATGGAACCTAAATCTAATATTGATTATTCATTTGATATGGTTGTTTTGATAATGTTCTACTGAATGCTAATTTTTTGATAAGTAATGGCTTGTGATGGCATAATGGGCTCAATAAAAACTGATTCATCTTGGAAGGGTTCAACATAGACTGACTCATCTAAGTGAAGCCCCTCAAAAAGAGGGAACCGCTCAAGGGATGTCTCGACAAAATCATGTCTGTCAAAGTGAGACTCCTTAATGAGTGGGAAAAGATCAAGAGACAACTGTACTGAGACTGGCTTGTCAAAGAGATGAGGATCTTTAAAAATAGGTAACATATGAATAGGTAACTTATCATAGTTTATCTTGTCCCAAATGGGTGTTTTAATAATAAAATGTTGGTTTTGGTTCATAATTGGTTGTAAAAGATCAATTTTGAACACATTTTGATCCTTATAAGATGGATTTTAAAGACTTAATGGTTCTTGTTTAGGCTCAAAGATTGGCATATAATATCTCTAAGTGGGGAACATCTAGTTTAGTGAGAACAATGGTTTGTGGTTCAATAATGGACTCTCCAAATATTAGACTATTGAAGAAGGGATAAAAAAAAATTAGTTCATCAAATGGAGGTTCTTCAACAATAGGTTCATCAAAAACTAGTGATGGGCCAAGAATGGTAATAACTGGATGCTTCTTAGTTTGGTTGCTTATGCAAACCTAAGGAGGAGGTCCTTAAATGGTGATGACTGGCTACTTCTTAGTTTGGTTGCTCATGCAAACCAAAGGAAGAGGTCCTAAAATGGTGATCTTGATACGTTGTGGAGTTTGATTACTTACACAAGCCAAAGTATCCAAGTCTTCCTGATAAACCCAATCATTCTAATCATGAGTTGGATCATAAGTTGGATCTTGACTGTGTTCCCATGACTAATTTTTATGAGGTGGAAGAAATATGTCTCACAAACCATATTGTCACCATAGGGGTCTTGACTAAAGTTATCAAAGTCATTTTGTGTGGCCATTCTATCATAAGTTGGATTATCCATGACTACACCATAAGTGTAGCTAGACATATCTACATTTAATGAAGAAAGATATGAAAATAGAAAGACTTAAAGTTCTGTAAACTCTAAAAAGTGGTGTTTAAAAGACAAAAGGTTCAACCTTGGTTAAAAGGGTGAAGTTGCATCTCAAAAGTAGTTTGTGCCAAGATTTGGCATAAAATAACTTAACTTCAAATGTCTAACATCAAAAGCTTTTGAATAAAGGTTGTGTTTTCCCAAACAAAGTCATGAAAAATGATGAGGATAGGCACTCGAACAAACAAACAATCAATAGTGTTCAAAATTAGATAATCATTTAGCCAAAGCTATGCAACACAAAATAAAAATATCTCTATAGCAACCCCAGGAATTAACACCTAAATAGAAATCAATCAATTTTTGGATCTAAACTTGACAATGTTAATTAAAAATGCAATGTTGAAGACTAAGATTGGACCAAACAAGCTAAAAAAGAGCAGATAGCATAATGATGCATAAACAAGGTCTAAATGGTATACATGACATGGCTTGAAACAAATGGTTTTTGATATAATGGTAAACAAGTTCTTAAAATAAATTGAGCAGCCTAATAGTGTAAGCATGCTTGAATGATGTGGTTAATTTTTTTATGTTTCAAAGACTTAAAGGAAAAAAAGATTTGACATGATTTGGGTAGCATAATGCTACCCATATTAACTCAAATACATGATTTTGACATGGCTTATGAACAAACAAATAAGTTTTATCCTCAAAGCATACCATGCAAATAATGACCAAAATACACTAATCATAATCTTCCAAATCCTAGCAAGGGTATGGCAAAATGGGGTTGACTAAAATTAATTGGTTTTTGATCATTCTAGGGAAATCAATTTCACAATGGCTTTCACATCAAATGATGTAAAAGACAAGCACAAAAATTGGGTGACCATGGTATTGGTTAGTTGTAAAAAGGTCTAGTCCTTTTTACAACCACTACGTCCTACTATTCATTCAGTGTAGTGCGATGTCCAAATGCAGATACATACCATGTGCAACTCAGAAGGATTAAGTGAAGTCAATGCTAAGAGATGAAACTATAGGTTAAATATTCCCTAAATAACTTAGGGAGGTAATGACATCCCCCTCACAAGCTAAGTTTGCATAAAAATAAAAAAAACATAAAATAGAAAGACTTTAGGTCATTGTCAAGATCACCCAAACTTTGACGAGTTTTTTGGGATCACTTTAGATGACATTATTTTTAAGCCTTGGACTAGGATTTTTGTAATAAGAATGGTGCTTTTTATTCCAAGGTTCCCTAAAGGGGAAAATTGGAAGAGCATACATGCAACATCCCTCTTTTTGCCAAACAAAATCTAACTTAAACAACTAAGTAAATACAAAAAAAATTGGAAATGTGAGTTCATTTTTAAGCCCAAATGGAAAATGAGGTGGTGTTCATTTGACCCCTTGGTCTTAGTTGTAACTTTGAAAACTAATGCTAAAAATACTTACTTAAGCACCTTAAATGTTAATTTAAGCACCACAATAGTGTTCCTAACCCATTTTTAAGCATGTAAAAGGTGATCTAAACATGTGTTTAGCAAATGTCAAGCTTGGTTCTATAACAAAAATGTTAGCATGTCCTTTAGCCTTGAAGCTATTTTGGGTTTGAAACAATAAACTTTAAAGAAAGAGCTCTTAGGTTTGTGCTTTAAAAAAAACATAGTGACTGATGTTGGTTATATAACCAATGATGGTTACACTTACTAACTGACGACAATTATCTAACCAACATTGGTTATACCAATAGTGATTGACGATGGCTATGCCAATCGATAACAATTTTACTAACCAACGTTGGTTACTGTGTAAACCCATGACAAAGAAAATTGACAAAACAAAGTTAGAAAATCAAATTACAAGAGTTTTAGTGATCCAAATGAATATTTTAAAGTTACATAATGACCTTCTTCATGTGTGGGATACATTTTGTACCACTGGGCATGCCAAGATGTAGAGAGGATTACAAAGCAAGTTAGTCAAACATTAGTCCTTAAATCATGAAAAATACATAAAGAACTAACTAACTAAGCCTATCTATTCTTATAGGAATTAGAAAGGATAACAAGAAACAAATGAAATAAATCAAACATCATATTACCTTCCAAAATGGATTCACCATACCCATGTGGCTCAAAATCATGTTCTCCCTTGATCAAGCATCCTTGTCTTTATCAACAAAGGTGGAAAACTCCTCCAATGTCTCAAGAACACTCCATAAAACCTAGGATCATGATTCCAAATCACTAAACTAGCCTATCAATGAAGCTTGTAACTAATTTTAATGGTATATTTCAAAGGATTGTGGAGACAATTCTACATAATAGCTTTGCATAAATCAAGCTTTTTTATTCATGTCCATGGCCTCTCTATTTATAAATTTTTGAGATTGGTCAGGATCAATCATGACCGTCCATCTCAAGATTGAGATGTGTGGCCATGGATAATCATAATATTTGGAATTAAACTCATAAATATCCTCAAGATAAATAAGCATTAAAGAGGCATGGGAGGCATTAACTAGGCATGGGTGGCCCATAATCTTGATATTTTATGTACTCATAGCTTGATGGATGCCACCCCATAGATGATGTCACTAGGTGATGCATATATTCAAAATCAATTTCCAATAATAAGATACTCAAAAATATCTATGGAATTATTACTTAAGTTCTTAAATTGGATTAATTTGCTTAAGTAAGTTTAATCAAGTTTAGTGCAATTATTTGGAAATTGGTGCAAAATGAATCAAAATGGTCAGAAAGTCATATTACTGGGTCATAATTTTACTATAGAGGAATTGGAAGGTGATGTTAGATGCATTGGAGATGTATTCCTATTTAGGATGTTGCCAACACCAAATAATAAAGGTACGTGATTTTTACCTATGAATTAGAAGAAAAAAGTGATCTAGAGCACTAAATAGCAAAATTGTCATTTTGACTCAAAATGATTTGATCAAAGTTAGCTAGCCCATAAAATGCATTGCCCTATTTAGGGATACTTTAACCTAAACTAGCACTTTTAAGTGACAAGTTGAAACCATTTAGGGTATTTTATGGATTTTGACCTAAAATGTGCATTTGAGTGCAATTTTAGTAAGATTGACAATTTCAACACAAATGTTGTTAGGAATTAGATGTCTACATCTAGTTGTCTCTTGTAGAAGACATGTTCAAGAGTTTTTACAACTAACTCTCTTGGCATGTTGAAGTTTTATATATTACTTATGAAATGATATGGTAAATTATTATGAAATATACATATAGTTGTCTCTTGTAGAAGACATGTCCAAGAGTGTTTACAACTAAATTTGGTTCAAAGCCTCATCTTGTTGCTAGAAAATTATAGCCTTGATCAAAACTTGATTGTGATATTTTCTCAAAGGCTAGGAATGTCATTTTAAAGGACATGATTGTTGGTCATCACCCATGGTGTATATAGATTCAAAGGTAAATGCAAGTGTGAAAAAGTCTCCAAATATTGAGGTGATTCATGATATTATCGAGGAGTTTACACATGGTGCTAGCATAATTAAAATATACAATACAACCATATGCAAGCTATGTACAATGGTCATCAAGTTGTTTAATTTATAGTACTCAGATCATAAGAATAGATATTGAAATGTAACAAGGAAAGTCTTTAATATTTTCTTGACATTCATAATTTAGGGATGATCAAAGAATATAATAGTGGATATAATAGTAAAAATTCATGCCAATTTTTGCATGGAAATTTATTGATCATTCTTGACAAGTGAGTTTTCCATTCAAAATATACTTAGGATAGGAGGTTCTGACCATGTGTACAAAGTGATACCAGATATTAGTAGATAATTGGTAGCCATAAAAGGGGAAAAACAAGTCTATATAGGTATCTGAAATGGCACTAATGACAATGACAACATTCATGGCATTACTCAAATTCCAAGTGTGTAGAGAGTTAGTGACAATGGTATAATGATTTTTTTTAATACCTATGGAAAGTTCCACCTTTCCATGATCCATTATTGATAGGGGTGGTGTAGACACTAAAATCGAGTCACATATATGCATAACTCCCTATGTCAAAACACCCCTTGAGCCCTTTTTCAATAATAATGATTAACCTCCCTAACCCATGCTTTTACCCCTCACATATTTAATTAATTTAAAATATATAATTAAGTTAATTAAAAACCCCTTTTGCCACCTTACCAGGCCACCTCATCCTAAGACTAATTCTCACCTGATGAGTCACCTCAAGACTTGGTCCCCTTATCCTAACTACCCAAGACTTGTTTTCACCCCAAAAATAAATTCCTAACCAATTATGTCCTTCTTAACCTCCTATTTCTACCATTTTGTAATGGATACCACACTTGGCATGAGGAGCAGTAGAAAACAAGATAAACATAGTAGTTTTACCTATTCTTATGTCACTGATGTCAGTTAACCCATGACCAACATTGATGGAATCATCGACATCAATTATATAAGCTAAAATCCAAACTCATGTTCAGGTCAATAGAAATCAAGAAAACTCATTCTTATTTGCATACAGGGTTTTTGCATTTAATTTTTGACATCTTGGCTTACTGTTATCTTGCACAAGTCAATCCAAATCTAGAACCAAACTCTTGAGAACTAGCAACACCTACTTGTTGTCTCTATTCAAGGCATCAGTTCAGATTACCTGATAGGAGCCATCCATCCAACACTTATCATTCAGTCACCATTATAGCTAAGTACATCACTTATTTTGTAAGTCTTTAAGTAGTTACTTTACAACTCTTTTACATGTACTATTTATTACTTTTACACATTCTTGACCGCACCCCATGGAGTTATAAAGCTTCCTTGCTTGTTTCCCCTTATTACAACACATCAAACCTCTAACTAGATCCATCCAAACATTACTCTCTCTCTCAAATTTCTCCCAACCTTTTAGACCTGACCAAAACCATTTCCCAGACCTAGAAAAGCCTTTTACAAACTCTTAGGCAATTATTTCCCCTACCGACATCAACAACCTAACTGATATCAGTCACCTTCCTCACCAACCTCGACAACATAACTAATATTAGTCATACTTCCTCACCGACCTTGACAACCTAACTGGCATTAACAACTATGGATTTCATAACCATTCTAAGACTTACCTAAACAACTTCCAAACCATAAACTGAATATACCACCTACACTCTATTATTTTATATTACACTCAGGTTGAGAATAATGGTAACATTATCTCTTTTTTACTCTCTCTTGGTTATTTATTACTCTTTTGTCTCTCAAAAGTGGACTGTCATCTATAAGGAAGTTTAACACTTCCTGGAACAAACACGTAGCTTGGCAGCCCACTTATATATCTACTAACAAACATTTTGTGTTAGTACTTTCTTACTTGCAAGTAGTCCTCCCCAGCCAAAGAGGAAAGCTCACAATGTCTAGATATGGTGTGCAAACCAATCCAGGTTCATTATAATCACTTATCCCTATCCTTCTCTATTTTTCTATAGAATTAAAATAGACAAATTTTAACAAAACATTTCTAGCACGCCCAGTGAGACCCTGGTGCTTTCCTTGGGTTCATTACTTGTTTTAAGCATTCATATAGGTGCATTATAGTGAAAATTTCATTTTTTTCACTTTCTCCTTTTTTTCTCCCTCAAAGCAAAAAATTCAACATTTTGATTTTCTGTTTAAGGACAACAAACTAAAATTTCTTCTTCCTTGCCACTCTTCTTTTTTCTTTGCCTTTAAAAGCAATTTATCATTTTTCTTACAAGTTGAAAGAATCTCTTCTTTATTTTTATTCTTGCATGTACATTAGGATAGTGAATTTAATTCTCTACTCCTATTTTATCTTTGTTTTCATTTGAATCTAAACATTTCAAATTTGGGTTTAAAACTTACTTCACTTCATTGTTTGCTTGCTACATATTAGCTCACCTAGTTAATTACAAGCATTATGAATGAATTATATTGCACCTATGTTACACAACTAAATCACACTCACGAAAAAAAACATCTAAACTCACCAAAAATAAGGCCCATTGGGATTTCATCACCTGGTGGATCACCTTACCCTACCCAGCTATCTTACTTGGATTTCACCACCAAGGAGAGAACCCACTCCGTTCTCTGGCAGAGTATAAACTCTAGATAGAAGGTATATATTGGCTAAGTGGCCTGGCTTGGCTTCAAGTCTATGAAGTATGGGGAACAAGCTCATATAACAAGCCATGCACCTGGTCTAGCATATATTTTCTCTTGAGCACTAAAACTAACTTGAAACTAGCTCTAGATTACTTTCTAGTACCTTTGATAATCAATTTTTTTTCTCATTATCTAATTAAGGTATAGGTCAATATGAGACTAAAATTAATCTCTAGAAGTTAATATTGGTGGCTGTATATTCTTTTTTTGCTTTTCTTGGAATTGGTAAGGACATTTTTCCATTGATTCACAAAATCAACACTATTTATAATACTTAGTTTGTATAACTTGTTATATCAAGTTTTTTGAGTGTTCTTCCTTCTTACATAGACCTCTTCCATCCTCTATTTTACCTAGATTAATAAAATGTAGGATTTTCCATCTCCTAATTTATCACAATGATTGACATCAATTAACTATACCGACATCAGTAGACTTTAGCTAACGACATCAGTTAATCCCACTGACATCGACAAACTTTTGCTACTGACATTGGTCATGTGACTAACATTAGTCACTGTGTAATTTTCATTTTCTCAAAATAGCAAGATAAAACAACCCACTTACTTGCACCTAAACCTAGTTTTTCCCTATTCTGTCACTAATACAGAGTATTAAGACTATTTTTACTTCTTCTTGCATAATATTGATGTGAGATCAAGCCAAAATTATTGCCAATTACGCAAGCTAGCAACCAATTCTACCTTTCCCTCTTGTTTCTAATTCTATCATGAAGCATACTTTAGATACAAAGCATACTCCAAGCCCTAACAAAATTCTCATTGTGCCTAAAGGAGGTCAGGATTTTGCTAAATTTATTGATCGTAATATGGCAGCCCTTGAACATTACCTTGCCATGAGCCGAACCCATAATTCTTCAGGTGACCAAATCTATGGTATTCCAATCTCTCTGATGGAGATAATAATAGTTTCAACTATCTCCACTATTTTCTCCATGGTTACTCAAACCACCACCTCGATAAGTAACCCAACCATAAACAATGTCCAAAGTTTAGCATTGCCAACTGCCCAATCCTACCTGAACCCTGTTATGACTTCCCTAATTTCACAATCACAAGTAGTTTAGTCAAGTCACACCCCATTTCAAAATTTGGTGGTACCCATTCCATCTACTCTCACACCTATAATTACCTGAGTTATGACTTACCCTTCATCTAGTCTAACCATGCCAATAACCCAACCTATAGTAAAAACATCCAACCAAAGTATAGTCTCTAACCAAGAGGACAAGCCCCTTTTCTTTTCACCCCCAGCCTATGACTCATCATATTTATGTTGCACTAACACAACCTCAACAAGCTATGTCATACACTCCCTCTACTTCCTATCAAGTTCCCTATAACTTAAAGGGTATTTCTAAGACTAATCCCCCTCCATACCTCATTAAGATATTGATGGACAAAATGTTTAATCTAGAGACATCCATTTTTGGTTCAAAGAATTTGTTATCTTATGATCAAATATGCAATAAACCCATCCATCCTTCTATACCTATTCACCTCTATCTAAGTCAATGGGAACTCCCCAAATTTAATTATTTCTAGAGTAAAGAGGACCCACAATAACATTTGTGAACATTTAGACATGCTTGTTATTTAATAGGACACGATGATGTGTGATTACTTCACACATTCCCTATGTCTCTTTTGGGTGCTACCTTGGATTGGTATAGCTCTATACCTAAACACTCCCTTTTCTCATTTACCCAACTTGCAAAAATATCCTTAGACCATTTCTCTATTAACATTTCTAAAAAGGTTTCTATTACAGACCTTTATTCTATTAGACAATTTGATGATGAGTCTATCGCAGATTTTGTCACTCATTGGAAAGGCTTGATAAATAAAATCTCCTTCTCCTTACCCTAACCTGAGCTTATTGAGCTCTTCTCAAGGGCATGTGCTAAACATATTTTGTCCACACTCTGAGTAAAATTTTTTTGCACATTTGATGAGGCCTTTACAATGGTGCAAAAACTTGAGATTCAGGCTATAAATGAAGGTAGAGTCAAGTTGTGTAGTAAGAATGCCAATTCCAAATTGAATGACTCCTCCTCTTCTAAAATTTCTCCTTCTAACCAAAAATCTAAAGGCTCCATCAATGCGGTGGTCATTAAATCATCTTCTCTCATAACCACAAACCAATCTAATTCCTCAACTTCCTAAAATTTGACCAAGCAATTCTAAGAACGGTATGAACAAAGACAATACACTACTATTAGGGAGTCATAGACATCCATTTTGGAAAACTTATTACAATAAGGTGTCATAAACCTTTTGCAAATCAAACCTCCTATATAGTTTGACCCCTCCCATCGTATTCCAACTTGGTACAAGGAAGATGAGTTTTACGGCTACCATCAAGTTAAAGGACATAATTATAATAACTGTAAGACATTCAAGAACATTACTCAAAACATGACTAATAGGGGTGATATCATGTTGGATAATCCTAATGTGCCCCCTGATCAAAATATGGATATGTTCAAACACCCTTTTCCTAATCATTCACCCAATCAAAATATTGTTCAGACCAAGACTAACTCATGTGATCATAATATCCATATGGTTAATATGGTCTTTCCTTTACCTATAGTTTAACCTCCCCCACAATAAGAGATACCCATTTTATCGACTCCTCCCCCACAGTGGCATTTGTTTCACCCATTCCACTCCCATGTGAGGATGAGCCTCCTTTACCACTTCTTTTTCCACTAGAGGAGCCAGTATTACCAGTTCCTTTTGCACTAATATTACCTATTATTTTACCTATGGAGGACCATGCCTTACCCATTTCATAACCACATGTTGAGGGGAACACCATTCTTGTGTTATACCATCTTCACCTACCTCTCCTCCATCAATAGAGAGTAATACCCTATCCACTCCACCTTTGCACCTTGAAGAGTGTATGTTATCCACTCCTACATTAGATGAGAGACCTATTGTGCTTACTCTAATTCCACCACTCTTACCACTTCTTTTACATATGGAGGATCATACTTGACCTATTCCTCACCCTAATTTTGAGGGAGTAATAATACCTATGCTTTACCCCCTTGAGGAACCCTCTTCACCTACCTCTCCTCCACCCATGGAAGACCATGCTTCTTCTCCTGTCTCTATCGAAGAAGACCCTATTGTAGCTCTTTCTAATCTTTGGCCTAAAGTAGCAGAGACCAAAAATTTCACTCTTTTACAAACGCCTCAACCTTCTAAAGATGTAATCGTAAGGCCTACATCAACTTCATCTAAACCCTTCTTATGGTTGGTGAAAAGTCTAGAATTTCTTGACTCCATGAATATAGATCACATGACATTTTGGGCCTAACTTAAAACTCCTTATCCAACATAATGAGTGTCAAATTTTACCACTAATCCTATCACCACCCTTTACCCCAAGGTCTTTGACAAAGTTAGAGCTTCTTCAACAAAATCACCAAAAGTTAATCCATCTATGTCATAACCCTCACACTTGTAGGCATCTACCACATTAAAGCATATCAGGGCTTTAGGCATACACCCTGTCTCTAATCTAGTTCATCCATAGGTGAAATTAGATATAACTCTCCCACCCTAAGTTAGAGTTTCACAGCCTGAACTATAGAAAAATGTTAAGCTTCCTATATCTCACTGATATTTTCCTATTCAACCCTCAACTTGACCATCAATTTTGGGACCTTATCCCTTTACTTTAGTTGGAGTATCACCAAGCCAAGCAAATCAAAAAGCTAAGTTACCTCCACTATTTCCTTTGCTACCTAGTAATCCTTTCAAATATGACACCATGATACCTAACACCAAGAAAGTGTCAGCAAAACATGTAACTCTACCACCACCAAACAAGGTGCCATGCAAAATCACTCCTATGACTCCTAAACAAAATTTATCCACTCCTATTACCACAACAAGTGTGATCTCACCCATAGGCTCTCAGACCCTTTTCCTACATCAGTTATTGCAATCTTCCATAATAACTCTTCCTCCCATTAAGCCTTAAAGTCCTCTTAAAATGAAGACATATTGGTTTAATGATACACAAGTGTGTATATATCATCATTCACTTGGACATGATACTAAGATTTGTAAATATCTCATAGTAGTCATTCGAAAACACTTTGATATCAATACTCTCTTTGTTGATGATCTTATTAACCTTCTTGTTATTCTACCTCTGGCATCCACAATGCCTCCTATTGTTCCACCTAAATTCAAACCCAAAGATGTTGTCGTACCCCCTTTGCCACCTCCTTCACCTATATTTTAGATCAACACAGTTAATGTGGCCACACGGTCACAAAACCAAAAGGATAAAGGTACAAAAAAATTCACCACCCCTTGGGCTCATCCCTTTTCCAAAGACACTCCTCCTTCAAATCCTAAGATTTCCATTTTGGGTGTCCCTAAACTAACATCTTCAAACATTATTCAAAGCTCGATGGTGAAATAACTTCACCAAACTCCTATGAAAATGTCCTTGTATGAGTTAATCCAAAACTCATCCCAACACCATTAAGATTTTATTAGTGACTTAAAAGAATTTGAGGTACAACTTGATGATCCCCAACCTCTTACAACTTTGGTTAGCTCCCTTAATTCCATCTCCCTAATTTATTTTAGTAATTCAAAAATTCCACTTCAACACCCTAAAGATCAAGATTCTACCCTTTTTATTACCGTATATATTGATCAAAATCATGTCAAGAGAGTCATGATCAATGGGGGAGCTAGTATTAATATTATTTCCACCCATGCCTATAAACAACTAGCTCTTTCCAAGAATTGATGTCTCAAACTGATGCGGTACTCCACTCTTTTAACGATACCACAACTACTATGATGGGCACTATTGTCTTACATATCTGTGTAGGTCCCCATAAAATTTTTGAGCTATTCTATGTTGTAGAAGGATATTTCCAATATAACATCCTACTTGGACAACCTTGGATACATGTTATGGCATGTGTACCCTGAACTTTACACTGTTGTGTCAAGTTTGAACATGATGGGCAAGTGTATGTTATACCTATTGACCCACCTCTATTTAAAACATGCAACATGACTTATAGTCCCAATGATTTTATTATTCCATTAAAGACATCATCTTCCCCACATGATACTTCTAAAGCTTCCATAAGCTCCACTACACCGATTACATAGATACTGGCAACATAAATTCTTGACACAGATCCCATGGAGGAAACTTTTAAATGTTTGTCACTCAGAGAATATCATTTGTTGATGCTTGACATGTTATATACTCCACAAGAGTATGGAAATATTCACATGCACCCAAATTATGATCCCTGCATTTGGATGGTCATCCCTTATGCCCCCCCAACCTTCAAACTAATTTCACATATGGGGGAATTGATCAAGATCCCACTGTTGATAATCCATCCTCTTCACCACAATCATTTACCTATGAATTCTCTTTCCTAAGCAAGCCTATTTTTGCACACACCTATCTCTATTAGTGTGCTTGGAAAGGATTTGGTTTGGGTCATTATGAGTAGGGTGTCCATATGCCTATTAAATATCCCATGAGCAAAACCATTGAAAATGTCAAAAAGAGGCATGGAGTGGGATATGAGAACCAACTAAAATCACTAAAACTTCCCATGAACCAATTATTGAAGAGCTAATCTCTCCCTCTCCACATTCTTCTCGACCATCACCTATCAAATTATAGGTATCTATACCTCCTAATTTTTTTTTTCAATAAATGCCATCTATTTGGGGCCTCTCACCTATCACCAGGGTAAGGAAATAAGGTCCCTTCCTCTTGTTCATCCTAAAATAATTGATGAAGACTCTCTCGCTATTAACACTATCCAATGTCAAGATGATGATGTTATTCTCACATACATGGGTACAGATGATTCCTATATCTAATGATCATTCCCATATGGAACATAGGCTATGTTAAATGAATCAACCATTGACATCAATTTAACCTCTTAGGATAACCTTCATGTCCTTAAGATTGGCCAATCTTTGGATTCCTCCAATCAAGCTAATTATGTCACATTTATTAATAACCATAACAAAGCCTTCACTTGGTCTTATAATGACATGCCTGGTATTGACCCCTCTATTGTTACCCATAACATTATTGCCAATTGAGATGCTAAACCTGTTAAGGAAAAACTTCACAAGATACATCCTCATATTACTTTCCTTGTCAAAGAAGAGCTCCAATGCCTACTTTTTGTTAACTTTATCCAACCCATTGACTACCTGTAATGGATTTAAAATATCATTTCTATCACAAAAGTGACTGGTAGAATTTTTATTTACACTGACTATCATGACTTAAACCTCATTTGTCTAAAAGATGACTTCATATTTCCAAGTATCAACCAAATTTTTGATCTAATAGCCAACCATGAGATGCTATCACTTATAGATGGGTTGTTTGGATATAATCAAATCCTAGTTGCTCCTAAGGATCAACATAAGACAACCTTCATTACCCCATGGGGGAGTTTTTGTTATCGGGTCATGCCTTTTGGTTAGAATAATGTTAGTGCCACCTACCAATGGGCTATGACTTACATCTTCCATGATCTCCTACATAAAATTATGGAAGGTTACATGGATGACTTACTTGGAAAGTCTAAACTTTGCCAAGATCACTTGATGATTCTCAAAATCATATTTACTCATCTCCTCCAATATAACATTTGACTAAACCAAAGAAATGTGTCTTTGGTGTCCTTTTCGATAAGATCTTAGGATTTATCTTTTCTCTCTATGGTATTGAAGTTGACCATACTAAGGTTAGAGAAATACTAGAGATGCCTCCACCTGCTGATATCAAACAACTCCTCAACCTACAAGGTAAACTTCAGTCAATCCACCACTTCATCTCCCAGTTGTTAGATCATTGCCAACCCTTTCACCATCTCCTCAAAAACGATGTCTCCTTCCATTGGAATATAGATTTCTAGGAAGATTTTGATGCACTCAAATAATATCTCCTTTCCCCACCAGTTCTTATTCCACTTAAGGAAAATCAACTTTTGTACCTTTACATCTCTACAACATACCATTATCTAGGTGCTATGATTTCACATCGAGATAATCACCATCGAGAATGGGTGGTTTAATACATAAGCCACACATTTATTTATTATGAGACTCGATATACCCATACCAAAAAACTTTACCTTGTATTATTCTTTTCAGCCTCCAATCTTTGCCATTATCTCTTAAATCATAAAACCTATGTGGTCACCCATACTGATCCCCTTAAATACATGCATTCCAAGCCATATCATAACCAACATGTAGCTCAGTGGATAATGCTCCTTGATGAGTTTGACTTAGAGTTTATTCAACAAAAGTATATCAAAGGGCAATCAATCACTGACCAATTAGCTGCCACCCCTTTACCTGACAACCAACCTTCAAATCTCAAATTCCCTAATGAATCCATCAAAATGCTTTCCACTAATGACATCTCCTATCAAATGATGATGTTCTTCGATGGGTATAAGTATCAATATGGTGGGGGTGTAGGAGTCATTCTTATTCCTCTAGATGGTGAGCCTATGCCTTTGTCATTTAAACTAGATATTGAATGTACTAACAACATGGATGAATATGAGGCTTTGATCTTAGGGCTTCAAATAGATCTCTTCTTGGGTGTCAAGTTCATAGCCATTTTTGGTGATTCTTAGTTAGTGGTTAATCAAGTTAATGGTTCCTACCTATGCAAAAATGAAATTCTACAGTAGTATAAACATCATGTAGATACCCTATGGGGATCATTTAAATCTTATCTCTTACAAACTATTCCTTGTTCTACAAACAAGTTTGTTGACATAATGGATTCACTGCTTCACACATACCCTCTTCATCCTCTTCCTAAAAAATCTGTCACTGTGCATCGCTTAACATTACCATCCTATGCATCAGCTGAGATCCTCTTCATCAGGAATGTGACATCCCACCCACATGAATTATGGCACAAACAACTCACATATTATCTTTCCTTTTCTATTAACCCTTCTGATCTCTCTAATAATGGGAGATGTGCCTTCATAAAACATGCCACTCATTACACTATGCTAGGGGGACTTCTCTATAAGTGAGGTTTTGATGGTCTCCTCCTTAGATGCCTCACTAGTACTAAGATTCCCTTTGCTATTAAGGAAATCCATGACAACATTTATGGAGGACATTTCAATGGTCATGTAGTTGCCAAGTGTATCCTTCAACTCGGCTATTATTGACCAACCCTCCATCAAGACTGTGTTGATTATGTTTGGCATTGCATCAAATGTCAACCACACATTAACCTCCTTCACATTATGAGTTATATGTTACAAATCACCAAAGAATTTTGGCCCTTCTCCCAGTGGGGATTGGATTTAATCGAGGAGATTAACCCTCATTCATCCCTCCATCACTATTCTATCATTACTACCACAAAATAATTCACCAAGTGGGTTGAGGCTATTCCTTTCATCTCTACTAAGGCTGACAAAATTATTGACATTATCAACCACCACATCATCTATCATTTTGGTGTCCCCTATAAAATTATATTAGATAATGGCAAATCTTTCAAAAATAAGACTATCCAAAGTCTTTGTGATACATTTAGAATTAAATTAAGCTTCTCATCACTGTACTATCCACAAGCAAATGGATCAGTAGAAGCTTCTAAAAAAACATTAACCATAATTCTCATGAAGGTAGTCAATGATACAGGCAAGGATTGGCACACACATATTATTTTTGATTTATGGGCTTATCGCACTAGCATTCGAACCCCTACAGGTACTATACCTTTTGCCTTGGTCTATGGGATGGAGGCTATTTTGCCTCTTAAGGTTTAGATTCCTTCTCTTCACATTTATCTAAAATACATACTTACTAATGATGACTTTCACGAAGAATGTTTGGCTCAACTTGAATTTCTTGATGAACACCATCTCATAGCCTTCAATCACCTTCAAATCTGTCAAGAGTGTATCAAATGTGCTTATAACAAAAACCTCAAAGAGCAAGATTTAAATATTGGTGATCTCATCTTAATAGAAAATCAACGTGTGACAAATATGGAGAAAATCAAATGGGGTAAGTTTTCTCCTAATTGGATTAGACCCTACATCATAACTCACAAGTATGGCTTAAGAACTTATCACTTGTCCACTACACTTATGACCATTCTTTTTTTAAATAGGCATCATTTCACCTTATAATTAACTTGCACTCACCCCTTGAGCACCCCTATTACATTCATCTCCCTTCCTCTTAACCCTTACTCCTATACACTTAGTTAACTTATGAGGTGATATCTTCTTTCCATCAAAGTGGAAAACTCCTAAGCCTCTATAGACTTGTCCATGACTAAAAAAATAAAAAAAATAAAAATGGGATATGTAGACAAGTTCTAATCTCTAAGGTCACGTTTCTCAATGTAGACTGCTCCCTTGACAGATAGCTACGTAAATTCTATTTGATACTATCAATAGACTGCTCCCTTGAAGGATAACTATTTAAACTTGTTGTCCCCCAAAAATATCACTCATTTTTGGGACAACATTTGAACTATTTTGGTCCTACAGACCAAAATCCTCTCTTCCCCTTTCAAAAATTATTCTGAGCATTCAGGTTCTTCATTTTTCAAAGCTTTCTCAGAAATCTACAGACTCTGTAGGCTTAAAACTACGGACTCTGTAGGCTCATTTCTACAGACTCTTTCAAGGCTCGAGATAAAACTTAGAGAAAACTATGGACTAAATTTTATGAAATTCATAGGTTGATTTCTATGGACTCTGCAGGAAAGAAGCAAGCTCTCAGCACTTAGGCGATTTCAAGGTTGGTTCAACGACAAGGTTCAACCAAAATATCCATCAGCAAGCTTCTAAGTAAGGATTGAACCATTGAACCATTAAACTGTTGAACCTTGAACCATTTTGGTTTAACAGGTTCAATGGGTTCAAAGGTTCAATGTCATCAGCAAGAGTTAAGTGCATTTGTCAAGGTACAAAGTTTAACCGCTTCAAGGTTCAACGGCTTCAAAACACTTATCAAAGAGAAGGCTTGAACCATTGATCCGTTAAACCACTTTGGTTCAAAGGTTCAATGGGTTCAATGGTTCAACAAGTTTAATGATCAAATGGTTCAACGCGTTTGGTTCAAAAATATCAAAAGGACATAGCCAAATAAAAAGAATGAACCGATTGAACCGTTGAACCTTGAACCAAAAGGTTCAATAAGTTCACAGGTTCAAAGGTTCAAAGGTTCAACCAATACGATGAAGATCAAAGAGCTTAGAAAGAACAAGTGATGGACAAAGGATGAACCAATGAACTGATTGAACCTTGAATCGAAAGATTTCAAAGTTTAATGGTTCATGGGTTCAAAGGCGGCCTTAGTCAAGGAAATAAGCAGGAGACAGGTGGTTCAATGGATGGTTCAACCAAGGAGCAGGAAAGCGATTGAACTAATAAAGTGATTGAACCAATAAAGCGACTGACCAAAAAGATAGAATTCCTTTAGATTTGTTCAAAGGCTGATAGGGAACATTTCCTTCAAACTTTTTGTCTGAAGAAAATTATTAAGTAAAAGAGCCGTTGGAATTCTTTAGGAAGTGTTTTCTGTAGGAAAATGACTAAGGCAAAAATCCTTCAGACATTTTTTCTGAAGGAATTCACCTGGGAAGAGAGCCTGAAAAAAGTGAAGGAAAAGCCTAACTGAAGAGAAAATCCCATGAAAAAATACCTAATGGAGAAAGACAAAGTGCAATGGAAGCTGCCACGTGTCATCTTCCACAGAACCCTCAAAAGGTTTCTAAAGCTTTTATAAGTTAAGCAGAATACGTCACGTGTCCTATTATGACTCAGTGAAATGTGACAAGTGTTTGCATCTGCGTTCCCCTTTTAAAGTTGCTCAGGCAAGATGTGTCATGGATCCCATTTTTTGTAAGTTTCTAATGAGTTTCATGACAGTGAAACTTGCCACTTGTCAAAGACGTAGAAAGGACCCCCCAAAGACTTAGACAAGAAGGGCTAGAAAGGACAAAGAAGCAACATGGATGATTTCAAAGGCAAGTTCAATTAAAGTGATGGTTCAACCAGAGAGCAAAGAAATGCTTAAGTAGTGAAGAGAGGAGCGAGACCAAAGGACCAAAAATATTTTCAAAAGAGTTATTTCTAGTAGGTGAAACAATGGATCAAGTAGACTTCTGAGTGCACCAAATAAAGGATGCAAGCCTATTTTTCTTCCACGAAGTAATGGTGAATTGGATAGCTACGTAGACATTAGGAAAATGACAAGATAGTACATACTAAGAAGAGACATATTAAAAGAATGGACATGCCATAGTTATGGCAATGCATTGTTCCCAACATGGTCCCTTCAGACAGAACTGAAGGTGCATTAAAGGCATTCAATTTGGCATGGACCTTTTTCATGAAAATAAGCACCCAAGTCTTTCTTGAAGTGCTATATATTGTAAACTCTTTTATTGTTATAAAAGAGATATTTTTGACCACAAAAGCAAAACTCTGCCCATATTGAAAGGCAGTTATTGAGACTTTGAGCTCAGATTGTATTTCATATTATTTTATCTGAATGAGAAAGCAAGTTACTTGCAGACTTTGTGCTATCATAACTTGTGCTATTTTTAGAATTTTTTTCTTATGTCTATTTCCTGAGATCATTCTTGTTTATTTGATTTAACAAGCGGAACTAGTGGAAGTGATAAGGAAGGTGTCCTGAAGCCAGCTATTTTCAAACTTTATGCTATCATAGTTGTCTTCAGTGTGTGTTTATTTTTTATTTTTGTGTAAAGGACCTTGGGATGACTTTGTGCCCCCATTGTTCTTTGAATCTCACTCTAGGGTAGTCAAGGTGGAGACTTTGTGCTACATTTTAGATTGCTAGTTTCTCTATACTTAGTTACCAGTCACTTGTTATCAAAAAGATTCTTGTTGCCTGCAAGAACAAGCATTTCTAAAAGAAGAGAAGTGCCTTTTATTGCTTCACCAGGATTTCTACTATCTAGGAAGGGATTTGGATCTTGGATAAATGTTACTTCTAAAAGAAGAGAAGTACCTTCACCAATCACCCAAGATTTCTCCTCTGTTTGTGAGCATCATCTCTAAAAAAAGAGAGATGGATGGTTTGTTCTACCCTTGTGTGTTACTTTCTACTTATATATATAGTATATAGCCACTGTATATTTAATAGGGAACCTCCCTTTGATGAGAGGAGAGATTTTTCCCTTGTTGATGTAGTAAAATTGCACACCTGGATGACCAATCTCCCTATGCTGTGGTGATAGGAACTATTTTGCTCACCAGTTAGCTGGTTGACAAAATATTCACCCAACAGTTTTTGGTGACTCCACTAGGGATGAACATGTAGTCTGAAGCCTCGAGTTTCTGATTAAATCAATCCCTACCCTTATCCATTATAGTCTCTAGCGACTCTATTTTGTGTCTTACCCATTATCATTATAGCCTTACCATCTTCCTCCATCTCTGTTATATTATCTAGTCTACAAAATCAGAGCTACTAGAAAAGAGTGCATAGTTTGAAGCCTCAAGCCTTAAGCTAAAGCAGGGCCAATTCTTTTCTATTTTTGTTTTGCAATCTGGGCACTCCACCTTGATTTGTTATCCCTATTTTTCATAATTAAATCATGGTAGTTCAAGGCTCTTCGGGTAACTCTTTTGGCCCACTCAAATTGACTCCACCTCTGCATGAACTTCCATGCAACTCAAGAAAGAACTTCCCCAAATTCTGTGGAGATGGGAGAGTTCACCCTAATAAACACATTACAGCCTTTAGCATAGCCTTTGGTGTGATAGGGGTGGAATTTGAATACGTGGCAGTCAGGATTTTTGTGGAGACCCTACAAGGTGCTACTATAGAGTGGTTTTACCATATGCAAGCTAGATCAGTGACTGACTGAGACACACTTAAAGCCAAGTTTGAAGTAAGGTTCAGGCCTATAGAAGATGCACATGCCTTGCTAGCCCAGCTCACATAAATGAAGAAAGAACCTCATGAGCCTATGAGGGAATTCATTTCCAAGTTCGACAAGCTGAGGCACATGATTCCTATGATTTCCTAGCTGACACCTCAGAATCTCAAGTGTTTCTTCATCAACTCACAACTGCCTGAAGTGAGTTTCTTGCTGAGACAGGCTAGACACATAGACCTTGTTATTGCTCAGGACTTGGCTACTGAGCTAGAAGATGACCTTATCTTGGTAGGAAAAATAAGGAGAGATCCTAACAGAGGTAAATCCTTTTCATCTTCTGAGTATCCATTTACAGGCACCATGGATCAAATGGTACAAAAACTGGCAAATGAACTGCTAGCCTTGAAAAGGCAAATGGCCCAAAGTATGTTTGTTCCTCCTAATCAAGATATGCCAAGGAGGGCATTTTAGAATCAGCCATAACAACGTAATTCCACCAGGAATCAAGGGTAGCCAAATCATCTTCCTCCCCCACAAAGGAACCTTGCCCTTGAAGTGCCTCCAACCAACTCAGTAGTTGTATATCTGGAAATAGAACATGATTTCTCTTTCCAACCTAAGTTTGAGCAAGAAAATGAAACTGATCTCTTCATAGAGGATCAAGAAGAATCAGCTGGCAACTCCCACATTGGTTTCTAAAATTACCAAGATGAACCCAAGTGAAAGTGAAGTAGTCAAAGGATCATTTGCAGTATTCACTTGGTCTGAGAATTAGTCAACCCAGCAGGCTGACAAAGAAAAGATAGAGGAGCGATCTCAACTAGCAATTTCAATTACTAAGTAGAGAACCCATCTTCCTTTCTAGTCAAAGGACCCTGTGATTGCCAAAAAAGTAAGTACATCAAACATTTTTGAACCTTCTACTTCAAATTCACAGACCAGTCCTCCCCCTCCCAAAAACCAAAAGGATGAACTCCCATCCCATTTTCTAAGTCCATTTTAGTAATCTGATATAATTGATCATGTCAAAAAATCCAAAATTTAAATGACTGAATTTGAATTCTTGCAAGCCAATCCTGAGAAGTTAAACATTGGTGGAGAACTAAGTGTGGACCTGTCTGAGACAAAAATTGTGGCTACCCAAATGTCAACCCCTGCAACTCAAATTCTATTTGAGCCTTCAGGCAGTGGTAATTACTTCTTGACCATAAAGGATGCTCATGTCTCAGCTGATGAAAGTCCCGTAGCTGGCAATCCAAGATTTGATCCAAAAAAGGAATCAAAAGAATTGGTAGGGCACATTACAAATGAAGAAGGATCTTCCATCTCCAATGAAGAGAAATCTAATAGAAGATTAGCTTTTGATGATGTTTGGATCCTAGAATCTAATGGCAATGATTCTTCCATTAATGCTGGAGTTGGGATTGTGTCAATATCTCCTCAAGGAGATATTTTTCCTTCATGCAAGTTGTAGTTCAGCAATACCAACAACATAGCTAGATGTGAATCTCTGTTGCTCAAATTGAAGACTACTCAGGATGAAGATATCAAACTCCTTCACACCAAAGGAGATGTTGAGTTGTTGGTTTGTCAGGAGTTTGATGCAAACAATCAAAGCATATGCTAGACTAGACCAACAGAATAACAAGCTATGGTAGTAGACCATATTCCTGTACTCCAAAGTCAGCAAAAGGAACTCTTCACCAAGAGAGCAAGGAGTTATGGTTTTTAGTTTGAAGAGCACGTCCTACCATGGGGCAAGAAGAAGAAAGAGCCAAGAGGAAGACATAAAAAATTGGTTTCCTGGTGGAGAGTTCCATTCACCCACCACTGTTTCTAGGGACAAAATGATTTCCTACTGGTTTATCAGGATGGCACACCATTTTCACTATCTCACAGTGGGTGGCATCTGAAGTGCTTCAAATCTTGAGGCATCAGATAAGATCATCTATACATATGTATATTTGTATAGTCTTTAGATCTATTTTATGCTTTTCATTTTCATTTTTGGCACCTTTCTTTTTTGGGTAGCATGACTCCATAGCCCAATGGCATACTTCAAGGCACCAAAGATTCTGGTTTCTACTCCCCTTAGTTGTTTCAAAATTTTAACTTAGGGAATTTACCCAACTGGGGCCAGCTATTGTCCCCCAAAAATATCACTGATTTTTGGGACAACATTTGAACTATTTTGGTCTTACAGACCAAAATCCTCTCTTCTCCTTTCAAAAATTGTTCTGAGCATTCAGGTTCTTCATTTTTCAAAGCTTTCTCAAAAATATACGGACTCTACAGGTTTAAAATGATGGACTCCACAAGCTCATTTCTACAAACTCTTTCAAGGCTCGAGAGAAAACTTAGAGAAAACTATGGACTCAGTTCTACGAAATTCACAGGTTGATTTCTATGAACTCTAAAAGAAAGAAGCAAGCTCTCAACACTTAGGCAATTTCAAGGTTGGTTCAACAACAGAGTTCAACCAAAATGTCCATCAACAAGCTTCTAAGCAAGGATTGAACCATTGAATCGTTGAACCTTGAACTATTTTGGTTCAATGGGTTTAATGGGTTCAAATGTTCAATGTCATTAGCAAGAGTTAAATGCATTTGTCAAGGTTCAAAGTTCAACTGCTTTAAGGTTTAATGACTTCAAAACACTTATCAAAGAGAAGGCTTGAACCATTAAACCGTTGAACCATTGAACCACTTTGGCTCAAAGGTTCAATCGGTTCAATGGTTCAATAGGTTCAACAACCAAATGGTTCAACACATTTGGTTCAAAAATATCAAAAGGACTTAGCCAAATAAAAAGAATGAACCGATTGAACTGTTGAACCTTGAACCAAAAGGTTCAATGAGTTCACAAGTTCAAAGTTTCAACCAATACGATGAAGAACAAAGAGCTTAGAAAGAATAAGTGATGGAAAAAGGATGAACCAATGAACCAACTGAACCTTGAATCAAAAGAGTTCAAAGTTCAATGGTTCATGGGTTCAAAGGTTCAAAGGTGACCTCAGTCAAGGAAAGAAGCAACAAATAGGTGGTTCAACGGATGGTTTAGCCAAGGAGCGGGAAAGCGATTGAACCAATAAAGTGATTGAACCAATAAAATGACTAACCAAAAAGATAGAATTCTTTCGAATTTGTTCAAAGGTCGATAGGGAACATTTCCTTCATACTTTTTGTCTGAAGGAAATTATTAAGTAAAAGAGCCGTTAGAATTCTTTTGAAAGTGTTTTTCATGGGAAAATGACTAAGGCAAAAATCCCTCAGAAATTTTGTCTGAAGGAATTCACCCAGGAAGAGAGCTCAAAGAAAGTGAAGGAAAAGTCTGACTGAAGAGAAAAGCCCATGGAAAAATGTCTGATAGAAAAAGACAAAGTGCAGTGGAAGCTGCCACGTGTCATCTTCTATAGGACCCTCAAAAGGTTTCTAAAGCTTCTATAAGTTAAGAAAAATACGTCACGTGTCTTGTTATGACTTAGCTAAATGTGACAAGTGTTTGCATCCACGTTCCCCTTTTGAAGTTGCTCAGGCAAGACGTGTCATGGATCCCATTTTTCATTAGTTTCTAATGAGTTTCATGACAATGAAACTTGCCACTTGTCAAAGATGTAGAAAGGACCCCCCAAAGACTTAGACAAGAAGGGCTAGAAAGGACAAAGAAGAAACATGGATGATTCCAAAGGCAAGTTCAATTAAACCAATGGTTCAACTAGAAATCCAAGAAGTGCTTAAACAATGAAGAGAGGAGCGAGACCAAAGGACCAAAAATATCTTCAAAAGAGTTATTTCTAGTAGGTAAAACAGTGGATCAAGTAGACTTTTGAGTGCACCAAATCAAGGATGCAAGCTTATTTTTCTTCCATGAAGTAATGGCAAATTGGAAAACTACATAGACATTAGGAAAAAGACAAGACAATCCATACTAAGAAGAGACATATTAGAGGAATGGACATGCCATAGTTATGGCAATGCATTGTTCCCAGCATGGTCCCTCCAGACAGAATTGAAGGCACATTGAAGGCATTCAATTTGGCATGGACCTTTTTCATGAAAATAAGCACCCAAGTCTTTCTTGGAGTGCTATATATTGTAAACTCTTTTATTGTTACAAAAGAGATCTTTTTGACCATAGAAGCAAAACTCTGCCCAAATTGAAAGGCAAATACCGAGACTTTGAGCTCAGATTATATTTCATATTATTTTATCTAAATGAGAAAGCAAGTTACTTGCAGAATTTGTGCTATCATAGCTTATGCTATTTTTAGGAAAATATTCTTATGTATATTTCCTAAGAGCATTCTTGTTTATTTGATTTAACAAGCAGAGCTAGTGGAAGTGATAAGGAAGGTGTCCTAAAGCCAACTATTTTTAGACTTTATGCTATCATAGTTGTCTTTAGTGTGTGTTTATTTTTTGTTTCTATGTAAAGGACCTTGGGATGACTTTATGCCCTTATTATTCTTCATATTTTACTCTAGGGCAGTCAAGGTGGAGACTTTGTGCTACATCTTAGATTGCTAGTTGTTCTGTACCCAGTTACCAGTCACTTGTTATCAGAAAGATTCCTGTTGCCTGCAAGAACAAGCATTTATGAAAGAAGAGAAGTGCCTTCTATTGCTTCACCAAGATTTTTACTATCTAGGAAGGGTTCTGGCTCTTTGATGAATGTTACTTCTAAAAGAAGAGAAGTAACTTCACCAATCACCTAAGATTTCTCCTATGTCTATGAGCATAATCTCTAAAAAAATAGAGATGGATGGTTTGTTTTACCCCTTTGTGTTACTTTCTGCTTATATATATAGTATATAGCCATCGTATATTTAATAGGTAACCTCCCCTTGATGAGAGGAGAGATTTGTCTCTTGTTGATGTAGTAAAACTGCACACTTAGATGACTAATCTCCCTATGCTGTGGTGATAAGAACTATTTTGCTCACCAATTAGCTGGTCAAAAAAATATTCACCCAATAATTTTTGGTGACTCTGCTGGAGATGAATGTGCCGTCTAAAGCCTCAAGTTTTAGATTGAATCAGTCCTTACCCTTATCCATTATAGACTCTAGAGACTCCATTCTATGTCTTACCCATTATCATTATAGCCTTACCATCTTCCTCCATCTCCATTATATTATTTGGTCTATAAAACCAGAGCTGCTAGAAAAGAGTGTGCAGTTTGAAGCCTCAAGCTAAAGCAGGGCCAGTTCTTTTCCATTTTTGTTCTGCAATCTGGCCACGCTACCCAAATTTGTTATCCCTATTTTTCATGATTAAATCATGGCAGTTTGAGGCCCCTGGGTTAACTCTTTTGGCCCACTCAACTTGACTCCACCTCTGCATGAACTTCCATGCAACTCAATAAAGAACTTCCCCAAATTCTTTGGAGATGGGAGAGTTCACCCTGATGAACACATTGTAGCCTTTAGCATAGCCTGTAGTGTGATAGAGGTGGAATTTGAAGACGTGGAAATCAAGCTTTTTGTGAAGACCCTACAAGGTGTTATTGTAGAATGGTTCTACCATCTGCAAGCTAGATCAGTGACTGACTGGGACACACTTAAAGCCAAGTTTGAAGCAAGGTTCAAGCCTGCAGAAGATGCACATGCCTTGTTAGCCCAACTCACATAGATGAAGAAGGAACCTCATGAGCCTATGAGGGACTTCATTGCCAAGTTTGACAAGCTGAGGCATAGGATTTCCATGATCACCTAGCCAACACCTCAGAATCTCAAGTGTTTCTTCATCAACTCATAGCTGCCTGAAGTGAATTTCTTGCTGAGATGGGCTAGACACATAGACCTTGTTGCTGCTCAGGACTTGGAAACTGAGCTAGAAGATGAACTTATCTTGGTAGGAAAGATAAGGAGAGATCCAAATAGAGGTAAATCCTCTTCATCTTCTAAGTATCTATCTACATGAACCATGGATCAGATGGTGCAAAAGCTGGTAAATGAACTGCTAGCCTTGAAAAGGCAAATGGCCCAAAGTATGTTTTCTCCTCCTAATCAAGATATGCCAAGGAGGGCATTTTAGAATCAGCCATATCAAGGCAATGCCACCAAGAATCAAGGGTAGCCAAATCATCTTCCTCCCCCACAAAGGAACCTTGCCATTGAAGTGCCTCCAACTAACTCAGCCCTTAAAGCGACTCCCACATTGGTTTCTAGAATTACTAGGATGAACCCATAAGTGAAGGTGAAGCAGTCAAAGTATCATATGCAGTATTCACCCAGTCCAAGAATTAGTTAGCCCAGCAAGCTAACAAAGAAAAGATAGAGGAGTGACTCCAACCAGTAATTTCAATTGCTAAGTAGAGAACCCCTATTCTTTTCCAGTCAAAAGACCCGGTGATTGCCAAAAAAGTAAGTACATTGAATATTTCTACACCTTCTACTTCAAATTCATAGACCAGTCCTCCCCCTCCCAAAAACCAAAATGATGAACTCCCATCCCCTCTTCCAAATCCATTTTAGTCATCTGATATAATTGATCATGTCAAAAAATCCAAAATTCAAATGACTAAATTTTAATTCCTGTAAGCCTATCTTGAGCAGTTAAACATTAGTGGAGAACTAAGTGTGGACTTATCTGAGGCAAAAATTATGGTCACCCAAACATCAACCGTTGCAGCTCAAATTCTATTTGAGCTTTCAGGTAGGGGTAATTACTTCTTGACCATAGAGGATGCTCATGTCTCAGCTAATGAAAGTCTCGTAGCTGGCAATCTAGGATTTGATCCAAAAAAGGCATCAAAAGAATTGGTAGGTCATAGTACAAATGAAGAAGGATATTCCATCTCCAATGAAGAGAAATCTGATAGAATATTAGCTTTTGATGATGCTTGGATCTTGGAATCTGATGGTAGTGATTCTTTCACTAATGATGGAGCCAAGATTATGTCGATATCTCCTCAAGGAGATATTTTTCCTTCATGTAAGTTGTAGTTTAGCAACACCAACAACATAGCTAGATGCGAATCTCTATTCCTCAGATTGCAGAATTCTCAGGATGAAGATATCAAACTCCTTCACATCAAAGGAGATGTTGAGCTACTAGTTTGTCATGAGTTTGATGCTGAAAATCAAAGCATGTGTTGGACTAGACCATCATAACAACAAGCTATGGTGGTGGACCATACTGTTGTAATCCAAAGTCAGCAAAAAGAAATCTTTACCAAGAGAGCAATGAGTTATGGTTTTCAGTTTGAAGACCACGTCCTACCATGGGGCAAGAAGAAGGGGCCAAGAGGAAGACACAAAAAATTGGTTTCCTGGTGGAGAGTTCCATTTGATCATCACCGTTTCTGGGGACAAAATGGTTTCCTACTGGTTTATCAAGATGGCACACCATTTTCACTATCTCACAGTGGTTGACATCTAAAGCGCTTTAAATCTTGAGGCATTGAATAAGATCATCTGTACATATGTATATTTATATAGTCTTTAGTTCTATTTTATGCTTTTCATTTTCATTTTTTGTGCCTTTCTTTTTTGGGTAAAATGACTCCATAGCCCAATGGCATACTTCAAGGCACCAGAGATTCTAGTTTCTACTCCCCTCAGTTGTTTCAAAATTTTAACTAAGGGAAGTTCCCCAACTGGAGCCAAGTGTTGTCCCCAAAAAATATCACTCATTTTTGGTACAACATTTGAACTATTTTGGTCTTACAGACCAAAATCCTCTCTTCCCCTTTCAAAAATTGTTCTGAGCATTCAGGTTCTTCATTTTTCAAAGCTTTCTCAGAAATCTACGAACTCTGTAGGCTTAAAACTATGGACTCCACAGGCTCATTTCTATGGACTCTTTCAAGGCTCAAGAGAAAACTTAGAGAAAACTACGGACTCAGTTCTATGGAATTTATAGATTGATTTCTACAAACTCTACAAGAAAGAAGCAAGCTCTAAGTACTTAGGTAATTTCAAGGTTAGTTCAATGACAAGGTTCAACCAAAATGTCCATCAACAAGCTTCTAAACAAGGATTGAACCATTAAACCGTTGAACCTTGAACAATTTTGGTTCAATGGGTTCAATGGTTTCAAAGGTTCAATGTCATCAACAAGAGTTAAGCGCATTTGTCAAGGTTCAAATTTCAACCAATTCAAGGTTCAATAGATTCAAAACACTTATCAAAGAGAAGGCTTGAACCATTGAATCGTTGAACCATTGAACCACTTTGGCTCAAAGGTTCAACTTGTTCAATGGTTCAATAGGTTTAATGACTAAATGGTTCAACGCATTTGGTTCAAAAATATCAAAAAAACTTAGCCAAATAAAAAGAATGAACTGATTGAACCGTTGAACCAAAAGGTTCAACGAGTTCATAGGTTCAAAGGTTCAACCAGTACGATGAAGATCAAAGAGCTTAGATAGAACAAGTGACAGATAAAGGATGAACCAATGAACCGATTGAACCTTGAACCAAAAGAGTTCAAAGTTCAATGGTTCATGGGTTTAAAGGTTCAAAGGCAACCTTAGTCAAGGAAAGAAGCAACAGACAGGTGGTTCAACAGATGGTTCAACCAAAGAGTGGGTGTTGGGTTGTGGAGCTAAAAGCTTCACTGATGCAGACATGGAGGAGGTTGCAGAAGAGTTGCAGAGTGTCACAGACACCGGCATCAGTCAGGCCAACCGACGATGGCAGGAAGGAGATAGAAGGCAACCGACGTCGATCATGGATCGGCCAGCGTTGGCACCCCCAGGCGGACAGGGACCGACATCGGTCGCCTGTGTGGTTCGAGCTGGGAGTTTATTATGGGTAGTTGGTTGACGAACCAAGTGTTTGCATGTTTAGAGCTAATTTTAGACTGAGAGCTGCAGATTTAATTATTGTATTATTGTCTAATTATTGTTTGGATGAGATCTATATAATAGACTCATGATTGTATTATAAAAGTGTGCTAGAAAGCCATTGAGCTTTTAGAGAGAGCTAGTGTAGCTCCTCCTAGTTCCAAAGGGGTGCTGAGTGTGTATGATCAGGGAGAGTTGCAAGGTCTGCAAGGTTAAGGAGCTGATCCACCGAGTACTGGTTAAAGAATCATAAGGACTTGGTGAGGCAAGGACAAGGGTTCTTCAGGGGTGTAGAGATATCTACATGGTGAGTAAGGTCTAGTGATTTGCAGGTAGCAGCAGAGAGCAAGAGATCTTCTTGGAGTACGGTTGTGTACTTGGTGTACTGGCAGCGTGTTACTGACTGGTTGGAGAGGTGAACATCAATTCTGTATTGGAGTTGATTTTTGGGACCAAGAGAGAGAGGGAAGAAGGTCTTGAGGCGTGGCGAACCTTTGAGGTGGAGGAAGAAGTGGCATCTTCTTTATTATATATTCTTCTAAGTGATTATTAATATAATTGTGTATTGTCTCTCATATTCCTGTGTTATTTCATATTTCTAGTTACTTATTGATTCTGGTATAATTTCATGTTTAGTTGCTAATACAAGAAGTAATCATATGTGCTCTAATTGGTAGAGCAAGATCCTGACTCAGTAGGGATCGGAGCATGTTTATTGTTTTAGGTTCCCTGACACGTGGTATCAGAGCTTTTGGTTGGGTTACTAATAGGTGGTTTCAGATCTAGTAGTGTTTGTTGATTATAGGTTACTCACAGGGGTTTGTGATTGAGTGGGAGTATAGCAATGGCAGAAGGAAGTAAGCTACGAATGGAGAAAATGAATAGCATGAATGGTCTGATTGATGGAAAGAAAGAGCAAGGAAAAAGATATTGTTGGTTGGTAGTAGATCAGCATGAAGGAAATGAAGGAGCAGATATTGCAGGTGATGTTGCACAGGATGTTCTGGATAAAGTGGAATCTTGGTTCACATATTTTTTTGCCTCTTTCCATGCAGTTTGAAATAGAGCATCTTTTCATGGGTATGTCTTTGGAGAGATTTATTTAGGAGCTGGAGAGCCTTGTCAAAGAATTGGCAAAGGGGAAGTGAAGCTGAAATTGCAAATAGATGACACACAGTGGTTGAAGGAAGTCATGCAGGTACCAGTCTTGGAGATGAGTCTAATTTCTTTATGAAATTTGGGTGATGGGAGATGTACTGTAACTCTCACAGTGGATACACTTGAATTAGATGATGGTAAGAAAGTAGGTATCCTTTATCTATCTACTTATATTACTGATTCACCTTCTGTTGCAGAGATGTGGCTTCATAGGCTTAGTCACATATGTAGAAGGAGAATGCAGGTTCTGAAGCGGAAGATAGATGTTTTTGACAAGCTAAAGAATTGGAAAGCCTTGGTGTTCATGGAGGAGATGACGGACAAAGATTAGGTGAGGGAACTGATTTATTCTGAGCAGAGCAGGGTTGATTTGATTAGGACTTTGATCCATGGAGAGCTCGTGGGTAAAAAGTTATCACTCACAGACAAACACAGGTACCGGTGTTGGTCACACAGTAACCAACGTTGGCAATAGGAAGACTAACGTCGGTCATGAAGGAACTGACGTCGATAGAAATTTGGCAGAAAGGATACCGGCGTTGGCCAGGGAGATGACGTCGGCAGTCAGGGTCAGTGTAGGGAACCGACATCGGTCGAGAGCAGACTGGAAGATGGTCGAGATCGGTCACTAGAACGGATATTGGGTGGACAACAAGCTGTCAACAAGTCTCAAATGCTCATGTGGAGGTCAGAAAGGGTAAGTGAACCTCATATTTGTTGTTCACCTTCTTTATATTGCTTACTGATGGTCGAGAACCAGGAAGATGTGAAGAGGCAATGCAGGTAGAATCCAGATACAGTGGGAGCTTGGCATGGATGAAGAGTGTGAGTCCTTGGAGAAGAACCAAATAGGTATTTGTTGGTAGAGTTGTCAGCTAGAAGAAAGCACTGAGAGACGAAATGGATTCCTGTTTTAAAGAAGAGAGTGGATGGACACAAGAGACAGAAGGCCAAGGCATAAGGTCTTGAAGAAGTTGTAGGACAGTGGTACAGGTTTTGACAGGTGGATGACAAAGCATGGCTTTAGTCAATGTCAGTGTAACTATTATGTTTATTCTTACCAGGTGGATGATGAGTCGCGACATTATCCAGTTACTGTATGTGGATGGTTTGCTAGCAGGTTTTATACATATAGGGATTTGCTGAGCTAAAAGGTAAGGTTAGTTCAGAGGTGTGTCATGAGGAATTTGGAGCAGAAAAATTCTTTGGCATAAGAGACATGGAGATTTTATCTCTAGTGGGAGCTGATGTGAAGACAGTGTTGGCGAGGTTCATTACGTAGGATGCAGAATCAAAAAGCACACCAATGGCTAGATAGTTTAAGCTTAGCTTGAAACAGGGTTTGAAATCACATGAGGTCTATTGTAGACCTGAGTTTTTTCTCAAGCAGTGGGGGTTGTCAGAAAGTATGGATCCAATTCAAGGAAGGAGTACTGGAAGGTAGTTCAGTGGGACTAGCAGCAGGGATTCTTGTTATGCAGGGTCAAGTTCTTCACTACATGGATGTGTAGGTTCGGATGTGGCAGGTTACTTGAATGACAGGGATAACATCATAGGTTGTGTGGTGGTTGGTCTTCAGGATGGATCTTGAAGAGGGATACAAGCTAGGAAATAGATTAGATAGGCTACAAATACAGGTACAGGTGCAGCTATTTATCTCCAAGTGAGAGATTGTTGGGTTGTGGAGCTAAAAGCTTCACTGATGCAGACATGGAGGAGGTTACAGAAGAGTTGTGGAGTGTCATAGACACTGGCATCAGTCAGGCCAACTGACGATGGCAGGAAGGAGACAGAAGGCAACCGACGTCGGTCATGGATCGGTCGGTGTCGGCACCCCCAGGTAGACAGGGACCGACGTCGGTCGCCTATGTGGTTCGAGATGTGAGTTTATTATGGGCAGTTGGTTGATGAACCAAGTGTTTGCATGTTTAGAGATAATTTTAGACTGAGAGCTATGGATTTAATTATTGTATTATTGTCTAATTATTGTTTGGATGAGATCTATATAATAGACTCATGATTGTATTGTAAAAGTGTGCTAGAAAGCCATAGAGCTTTTAGAGAGAGCTAGTGTAGCTCCTCCTAGTTCCAAAGGGGTGCTGAGTGTGTATGATCAGGGAGAGTTGCAAGGTCTGCAAGGTCAAGGAGCTGATCCATCGGGGTACTGGTTGAAGAATCATAAGGACTTGGTGAAGTAAGGACAAGGGTTCTTTAGGGGTGTAGAGATATCTACATGGTGAGTAAGGTCTAGTGATTTGCAGGTAGCAGTAGAGAGCAGGAGATCTACTTGGAGTATGGTTGTGTACTTGGTGTACTGGCAGCATGTTACTGACTGGTTGGAGAGGTGAACATCAATTCTGTATTGGAGTTGATTGTTGGGACCAAGAGAGAGAGGGAAGAAGGTCTTGAGGTGTGGTGAACCTTTGAGGTGGAGGAAGAAGTGGAATCTTCCTTATTGTATATTCTTCTGAGTGATTATTAATACAATTGTGTATTGTCTCTCATATTCCTGTGTTGTTTCATATTTCTAGTTACTTATTGATTTTGGTATAATTCTGTGTTTAGTTGCTAATACAAGAATTAATCATATGTGCTCTCATTGGTAGAGCAAGATCCTGACTTAGTAGGGATCGGAGCATGTTTATTGTTCTAGGTTCCCTGACAGTGGGAAAGTGATTCAACCAATAAAGTGATTGAACCAATAAAGTGACTGACCAAAAAGATATAATTCCTTTGGATTTGTTCAAAGGCCGACAGGGAACATTTCCTTTGAAATTTTTGTCCAAAGGAAATTATTAAGTAAAAGAACCGTTAGAATTCTTTTGAAAGTGTTTTCTGTGGGAAAATGACTAAGGCAAAAATCCTTCAGACATTTTGTCCGAAGGAATTCACCTGGGAAGATAGCCCGAAGAAAGTGAAGGAAAATTTTGACTAAAGAGAAAATCCCACTGAAAAATGCCCGATGGAAAAAGACAAAGTGCAACAAAAGCCACCATGTGTCCATTACAAATTAGAGTGGAAGCCCCCACGTGTCATCTTCCACAGGACCCTCAAAAGGCTTCTAAAGATTCTATAAGTTAAGTGAAATACATCACATGTCCTGTTATGACTCAGTGGAACATGACAAGTGTTTGCATCTGCATTCCCCTTTTGAAGTTGGTCAGGTAAGACGTGTCGTGGATCCCATTTTCTATAAGTTTCTAATGAGTTTCATGATAGTGGAACTTGCCACTTGTCAAAGACATAGAGAGGACCCCCCAAAGACTTAGACAAGAAGGGCTAGAAAGGACAAAGAAGCAGCATGGATGATTCTAAAGGCAAGTTCAATTAAAGTGATGGTTCAACTAGAGAGTAAAGAAGTGCTTAAGCAGTGAAGAGAGGAGAGAGACCAAAGGACCAAAAATATCTTCAAAAGAGTTATTTCTAGTAGGTGAAATAGTGGATCAAGTAGACTTTTGAGTGCACCAAATCAAGGATGCGAGCCTATTTTTCTTCCATGAAGTAATGGCAAATTGGACAACTGCACAGACATCAGGAAAAGGACTAGACAGTCCATACTAAGAAGAGACATATTAGAGGAATGGACATGCCATAGTTATGACAATTCATTGTTCCCAACATGGTCCCTCTAGACAGAACTAAAGGCGTATTGAAGGCATTCAATTTGGCATGGACCTTTTTCATAAAAACAAGTGCCCAAGTCTTTTTTGGAGTGATATATATTGTAAACTCTTTTATTGTTACAAAAGAGATCTTTTTGACCATAGAAGCAAAACTCTGCCCAAATTAAAAGGTGAATACTGAGACTTTGAACTCAGATTGTATTTCATATTATTTTATCTAAATGAGAAAGCAAGTTACTTGTAGAATTTGTGCTATCATAGCTTGCGCTATTTTTAGGAAATTGTTCTTATGTCTGTTTCCTGAGAGCATTCTTGTTTATTTGATTTAACAAGCAAAGCTAGTGGAAGTGATAAGGAAGGTGTCCTGAAGCTAGCTATTTTCAGACTTTGTGCTATCATAATTGTCTTCAGTGTGTGTTTATTTTTTGTTTCTATGTAAAGCACCTTGGGATGACTTTGTGCCCCCATTGTTCTTCGTATCTCACTCTAGGGTAGTCAAGGTGGAGACTTTGTGCTACATCTTAGATTGTTGGTTGTTCTGTACCCAGTTACCAGTCACTTGTTATCAGAAAGATTCCTGTTGCTCGCAAGAATAAACATTTCTTTAAGAAGAGAAGTGTCTTCTATTGCTTCACTAGGATTTCTACTATCCAGGAAGGGATCTAGATCTTGGCTGAATGTTACTTCTTAAAGAAGAGAAGTACCTTCACCAATCACCCAAGATTTCTCCTCTGTTTGTGAGCATCATCTCTGAAAAAAGAGAGATGGATGGTTTGTTCTACCCCTATGTTTTACTTTCTACTTATATATATATAGTATATAGCCACCGTATATTTAATAGGGAACCTCCCCTTGATGAGAGGAGAGATTTTTCCCCTGTTGATGTAGTAAAACTGCACACCTGGATGACCAATCTCCCTATGCTGTGGTCATAGGAACTATTTTTCTCACTAGTTAGCTGGTCGACAAAATATTCATCCAAAAAAACTCAAAAAAAAATTTAAAACACTCCCTTGAAGGATGGCTAAGCCAAGCTTTGTTCTCAAATGGAAATACAAATAAAATTTTCTCATATTGATCAACTTCATCTGACCTTAACAAATACAAAATCCCATTGTAGGCTTCCTACATTGATTAGCTTACAAAAAAAGAAGTTTTAAGTCATGGACTTGACTATAGTCACTCTCAAGTCACCCATAGTAGGGGCATATCATCTCCACTTTGAAGGTTATGCTACCCAAAAACTTTCACTCATTTACCCCTTTTTTCCTCATACTCTTTCAAGGTAATTTGAACTCACTTAACACAAGGTGAACATGATGATTCTCTAACAAACAAAATGGTCCAATAATGCAAAGCATGAAAGAGGCTCATATTCCTATGCATATTTATGTTATGATTATGGTCTTTTTTAATACATGAGCATTCTACCTCTTTATTTTTCCTTCTAAATCACATGTTGATCTCTTTACTAAGATGAAAATCAAGCCTACTCAATTTATTTTAAGCATCACCATAAAAAATATGGAAAAATGTTGAAATAAAATAACATACCCAACCTATTTATTTTAAGCATACACCATCACAAATATGGAAAAATGCTAAGATGAAGTTAACACATCAACTACGCATATACTATCACATATATAGGAAACACTAGTCTAACTCAACTCACATCCTCAACATTAACATCAAATTAACATAACATCAACATATTAATAATCATATATATCAACATTATCATCATAATCATAATAAATGCATCTCAAAATCATAATAAATATACATCTCATATATATATATGCTCAACATACATGCACATCAATATATCATCCCAATATCATATTTCTCTCAAAATATACATCTCTCATCTTTGGCTCATAAGCCAGTGTGCATATAACATATATAACAAAAAATAAACTCTAGCACACAGAGTCCTCAAGGCTCTCCAGATGGTCATGAAGAAGCAGTGTCATCACCACTCTCTACCCATGTATGTCTACTTGAGGTAGAAGCTGTGGCACATGACACTAATCTCTCCTACTCTCTAAACTTAGAGTACCTCTAAATCTATGGGAACTACTTGATGGCCCTCTCATAATAAGCAATCTCATCAAGGATAGTAGTATACCTCACTAGAGATACAATCTATAGTAGTCCCATCACACCTACTAAAGGCCTGGCCTGTATTGGTCCTTATGGTGGAGGAGTAGCCTGATCTACTACTCTCAAACTATCCCTTTATACTATTAGTATAGTAACCTAACCTTGTAACACCCTATCCTGGCCCTGTAGTGCCCCAACCTAGCCCTATAGTGCCCTCACCTAGCCCTATAATGTCACCACCTATCCTTGTAAAACTAATACCTATGCCTGAGCTATATATCGAGGCTACACTACTACATCCCATGCCTTTACAATTACATCTCTCTCTCTCTCTCACCAAACCCTACAAATCTAGTGGTGGCCTCTTGACCTCAACTGTGGGATGCAAACCTACACACCAAACCATATATGCCACTATGTACCCTAGATCTACTACACCCAACCCTGCTAGTAGATCCTCAAAATTTGGCCCATTTATTTCCTATGGAAAGAGTAGGGGTGCCTTTATATCATCCCTCATATATCAAGGGAAGGTAGGTGGTACATCTTGTGGCAAGTTAAACTACCTCCTGACCTGTGCTATGGGTACCATCTCCAACTCACTAGCTCATCTCCCTCTAATCCATAATGAGCTCTATAAGCCAACCAACTACTTTGCCTATCCTATAAATGTAGGTTATGTTAAGTAGGGTCTCCACTAAATGTTTATATGGATCAATCCCTCTATCATAAGCCTATAATAAATAATGTCACACACTATGCCATCTACTCAAGTTTAGGCCATCCCATCTCTCCACCATCTAAAACCCACCCTAAAGCTAGCTAAAATCATGGTAGGCAGCCCCAATGGCTATGTCACCATGATATGCTCATATGCTTAACAGTGAATTAAATGCTTGACATATAAACTATAGTGCCATCACAGTCTCAACCCCCATAACTCTCTATATAACTGTGCCAAAAACACTAGTCACCATGCAAATACAGTCCATTGCTCAACCATCAATGCCATCACACTTGTCAATGCAATCAAAAATATCCTACAATCTACATTTATTAATGCATACATGGTAATCCCTATCATCATGAGGATGCTCATCCGATGTTGATCCTCATCAGCAATGTATAGTGGTTCATAGGAAAAGCTCACTGAGTGATAGGTCACCTCGCTAACATGATTTCCAAATAATGCCACCATGTGAATATCATTCTTCTCTTTCAAACATGAGAAGAACTCCTCACCATGAAGCAACAACCATAAAATCCTATATACATCCTCTTGAGTCACTATCAAGTCTCTAGTCAATGGATGGAAGGTGTTGGTGGTATGATCCCACCTCTTGATCAATGTTATCATTAGACTCATGTCTCATGCAACTCTGTAATATCATCACACTTCCCTTAACCCTATGGTTTCCATGTGCTCCCACTCATCCAGGGTGACATCCTTCCTCATCCACATTAGTAGCCTTGGTAGGTGATCCCACAACATCAACTCCAACCTCACCTGCATCCATACACACACAAATCAAGTCACATAATTTATAACATAACCTAAAACCACCTTTGCCCCTTCTCTTTGGGAGAACTACATTGGTTTGAGGCCTTTTACCAAGTTATGTAGGTAGCACTTAATAAAAATGGGGTCTTTTGAGGTTAGCTTAGACATATACCCACGTAACTATCTAACCTAATCTCCCCTCTCTACCTTAGGCTTCACTACCTGTCTCTCCACCTTAGGCCCAATTGTCTATCAGACTCTAGGCCTCATGGCTTATATCCCTAAGCTTCGACCCTATGACCTATATTTTAAGCCCTAGGATTTTTGACCTATCTCAAACTACTTTTTTTACCCATTTCCCCTAACACACTTTTAACCATACCTTTGATCTTTTTCCCTAGGCTCTAGAATAAATACATTAGCCTAAGGCCCTCAACTGGGCTATGTAGGTAGCACTCAATTGACATGGGGTCTTCTAAGGCTAACTTGGCTATTATGCTAGTTGACTACTTCAATTATGGATCCAAATTTATCTTTTCTCTTATTTTAGGTTCTTCATAGTCACTGACATCAGTTTTGTATGCTAACATTAGTGTTTGGTGTCGACTAACATTGGTAGGCACCTATTGACATCAACACTATGTCAGTCGATGTTAGTGAACACCACTGACATTAGTATCTTATTTAGCCCTAGGGCCAAACAACCCATCTCCCTAAATTTAATTTTTTACCCCCAATCCCTCCCAAATCCCTCCCTATTAACCTAAACCTAACCCCCCCATTTGTTACCCCCCTCAACACATTTCTTTTGCCCAATATTTAAATTTAGCCTACAAAAAGCAAATCAACCAACTCAAATTTAAAACCAAATCATAGGGGATCTTACCTCATCTCTCCATCTCCTTCAGGCTAACATAATTGGCTCTTATGGTGGCATACCTCATGCTAGGTCCCCTCCTCACTCTGCCATCTTAGTTGCTCTCAGAGCTCTATTTTTCTCCAATCAAATGTTGTAAATGAGTTTTAGTGGGCCATCAAACCCATTTTTGTTAGGTTTGGTCACCCTATGATGTCAGCATACTTGACCTAATCCCCCAACATTAGCACTTTCTCTCATTAATTTTAGCAACCTTGCCCTAGGTAGCTAATGTTGACAAAATTTACTACTAACATTAGCAACATGACTGACATCAACACCATTGAATTATAGTTTCAACCAACACCCATAATCCTATAGACTCTACCCATAATATGGGGTAATTTGGAGATCACATATATCTCCCCAACCATGACAACCACCCTTGGAGATCGCTTAAATCTCCACCCATGATGACTTCAACTGGAGATCAAGAATATCTCCTCACCCATTGACCGTTTTACCCTAACCTTACATCGCTTGTCTGGACCACTTATGTTATTTTGATATAGTTGGATATTATACACATGCATGTATATTAGGTGTTTTGGATGGTGATCAAGCTCATCTTGTCACTTGAAACCTTTTTATGTTTCTTAGGGGCACTTCCTACCTTGGATACCTAAGACAGATGGACCAATTAGAGCTATAACTTTGATTGTTTTAACCTTATCAGCTATCACTTATAAGCTATGCTTTGGTTATTTCTATCAGAGTCTTCCTCAACCTTACCTATTCTTGATTTTGTTAAATATAGCTCATAGTAGTATATGTAAAAGTAGTGATATCATTTTCTCCTCCACTCACACAATTCACTTCTTATCAAATTAGTACCTAATTCTAGCTTTTCCTCCATCGATTCACATTTTGAGGCAAGATATCTCATCTAATACCTCAAATATCTAACTCCTATTTTTTTCTTGCAACTTATTAATGCAAATTACAAGAC
The DNA here is from genome assembly GCA_037957365.1 of Torreya grandis. Lineage (NCBI taxonomy): Eukaryota > Viridiplantae > Streptophyta > Pinopsida > Cupressales > Taxaceae > Torreya > Torreya grandis. The sequence continues at coordinate 2,934,661 of JARHVA010000675.1, read as the reverse complement.
AAAAAGGGGTAAATGTAGACACTAAAATTGAGTCACACACGTGCATAACTCCTTGTGTTGAAACCCCCCTTGAGCCCTTTTTTAATAATAATGATTAGCCTCCCTAACCCATGCTTTTACCCCTCACATATTTAATTAATTTAAAATATATAATTAAGTTAATTAAAAACCCCTTTTGCCATCTTATCAGGCCACCTCATCTTAAGACTAATTCTCACCTGATGAGTCACCTCAAGACTTAATCCCTTTATCCTAACTACCCAAGACTTGTTCTCACCCCAAAAATATATTCCTAACCAACTACATCTTTTTTAAATTCTTATTTCTACCATTTTGTAATGGATACCACACTTGGCATGATGAGCAATAGAAAATGGGCTAAAAATAGTAGTTTTACCTATTCTTATGCCATCGACGTCAGTTATATAAGCCAAACTCCAAACTCATGTTTAGGTCAATAAAAATCAAGAAAACTCATTATTATTTGCATATAGGGTTTTGCATTTAATTTTCAACATCTTAGCTAACTCTTATCTTGCATAAGTTAATCCAGATCTAGAACCAAGTTCTTGATAACCAACAACACCTACTTATTATCTCTATTCAAGGCATTGGTTCAGATTGCCTGATAAGAGCCATCAATCCAACATTTATCATTTAGTCACCACTATAGCTAAGTACATCACTTATTCTGTAAGTCTTTAAGTAGTTAATTTACAACTCCTTTACATCTACTATTTATTTCTTTTACACATTCCTGACCAAACCCTGTGAAGGAGTTATAAAGCTTTCTTACTTGTTTCCCCTTATTCTAACACACCAAACCTTTGACCAAATCCATCCAAACATTTCTCTCTCTCTCTCTCTCTCTCAAATCTCCACCAATCTTCTAGACCTAACTAAAACCATTTTCTAGACCCAAAAAATCCTTTTGTAAACTCTTAGGTAATTATTGCCCCAACTGACATCGATAGCCTAACCAATATCGATCACCTTCCTCACTGACCTCAGTAACATAATCGATATCAGTCATACTTCCTCATTGACCTTGTTAGCGTAACCAACATCGGCAACTATGGATTTCATAACCCTTCTAAGACCTACCTAAATAACTTCCAAAACATAAACTAAATATACCACCTGTACTCTATTATTTTCTACTACACTTAGGTTGTGAATAACAGTAACATTATCTCTCTTTTACTATCTCTTTTCCTCTCTATTGGTTATTTATTACTCTTTTGTCTCTCAAAAGTGGACTATCATCTCTAAGGAAGTTTGACACTTCGTGGAACAAGCATGTAGCTTGGAATCCCACTTATATATCTACTATAAAACATTTTTTGGTAGTGCTTTCTTACTTGCAGGTATTCCTCCCTAGCCAAAGAGGAGTGCTCACAACATCTGGATACAACGTGGAAACGAATTTGGGTTCATTTTAATCACTTATCCCTATCCTTCTTCTATATTTTTCTTTAGACTTGAAATAGACGAATTTTAGAAAAATAGGTGGATATCATTTACAATAGTTTCCCCACATTTTTTATATTTTGAATAAATATAGAAATCATAGAGACCAATATAAATTGAATCAACATTGTAGGGCTATTGAACTGTAAAAAAATGTGAAGATATTAGAATAGGACATTCATTCAACTCAAGTTGCTATGTTTTTATTTAATAATTTGGAAAAAATTATCTTCCTCATTGTATTATCCTCAAATACATCCACTATTTATCTTAATAACATTGGAACAAAGACTTGTTCATGATACCATATCACAAAGGCACACTTCTTAACTCTGTCACATATTCATTACTCATCGACTTGAGAGTGTTTCAAATTATGTTTGACATATTGGCACACATTAAAAAATTAAAAGTATGCATTGGATATGTTAGTCTTATAAATTTGTTTATTAACACCTTATACTTGGATTATCCCTAGATGCCAATGGAAATGGTGAGTATGGAAAATGAAAATAACTTCCATGATTAGTATATAAAGTCTTGAGTTATGATGGGACCCCTAAAAATGTTAATTTTGGTGTGGTCTAAGGGAAACATTATAATTATAATATATAAATTATATTAAGCTTGAAATTTTTAAAAAATAATCAAGTTATAAAAAGAGATATTTATAACAATATATTTAATGTTTGTCTAATTTAGTATTAAATTAATAGTGAAATTATTATATGAACAATTGGGGATGCCCATTTTATTAATATTGGAGACATCCAATAATGAATTTTATAAAATGATTTGTGTGTCTCTTACTTAGTACTCAAAGTAGTGAATTAGTTTACCTAAAACACGACTTCATTGTTTAAAATGTGTTGTACCATAGATAAATGTAAGTCATCATTTATATTTCTATATTTGGTTATTATAATGATAACCATACTGTTATATCATAAATATATTTATAGATATGTTTTAAGTTTAGTACAAGGGATATTACCTAAAGCAACAAAAATCAACCAACTTTTTCTATCTCTTCTATAAAAGCAAAGATTGGAAACTACTAAAAAATGGTGCAAGGGCTATTACCTAGAGCAACAAAAATCAACCAACTATTTTTATTTCTTCTATAAAATCAAAGAATGGAAGCTACTAAAAAAATGTGATGTGTATTTTATCCAAGAAAAAATCCTTAATGGTGATATTGATCTACATTTTTTCAAGTGGTAGATTTATTCTCAAAATCACTATGTTGTAAAGTTTTTCAAGTTTAGAAGAATGTTGGGCCTTTCAGAATTGACATTTGAGGGAGAGTGTGCATGATAATGTCACCTCCTAATGACCATGTGTTAATTTTCATCTCTATACTTCTCTATTATAAAAGTATTGTAAAAAGTCACTTTTTATTATTTTTGTGTAAACTTCACCCTATGTGAGTTTATAATATACCTAGTAATCAAGCATGTTTTATAATGGACGTCCTTATGTTATAAAAGGCCAAACACTTGCAAGCTTATCCATGAGAAATTGTGGGATGTAGTCCCACTACCATGCTAGCCTAAATCACTCTATGTGGTTTATGGATTCTAAATTCCTTTTGTATAAAAGGTGATATTGGTATGAAGTGTTTAAAATCATTCATGTGTTACATGCTATCCTAAACTCATCGTGGATGGTTTATGGATGGTAATTATTTTTGTATGAAAATGTGACTATGTCATGTATCTCCACTCAACATTGAGGGGGAGTGTTGGAACAATAATATTTTTGGGGTTATATAGTGGCCTAAATTGTTCCATAAATTAAATAAATAGTTTATTATTTAAACACAACAAAGTATTTAAAACATGGATGTGTTGGTAATAAATTATTGAGATTAAAATGAAAGGGTGGATCAGTTAGTTATAATGGTCCACACACCATATAAAGGCATTTTAACTTGGTAAATATACATCATTGTATGGTGATTTATTTGAGTGGTGGTCTCTGAAAATATTGTGAAAGATATGTAATGAGAAGAAGTGAGATGGAGAAGGATGTTACTAGGTGTAAATGTTTCTCAAAATAATGGATATTTTTTTTGTAGGTTTTTTACCTCCTAGCAGTTTCCCCACATAATTATTATTATGTGTTATGATTTTTTATTTTGATCTTATATTCATTAATTTTTATATATAACTTATTTGGATAATAATCTATATTAGATCCTATTCTCCTGACATCATATACATTCTTACAGTCTTAGATACTCTAGCTTACAACCAATTATAGAAGCTTGGTCGTGACAAAATCCCCTTTGGTTCCTTCTAGGCAAAACACTGACATGATTTAACCAAGTAATCTTACTCTCTTACTTTGGTCCTTAGTGATGAACTCTTGCATCTTACTAGTTGCATGGGAATAAGGTCTGGGAATAAGATTATATATATATATATATATATATATATATATATATAGGATTGAATTTTCATAGTGTCTAAGACACTATGCAAATTCAATCCTATATGCAAATTCAATCCTATAAATAAATAAATAAATATATATATATATATAAGACACTATGGAAATTCAATCCTATAAAATCAAAATATAATGAAAAAAGCATACCACATCTCTTGCCCTTTGACAATCCTTGGTGATGAGCCCTTACATGTAATTAGTAGTGTGGGGTCAATACTGGAGGAGATGACATTACTTGATTATGTATATATTTTAATGGTGAGCCTTTACATCTTCCTAGTCACATGGGGCTAATTGTAGGGGTGACAAAATAAAGAAAAATCAAAGCAATGTAAGAGTGTACAAAAAATAAATAATATATTTTTTAGAAATAAATTCATAAAAAGATTGCTAAAATGTCCTTGCTAAAAGGATCACCCTTCCCTTGACCAATTCTATCATGGTTGGCCATAAATTTTATCTAAATATAGACAAATCCAATAAAACTATTATTTTATAAACCTAGTAGGAAGTAGAATTATCCTACAACCCCTAGGGATTAAGGTTGGATTTTTATTCCTTAAATTTTTTTTGATGAATAGTTTTATATTTCACTCTCACGTCCTATGTTCCCTTCATCCCTTACAAAAAATTGAGCATCACTTCTTATGTGGGTGAAATAATTTAATCATTACCTATTAAATAGATATTAACACATTTGTGTTTTTTAAACCATCATATTATTCATTTGAATACATTTTATTAAACATAAAAGTATAAGCACATCATATCATCTTATCACAAAAATAAATCCATAACATTTCATACATTCCTAGCCATGTACGGTGCATAAACTAGAAAATGAATGTTACAAGATTTGAAGAGGATGTTAGAAAGAAATTTAAAGCCAAAAATGGGTCATATATATATTGTAAGGTTTTAGTACATCAAACATCAATATACATCATCTTCACATTGAGAGGGCAAGTGTGGTCAAAATCTCAAAAAATAAAAAAAATATACATAGTGGAAGCTCTAGATGTTTAATCCTCATTGCCTCTGAGCACCTCACAAAGTGGAGTGCCTAGGGACCCTAATCCTCCTCTAATATCCTCCCAATTTTGAGTGTTAATGGATCATACTCCTACTCTACTACCTCATACAACTAGTCCCAACATGGGAGGCCTCTCCATTGGCGTTCTGTCTACTTGAGGAAGAAACCTAAATCAAATATCAATAATGTCATTATGGGTCTTAACCTAAGCCTCCAAAGAAGTGATGTAGGTCCCCTACTTAATTATATTCAAGGCCATATGATAGGCTAAGGAAAAAACATCTAGGTGTTGACCAATACTTTTAAGAAACATGAGGTCAACCAGTATCACCTCTTTATTAAAATCAATGATCACATGGAAGAGGTCCAAACCAATATCATGAATCATCATTTACCACCTAGTCATAAAATATGAAATAAAACATGCACACATAGACAAAGATTAGAATCAAAAGACAATATGCAAAAGTAGAACATTAAATAAAATAATGTTAACTAAAGCATGGTAAATAAAAATTATAAATTAACTTACCTAGGTCCCCCTTGTGCCAATCAGGGTCAGAGTCCTCATCAAAACTCATATCTACCTCCTCCTCTCCATCAACTATTATTTCATTCCTTATGGAAGCATGTTATCCTCCTCTTAAAGCCAATTTTATCTCCTACTCTTGTGGTCCTCTAACTAGTGGCTCTTGTACCACCTAAGCTACCATTGTGGAAGCATGCCTTGCAGATCCCCTTACTACTTATGGTTATTGAATGACCACTTGTAAAATTTTTAGGGAATTCCCCCTCCTCATCCTCTTCCAATACCTTTTAATCTACTAATCAATATACCAGGTGTCAATGAATACCACCCTAGTCTACTAAACCTAGCATCTCATATCTCTTGATACCTCTATAGAATACAAGAAAAACTAGGAGGTTGGCTATATACTATAGCCTAAAATACTAAGGTACTTAAGTCATGGGATATGAATCCACTTGGCTTCACTTGGAATTTCCTATCCCACACTTGGCATGTTGACTCATAGGCCATGATTTTTATGGCCTCATCCCCCCATTGATATCTCATACCTAAGTATGGATAGATGATCAAGTTACATGCTATCAAGGTCACAACTAATCGAGGAACATCTATGATAGGTGTTCATGTATAAAAGTGCACAAAGTTATATTATTTGGTTATTCATTTATTAAAACTAGGTAAAATAATGAGATATTCCCTTTACAATCAACATTTGAACACTTGACTACACTGACATCAATCCACATAAGGCACAAGCCTTATGTGCTCAACATTAGGGGACTTGATCAATTCAAAAAAAGCTCTAGGTGGATCCATAGGTACAAAGCTTTCATGGAGTAAGCCTATTGTCATATGGGCACAAGTCTTTGTTAGACTAAGCCTAGTGCCATATAGATACTTGAAGGGTCAAAAGGTCACTTTCTTTCAAACTACTCATGTTAGACACACAATCCTAACAAGGATGGGAACACTTAGCATAGGATCTATACACATTATCTCTACATATTTATGATGATGTCAACATCTATTATAGGGACTCCATTAATGATGTGAACTAAAAGCACAAATAAAAATAACTAAACATAAATGTATTAAAAATATGATATTATAAACATTACACATACCAATAATAATACCAAAGATGCATAAACCAAACACATTATATCTTAAGGCAGTAATCTTCATCATTAATCAAATTTAAAATAGAGTATAGAGTTCATAGCATAATATCTATCTAGTTCATACTACTTAATGACCCATAGGCTTAAATATGAGCTTGGGTATGTACAAATAGAGCCTTCATGACATCCATACTACTTTTAAGTCTAATGGCTATTGAAGCTATGTCTACTGAGGATTTAATTTGTCATATCTCTACCACAATTCTTTTTTCTCCCCTTACTCCAACTTGTTCAAGCTCCTTAAACATATTTTAGGAGAATATTTGCTAGGGTGGAAGGTGCACACTAAGTGCTGAGCTAGAGATTGGCCATCATACCTGCTAGCTCCATAACCTCATGAACTCTGAGTTACATTCACCACATATCACCAATCCTAGAATATGCTCTGAAAATGTTACATCCTAATTATACCTTATGCTAAATAAAACTTTAATCCATTGATTAGTATGGTTAATGTCTTTGATTTTTAGCTTTATGACCTATATTCTAATGGGATAGTAACATTATTGATTTGAGTACTTCTTATGATAATTATATGTTATATTTTGTACATTATGGAGATGTATTAGTTAGTGCATCATTAGTGATATTTATGATGACTCAGACTAACTACCTATTTGTTGTGAGGTGGATTCAAGATATGTCCTACCCTTATAGGTAGATGAGGGAGAGCATCATTAGAGGGGATCAACTAGATGGAACGATTGGGGGAAAAACTAGTAGGAAAATGCTAGTGACCCTACACACACACACAATAGATTTTAAATGATATTTATATAAAAACGTTTGTGCATATTACTTGTGATTATATTTATGTGTGTGGAATTAGTTTTAGTATGTATTTAATTTCTTTAGTCTAATTGGCTTGGTTTTTGAATTTAAATCCAGAAAATAAATATTAGTGCTAATAGATATAATTATTATGGAAATAATTATCTTACAAGTAAAATAATTATTTATCATTATTTTGAAAATTGCATGTAAGCTTTGTTAATGCAATTTAAAGAAAAAAATTGAATTATGCCTTAAATTATTTTGAATAAATTTGGAAAATAGTTTTAAATTTAACTTATGTCAATATTGAGAAAAGAATAAATAAAGGATGGCATAGAAATTTTTAAGAGCATGTTTTAAAGATAATAAAGATAAACTTAGAAATTAGAGAGTTTGCATGAAAAGGGGTAGTGCAGGATTTACAAAGTTTGTTTTATAAATAAGAAGAGAAGTTTGTGAATAAAACACACAGAGACACAAAGAGAAAGCAAGAGAATTTGGAAGAAAAAGGAGAATTCTTCAGAAGTTATACAAGGTAGGTACTGTAATATTTTTTGTTTGAAAATAAATTTAAGTGTGAATTATAAATCTTTAGATCCATGTTTTATTTATTTTAAATTGTCTTTAGCCATATAGGTAAGCTTTGTTTTATTTTGGTTAAGGTGGGTTATATTTCAATAAATTTGAGTTGAAATGGTTATTAAAGCATCTCTTTTAATGTTGAAGTAATTCTTTGAGTTGTATTAAATGTTTTTATGTTCCGTAGTTTTTATATATAGTTGTGATTCAAATTAGAAAGGCCTACATTTCTTATTTTACACAAAATAGGTTTGTGTCAATTTATGAGAAGCTAAGTTGAAATTGTGAACCCTGCGTTCTATTTAGATGGCATTCCATAACAAGTGGTAGTGTATCATTCTTATTCATAGTTTCTAGACAATGAATAAGAGTAAGAATTCTATTCTTTTATAGGCTTCATTTCACTTTCTTTATTTTTTGCTTGTATTTTATGCTACAAACTGCATCCAAAATTGCTTAGGACCTGCGTTGAATTTTGTCCTATGGTTGAGTTTTGCTTGAATTATTTCTTAATGAGGTTGTATTTTTTTTCAATCTACTTATTATTATTGGAAAATGAATCAAACCTTTTGAATTGCTTGAACCTTGATGAACTGTATAACCCTACATATTTTATTCTTTTTGGCTAGTATAATTTTATTGGCCATGTTTCTCACACATTGACATCATTCTCATTTTAGATGGACCTACATAGGAATTTGATAAGACCAACATTCTTATGACTGGCATCTTTAGAAAATAAGCATTATTTTTATTTCTTGCATTGAAATTTGCAAAGGACATGTGTTTCATTAAACAAACATGCAATAGTTTATCTTTCTATGTTTTTAATTGTCAAAGATACTTGTGTTTTAACCTTGCATCTTTATTTTAAGTAGCCTACATGTTAAAGTGAAATTGATGTGTTTATTCCACCCCTGTGTAGCATAAATATATGCTATTTTTAAAATCACATTGACAACATTTTATTCATAGCATCTAAATTTAGATAGAAGTCTAAAATTATATTAAAAAAAAAAGCTACGTTGATTTGATTAGATTGCATGTTACTTAGAGTGCGTCCCATCCTATGATTATTACCATGTTTAATTTATTGATGACCACATATATTTTATCAAGTGCTGGGTATAATTTTTTAAAGAACATGTTTTAACTTCGGGTAGCATCCCTATCCAATAAGTCAACATTTTATATTACTTTATATATAGCTAAGCAAATATATTTATAAGTGCAAGATGGTAGGAATATATTTAAGTTAAGATATATTTAAAAATCCTTTACTATATCATTTAAATGGAAAATTTTTGGGTTATGACAAGTTTAAATTAAATGTTATTATAAATATATGCTTTAAACCATCTATAAAGACAAGTTATTTTATAGAGATGTTTGTTACATAGTTAGAAAGTAAAGCAAAAAAATGGGTTGTGAATAGAAACAATTATGCAAATAGTATTAATAAGTTTGTTACCTATTCCAATAAATAAATTAGAACCTTTAATTATCATTAAACTAGTACATTATCATTATTAGAGAGAAATTATGATCCATGATTAAAATGTACTTGGATGGTAAGAATGCTTGGAAAACTATGTTCTATTTTATATGGTTATGTTTGTTCTAGTATGATTGTAGGTGCATGACACATTTGATGAAATAAAATGATTGTTATATTTCTTGTATACAAGAAAAAATGTGTGAATCTTGAAATTATATACCATGTTATATATGTCTATTTTGGAAAACTGTATTGATGATACTAATAGGTAGTGAGATGGTTTTCACTAGCCTAGGTAGTACCACCAATAGATAACCCAATCAAGTGGTGTGTTATGAAATTGACCACTGTAAATGATCATAAATTATTTGAAAAATTTGGCCAAAGTAATGTAGATGTACATTGTTATTTCATATGTTTGATTTACATATTGTGGGATATCATATTAGAATGACTTTCTTTATGGTACATTGCATGTTAATAGAAATCTTACAGCACATGGGATACTAACATGTCTCACTAAATTATCGTACCATTCTACCTATCTATCTATGAAGGGAGGGACATTTATGGATAGGAGATTGTGTGGGAGATATTTGGTCCATGGTTAGAGTGGTAAATCACTCAGATGATGCTCTCCCTCCCCACTGCAGTACTACCTGGAGATGACACTTGAGGTTATTAGTAATACATGAGTTGGCACAACTTGAGCTCTAGAGAGCTTGGTATTTGTTTATTGTATTAGGTTATATGCCTAAAAGAATATAATTGTATTATATACTTATATATTTAAATAATAATTGTTATATTATCAGACCAATTATAGTTGTGTCCTATGATGATTAGTTTCATTAGAGTTTTGTAAGATGTATATTGTATGTAGTATATGAATTTGACATACTATTATTCTTAGCTATGATTTAGCTATGTTGTATTATTTAACTATATAATTTAAATGTTAAATTAATTATTTTATATTTAAAAAAAATATTGCATTTTCTAAGTAAAACTTGAGGGGTTATCATATGTGGTATCATAGCTTAGGCTCAAACTCTAAAACTGAATGAGTCCACTAAAATTTTTGTATTCTCTTTTCAATGAAAAATAAAAATGGTGAAAACAAGACGAATTGAGTGAGGGTCATTTTTATGTCAATAAAAATCACTCTCCCTTTGATCCCAATCTGATTGACACTAAGCATTCAAATAAGTTGGATCAAATCCTTGTAGCCATGAATGACACTAGGGATCAGATTATAGCCTTAGAACAAGAAGTTCATATCCAAGGAAAGGAAGAATGTTATGAAGTATCAGTTGAGAACCCTATTGAATAGGAAGACTTGCATGATGCGAGAGATCAGTTGGTTGTAGAATTATCCAAAGATATGAATAAGGTGAATCCACCAAATTTTGATAGAACTATTCTAGGTGATGGATCTCATACCTGGTTGACAGAGATGGAAAAGTATTTCAAGATTCAAAACTACTTATAAGTCACCAAAGTAGCTTGGGGAGATTACCAATTAGTTGGTGAGGTAACTACTTGGTGGGCCAATAAAAAGATGGAAATGAACCTTAGCTCCACCACCACAACTTGGGAGAAGTTTGTGATGTTGTTTAGATCATTATAGTTGCCACAACTCTACTTTGATCAAAAGCTTGCATATTTTCAAAATCTGAAGCAAGGAGAGTTGTCAATAAATGAGAACTAGGAGTAGTTCACTAAAATTCTAAAGTACTTACCATATTACCAAGTAGATGAGAGATTTAGAATCATGAAGTTTATCATGGGACTAAAACCTAAGATATGTGGTGAGGTAGATGTGCATGGACCTCCCACCATGGACTAAGTTTCAAGAAGGTGGTAAAATAGGAGCAAAAGCTGAAGTCTCTTGCTCAAGTTAAGGAAAATAACATGAAAAAGTTTGGGAGTTGTAAGCCAACATTCAAGAAAAATTAGAAATAGAGGAAAGGAAACTTCAAGGGCTAGCCCAATATACAAAATTATAAATTCAATAGGGATTTCAATAACAAGAAATTAAGTAATGATTCCAAGGGTAACTTTCAGGGAAATACTCAAACTGATAGGAAAGGATCACCAGACAGTTGTTTATATTATGAAAAAAATCATTATGCTCATGAATATCCTTAGGACAAGTCAAAGAACAAAGGCCCTAAGCCTCAACATGGTAATTTTTAGTACCCTATTCATTTAATAATTAATAATTGATAAGTGAAATTTTAAGCAACACCCATAGAACTATCAGGTATTTTATTTGGACATCCAGTTTCTATTTTAATAGATATAGGGGATACTAAATATTTTATAGCTCCTAGAATGCTTAGCAAATTTTATAAAAAAGATGGATATATGGTAAATGGATGGTCTATGCAATATGGGAATGACTCAAAGGTCATGGTTAATCAATGTATAGTACAGGTAGTAATTGAGTTACCTAAATTTTTAATAGTAGTTGATCTATATGTAGCACCACTAGGGTCATATGACATGATCTTAGGAGTCAACTGGTTTGCTAACACAAGGCTAAAGTTGACTGCTATTAAAAGAAATTTGAGTGTCTAGATTATTTTGGAAATTAGACACAAATTTAGGGAGAGATAAGAGAGTTGTAGCTCAGGCAGATCTCTACAATGCAATTCAAGAGGGCTCAAACAAAAGGGTGCCAAGAATTTATTGTCAAGATAAATGAGATGGAGGAATATATAGAACCATCTCTTGAATATTATCCATTTCTTAGAGATTTTCATGATGTGTTTCTAAAAGAGTTACTAGGTTTACCCCCTAAGCATGAGTTTGATTTCACTATTGACATCATACCTGGGTAAAAACTACAATCTAAGACACCATATAGGATGACAACCATTGAGTTGGTTGAATTAAAGGCTCAACTCTAGGAACTATTGCCAAAAGGGTTGATTAGGCTGAGTGTGTCATCATAGGGTGCATTAGTTATTTTTGTGAATAAGAAGGATGGTACCCTTCAAATTTGCATTGATTATATAATGTTGAATAAGGAAACTATCAAAAATAGGTATCCTCTACCTCACATAGATGATCTTTTTGATCAAATGCATGGAACATCAATATTTTTGAAGATAAATCTTAGAGCAAGATATCATCAGTTATAGATTCAAGATGAAGATATTTAGAAAACAACCTTTAGTACTTGCTATGGGCATTATGAGTTCACGGTGTTACCTTTTGGGTTGATCAATGCCCCAAAAATGTTCATGAATCTTATGAATAATGTGTTCAAGTACTATTTAGATCACTTTGTCTTAGTCTTTTTGGATGACATTCTTATATATTCTAAGAATGAAGAGGAGCACCTACAACATCTGGAATTGGTTCTACAATGGTTGTGAAAGCATAAGCTGTATGCCAAGTTGTCTAAGTGTGAATTATTTAAGAGAGAGTGAAATACTAGGGCATATTATTTCTACAGATGTTATTTCTATAGATCCATGTAAGATAAGGGCCATTATGGAGTGGTCAACACCTAGAAATGTACATGAGGTAAGGTGCTTCATGGGGTTAGTAGGATATTATAGGATTTTTTTTTTGAACTTTTCCAAGATAGCTAATACAATCACCTCCTTGCAAAGGAAGAACCAAAAATTTTTCTAGTTAGAGAATTTTGAAGTAGATTTTCAAGATTTGAAAAGAAGGCTTACGTCAGCACCAGTGTTGAAATTTCCTGATCCCAATGGTCAGGTTTTAGTGAACATATATTCATCAAGAGAGGGTTTAGTTGGAGTCATTATGTAGGGTGGTGCAGTAGTAAATTTTGAGTCAAGGAAGTTGAAAACTCATGAGGTGAATTATGCCCCTCATGATTTAAAACTTACAACAATCATTCATGCTTTGAAAAGTTGGCAACACTATTTACTAGGAAAACCATTTCAGTTTAAGAGTGATAACTTGGGAATCAAAATATCTTCACCCAACTAAATCTAAATGCTCATCAGAGATGGTGGTTAGAGTTTCTTTCCAACCATAAATTTGATATCAACTACATCAAAGATAAAGAGAATAGAGTAGCTGATGCTTTGAGTTGTATAAGGTACATAACAGCTATAGATACTATCAGGAGTACTTTTAGAGAACAAGTGGTTAAGTTCTCACCAGGAGATGAATACTATGAGTAGGTCAAAAAAGCATCGTCAAATAATATTCAAGATCTTCGATCTAAAAGATTCAATTTTTAAAATGATGATCTTTTGTATTTCAATGGGAGAATGTATGTGTCAGATCAAGAGAATCTTCAAGGTACAGTGTTGAAAGAGTTACACATTGCCCCATATTCAAGACATCTAGGAGTAACCAAGTTCATGGTAGAGCTTAGACCTTTGTATTTATAGAAGGGAATTAAGAAAGATGCAGTAGATTTCATGTAATGTTTTCTAGAATGTTAACGAGTTAAAGCTAAACATGTGTACCCAACTGGATTGATATATCTCCATGATATACCAGAGTGGAAGTGAGAGTTGATCAGTATGGAATTTATCTAAGGCTTACCTATGTCATAGAGTAGACATGATATGATCTTGGTAGTTGTGGATAAACTAACCAAGGTGGCTCATTTCATATTAGGAAACTTGATAGATTATATACTTACCCTTCCTAAGAGGTTTGTAAAAGAAGTATATAGGTTACATGGCTTTCTAGAGAAGATAATTTTGAATAGATATCCAAAGATGACTTTTAGGTTTTGGGTGACTCTAAACTCATCTTTGGGTGCTTAGTTAATCTTTAGCACTGCATATCATCCAAAGACTAATGTTCAGACTGAGCAAGTGAACCAGGTTTTAGAGGATCTTATACGTATGTATTAGCAATATAAATGGGAAGATTATCTTCTATTAGTTAAGTTTTCATACAATAACTCATATCAATCAACATTGAAGATGGCTTATTTTGAGGCACTGTATGAAAGGAGGTTTATGACACCAATCAGTTGGGATAGGTTAGAGGACAGGGGAGTCTTCAGACTAGAGATTCTTTCTGAAATGGAGGAATAGGTTATGTTAATCAGACAGAGATTAGATAAAGCCAATGATAGAAAGAAGAGTTATGCTGATCTAAAGAGGATAGATAGGATGGTTTTTATTGGAGATAAAGTTTTATTGTGGGTTAAGTAGAATAAGAGATCGATTAAGTTCAGGAAGTCAACAAAACTATCACCAAGATATGTGGGAAACTTTGAAGTGTTGGAAGTGGTAAATCCTATTGCATATAGGCTTGCATTACCACCATCCATAACTCTATTACATAATGTTTTCCATGTATCTTATCTTAATAGATATATAGATGATCCTTCACATGTTTTGGATTGGAATGCTTTGCAGGATATGGATCCTAGGGTGGTCATGGTAGAACCAATTAGAGTAATTGACACTCACAAACTTCATTTGAGAAATAGAGAGATGTCTTAGTGTAAGGTCTTTTGGGACCAATACTCTAAAGATATTTCTACTTGGGAAGACTATGATGAGTTTTCCAGGTTATTTCCATATTTGTTTGTATGATAGATACTTGATACTATGTTTTTAATTATTGTTAGACTCTTTTTATAGTCAAAACTATTATTTGAATAAGTGTCATTAGGATGATGCCAAATTTTAGGGGGAGGATGTTACATCCTGATTCCACCCTATGACAGATAAAATTTTAATCCATTGATTAGTATAGTTAATGTCTTTGAATTTTAGCTTTATGACCTATACTGTAATGGGATAGTAACATTATTGATTTGAGTACTTGATGTGATAATTGTATGTTATATTCTATAAATTAGAGAGATGTATTATTTAGTACATCATTAGTGATATTTATGATGACTCAAATTAACTACCTATTTGTTTCGAGGTGGATGTAGGATAGGTCCTACCCTTAGAGCTTGATGAGGAGGGCATCATCTGAGAGGATCAACTAGATGGAGTGATTAAGGAAAAAACTAGTGGGAAAATGCTAGTGACCCTATACACAAGCACAATAGATTTTAAATGATATTTGCATAAAAATGCTAGTGCATATTGCTTGTAATCATATTTGTGCATGTAGAATTAGTTTTAGTATACATTTAATTTTTTTAGTCTAATTGGGTTGGTTTTTGAATTTAAATCCAAAAAAATAAATATTAGTGCTAATAGATATAATTATTATAGAAATAATTATATTACAAGTAAAATGTAATTAATGAATTATTTTATCTTTTAGTTAAATAATTATTTTAAAAATTGCATGTATGCTTTGTTAATGTAATTTAGAGAAAAAAATTGAATTATCCATGAAATTATTTTGAAAAAATTTGGAAAATAGTTTTAGAGTTAAGTCAATATTGAGAAAAGAATAAAGAAAGGATGGCGTAGCAATTTTAAAGAGCATGTTTTGAAGATAATAAAGATAAACTTAGAAATTAGAGAGTTTACATGAAAAGGGATAGCGAATGATTTATAAATTTTGTTTTATAAATAAGAAGAGAAGTCTGTGAATAAAACACATGGAGACACACAAAGAAAGGAGAATTTGGAAGGAAAAGGAGAATTCTCCAAGAGTTATTCAAGGTAGGTACTGTAATAATTTTCATGTACAAATAAATGTAAGTGTGAATTATAAATCTTTAGATTCATGTTTTCTTTATTTTAATGTCTTTAGCCTGCATTTTAACCATTTAAGTAAGCTTCATTGTATTTTGGTTAAGGTGGGTTGTATTTCTATAAATCTAAGTTGAAATGGTTATCAAAGTATTTCTTCCAATGTTAAAGTAAATCTTTGAGCTATATTAAATGTTTTTGTGTTCTGTACTTTTTATATATAGCTGTGATTCGAATTGGAAAGGCTTGCATTTCTTTTTTAACATAAAATAGGACTGTGTCTATATATGAAAAGCTGAGTTGAAATTATGAACCTTGTGTTATGTTTAGATGGCATTCCATAGCAAGTGGCAGTGTCTAATTTTGTTCATATCATCTAGACAATGAATAAGAGTCAAAATTATATTATTTTATAGGCTAAATTTAACTTTCTTTATTTCTTGCATTATATTTTATGCTATAATCTATGTCCAAAATTGCTTTGAACCTACGTTGAGTTTTATCCTATGGTTGAGTTTGCTTGAATTATTTCTTAATGAGTTTGTGTTTGTTTTCCATCTGCTTATTATTCTTGGAGGCTGTGTCAAACCTTTTGAATTGCTTGAACATTGATGAATTGTATAACCCTACATATTTTATTCTTTTTGGCCAGTATAATTTTATTGGCCATGTTTCTCACACATTGGCATCATTCTCATTTTATATGGACCTACGTAGGAATTTGATAAGACCATCATTCTTATGACTGGAATATTTATAAAATAAGCATTATTTTTATTTCCTGTGTTGAAATTTGTAAAGGAAAACATGTGTTTCATTAAACAATCATGCAATATTTTATCTTTCCACGTTTTTAATTGTCAAAGAGACTTGTGTTTTAACCTTGCATCTTTATTATAAGTAGCCTACATGCTAAAGTAAAATAAATGTGCTTATTCCAAGCCTGCATAGCATAAATATAGGCTATGTTTTAAATCACATTGGCAACATTTTATTCATAACATCTAAATTTAGATAGAAGTCTAAAATTATTTAAAAAAAAAGATGTTTTGATTTGATTAGACTACATGTTACTTAGAGTACGTCTCATCCTCTGATTATGCCCATGTTTAATTTATTGATGAAAACATCTATTTTATCAAGTGATGGGTATAAGTTTCTAAATAATGTGTTTTAACTTTGAGTATCATCCCTATTGCTGTCTCCAAATCTTTCACCCTAGAAGAGGGTTGTTCAGGCCTGCTCCAGATTTAGGCAACATTGGGATATTTATAGGCCTATAGGTGTGCCTATAAGTGGAAATGAACCTCTAGGTTGAAAGGGATAGCTCCCTATATTAGATTTTTTTGCAATAAATTTTTTGAACTAGTTTGTATGAGTGAAAAGAGTGCTAAGTTTGCATAAATGAAAAGCATAGTCTAAGATTGTGATACACCAAGAATTAGTATCCACATCTATGCCCTATACTTATGCACAATAAAATAGAATATAGTTTATAACTCAAGCTTTATAAGATTCCAACATAAGTATTTATATGTAAAGACAAAATGAATGAGATCACAAAAAGTAAATAACTGGAAAAGACAACCTGTATAGTCTAGAAAAATGTTTACACATGTGCAAAATCTCATACAGCTAGAATGCACTCTACATGACCTATTGGATCAAATATTTACTCAAAAAACATGAAGGATAGAAAATATAAGGATAAATCATCACTTTCTATCACTCTGTGTCTCTTGCATGTCCAGGTAAATGCCTAGAACTTAGAAAGAAAATAGACTTATGCTTCTTTGCTCAAAGGCAAGAAAATAGCAAAACATTCCAGTAGGAATTCACCGTACTATCTGTGGATGATAAAAAATATCCCAAGGGTATTTTTTATAGAAAAAGAGGGAGAGAAGAGAGGCCAAAATATAAGCCTCCAAAATGGTTTTTAGTCACCATCCTGGTGAAACTGATTCTAGCTATTCTCTCATTTAGTTGGAGTTTGTCCTTCTCTTTGATTCGCCCTCTTGAAATGACTAAGATCAATAAAAAATAAATGGTGAGATGACCCTCCATAAGAAATGGCTCAGATCACTACTGTGAACCTTAGATTCTTCCTGAGAGCTCCTAAATTTTACACTATAAACCCATTCAGGTTCTCTAAGTGACTTTACTTCTACTTGCTTCTTTAGGTTCTTTGATTTCTTTTACTTGTAAAAGTCATAAGAAAATCTCTTTTAAAAAGTTGGAAAGTATTGTCTCTTCATTTTTGGGCTTTTTGATTACTTTTAATTTTAAAATTCATAAATAAAGCTCTTTGGGAAACCCAATTTGTACTATCCTTGCTTAAGACACTATTAGGTTCCCTAAATGGGTTTACTTCTTGCTTGAAGACTTTAGGCATGAATTTGATGTCCTACGACATGTCATATTTGAATCCCAATGAATAGTTTTCCACCCTAAATTTGACATCCTATGGCACATCATCATTGAATCCTAATGTCTAGTTGGCTGTATTAAACTTGACATCCTGCGGCATGTCTTAGGGATCCATCGGGTCAGGTTTATGTTTCAGGCAATTTTTTCAAAGTAATTCCTTTAGAAAATTTGTTCAAAGGAATTCCTTGGGGGATTTTTCCTAAAAGGCAATGGATAGTTCCTTTGGGAAATTTTCTCGAAGGACACTTGGGAAAGTGTCCTTTGAAAAAGTTTTGAAGGACACTTGGGAAAGGTATAGGGTCCCTTCGAAACTTTTTTGAAGGGCATTTCCAAAGACAAAGTGCCCTTCAAAAAAGTTTGAAGGGTCAATTGGGAATAAAAGTTCCCTTAAATTCTTTTTCAAAGGGTCACTAAGACAACAAAGTGTCCTTTAAAAAAGTCTGAAGGGACACTTGAGCTAAAAAGTGCCCTTCAAAACTTTTTTGAAGGGTCACCTAGAAGAAAAGTGCCCT
Source organism: Torreya grandis (assembly GCA_037957365.1). Taxonomy (NCBI): domain Eukaryota; kingdom Viridiplantae; phylum Streptophyta; class Pinopsida; order Cupressales; family Taxaceae; genus Torreya; species Torreya grandis. The sequence goes on along the minus strand of JARHVA010000675.1, from coordinate 2,915,587 downwards.
TCAAAAAAGTCTAAAGGGACATTAGAGAATAAAGTTTCCCTTCAAATTTTTTCTAAAGGGTCACTTAGAAATAAAAGTGCCCTTTGAAAAAGTTTGAAGGGACACTTGGGAAAACAAAGTGCCCTTCAAATTTTTTTGAAGGGACACTTGGGGGGAGCATTATCAAGCCCATTTCAGGTTTTTTGATTTCCTTTGATTATAAAATTCATAATCAAAGCTCCTTGGAAAACCCAAAGTCATGCATCATTGAAAACCTACAAAGCATTTGGAGTAATTTGGGTTCATAAACTCAGATTACTTCTACTCATGAAACTTTTACAAGTTGAGTCATTTAGAGAACTTGACTTGGTTTTAAAGACTAACTCAGGTTTATGAGGGGCCAAGGCTTGACTTGTGGAGAACCTGACATACACTAAAATGGAGCCAAAACACCTTAGCCTCCTTTAATTACAATTTTGGACCTTTGAAATAACCTATTCTTGCAATTACTATTCGACTGTCCATAAAATTGGTTGAACAAAATATATTGAGGTGAAATTTGGTCAACATTCTTGTTGATTCTGAGGGGATGCATGCCTACTATGTCAAAGACCAGTCGCCTAAATCCTTCCATTAGGCATAGAGTCATGCATATAGGTAATTCAAAGAGCATTGAATAAGATTTGGTTTAAAAACACACTAGCTAGGTTGATTACACACACAAGGCAGAGACGCACACCAAACAAAGGGAAGGAAAACACACTTGTGCTACAAATAACTCAAGGAAAAAAAAAAGGAAACACACCAAAATAAAGTATATACAAGACATGCCCACCAAGGGTCAAAAGCAAGGCTTCATATGGATTCCATTCACTAGAATAGGTAGCTTTTCTCCATCCATTTTGGATAGCTGAAAGGAGTTTCTTTGCTTGCATTTATTGATGATGTAAGGACCACTCCACAAGGTATCAAAATTTGTATGTTTGCTTAGTTTTACTCTATCTTCATCCCATTTCAAGACCAATTCACTTTATTTGAACACTCTTACCCTTGCCCATTTTTCAAAGGGTTTCTTCATGAGAACTTGATGGTATTAAAAAGCTTTGTGTGCATCATCTCTTTCCTCCTACAACTACATTAATTATATCAATCTGACGTCCATGGGAGTGTTTTCAAGTAATTCCATCTACTTTTCAAGTTCTAAGGTAGGGAGATCTTATGTTATGGATAGCCTAGCTTCTCTCTTATAGACAAGTACAAAGGGAGAATTACCGATTAACTTTTTGGGAGTGATTGTGTTTGCCCATAAGGTTGTCTTTAGCTTACTATGCCATGTTCTTTGATTAGTTTCCAAAATCCTCTTGATGATCTTGATGAGGTTCTTATTGGTAGACTCAGCTAATCCATTACCTTGAGGGTAGTAGTTGGATGAGGTACTTAAATTAACTCCACTCTTTTCTACCCAATCAAAAGTTTTAGCACTTATGAAAGCAAGTACATTATCTGAGATGATGATATGAGGAGCTCCAAACCTTGTTATAATGCTATTATAGAAATCCAAGATGGAATTTTCATTTGCTTCCTTCAAAGAAACAACCTCTACCCATGTTGTGAAGTAGTTTGTAGTAGTCAATATCCATTTTTGTCTAGCACTTGATGGAGGGTTGATCATGCCAATGAAGTTAAGGCCCCATTGCATGAAAGGTTGGTCCACTTGGATAAGATTCAATGGAAGGGCAGAAAGTTTTTTGTTTGCCAATAAAGAAAGCAAATTGAGGACAAACCTTAGCCCAATGATAATAGTCTTTAAAAAGACTAGGCCAATAGTAACCAGCTCTCATTATTTTTGTAGTTGTTGTTCTAAGAGAAGTGACCACCATCTGCACCATTATGAAACTTTTCTAGTAGCATATCAAATTGGTTATTGTTAATGCATATTAGCAACACATTGTTCACATCCTTATTAAATATAATACCATCAAAAAGACAATAAGGAATACTTTAAAACCTAAAATACCTTCTTTGAGATTTGTTTAATCCATTGGGACACTCACCATTTTGAAGAAAACCAATGATGTTTTGTGTCCAACTTGGATTTTGCATTTGATCAACTAGCTAGTCCTGAACTTGATTCACCAAGGCTTGCTCTTTTATCTCTTGAAATTTAGATGCTAAGTGCTCACATAAACCTCTTCCTCTTACTAGGTTGACTACCTTGAGTCAATGTCATATTGCATCACCTTCATGATCCATCTAGCTCTCTTCTCATTGAGATCCTTTCTTAGGAAAAACTCCTTGGTGATAGGATGGGAGACCATGACATGGATATTATTGTTGGAAACCATATGCTTGAACTTTTTCAAGCCTCTAATGATGGTTAAATCTTATTTATCAACAAAATAATATCTCACTTCATAGTCTTATAAGCATTGGCTAAAGAAAGTAATTGGCTACTCAACATCCTCATCATTATTTTGTATTAGCATGGCTAAGATTGTGTCCAAGTTAGCAAAAGTATAAATAATTAAATCCTTCAAAAAATTTGGATTTAAGAGAGTGGAAGATGTTGAAATTGCTTGCTTGATTGTCTTAAAGTTTCTTTTACCTTCCTTTGTCCAAGTAAAAACTTGGTTCTTATTTAGCATGGCTGTGATAGGTTTTACCATAGTTGTAAAGTTTGGGATAAACCTCCTTACAAAGTTTATTTTTCCCAAGAAACTTTGCAGCCCTTTCTTGTGTTGAGGAAAAGACAAGCCTAGAATAGCTTCAATCCTTTCAGGATCAATAGATAAGCCTTCTTTTAAAACAAAATGACCCAAAAGCTTACCTTCACGGAAAATCAAGATGCACTTATTTGGATTGAAGGATTTGCTGTAATCTCTACATTTATCAAACACTTGACTTAGATGTACCATATGATCAACAACATCTTTTGACAAAATGGTTATATCATCAAGGTAAACAAGCAAAAACTTATTGATCAAACCTTTGAAAGCCATGTCCATTACCCTTTGAAATGTAGATCCATCATTGGATAAACCAAATGGCATCTTATTGTAGGAAAAAGTCCCCCACTTGGTGGTGATGGCTGTCTTGAATTGATCCTATTCATTTACCAATATTTGATTATAACTTGAATAACTGTCAAGAAGTGAGAAACATTGAGAACCTAAAACAACTTGAAAAATTTGTTCCATGGAAGGGAGTGGGTAATTATCCCTGAGAGACACTTTATTTAGATCATGAAAATCCACACAAAGTTTGATTTCTCCATTCTTCTTTTAAACTGACACAAGGTTGGATACCCAAGTTGAGTGCTTGATAGGAAAGATAATCCTAGACTCAATCAATTTGGTTAGCTCTTTCTTCATGAGTTCTTCTACCTTGGGGTTGATAGGCCTTTTATTTTATCTTATTATTTAAGCTCCATGCTCCAACTCAATGGTGTGATTAGCTAGACTTAGGTCTAAGCCCTTCAAGTCCTTGTATTCCTGGGTAAAGATGTCATGAAACTCTTTACATAATGCAATAAAAGCTTGCCTTTCCAATTGAGAACAAGCCTTGCCAATCTTCAAAAGTTTGTCCTTGAAAATTAGAACTCTCTCATAGTTCTCTTATTTTATTGACATGCTCATTCTTTGGTTTTTATTTTGATCATCCTCATTTAAGACACTCTCCAAGGTAATCAGCCTCTTAGGTATTATGTTTATCTTTAGCTATATAATCTACTCTTCATAATGATCATGCAACTTATTTTGATTTCTTGAAGAGAAGCCTACCTCTTTTTGAAAGAAGTGTTTAATGTGTTCATCAATTTCAAACACTTGCCATGACACTTCATTATCAAAAATAGGTCTCGCAATTATATTTATATGAGATTGATCTTTCTCTTATTTAACATTAGCAATTAAGTCAAAATGTGCTCCTATTGTAACCAATCTATTAACGTGCATGTTCAAGTCTCTTGGTATGGGCTAGATGTTAAAGGCATCAAAATCCTCACATAGATCCCATACCCTATGATTGTAGGACTTGAGCAAGGGGTTCTTGGTTGTAGGTTGACTTCTCACTTGATGAATGACCAGCTCACTATCTCCATAGAATTTCAAAAGCTTGATTCCTCTCCTCTTTGCCCATTAGAGACCATGAACTAAGCCATCATATTCTACCACATTACAAGTGAAACTAAAATAAAACCTATAAGAAGAGTAGTAATAATTATTTGATGGGGAAACCAACATGACACTAGCTCCTGCACCTACTTTTCTCCTCGAACCATCAAAGAACATTTCTCACATGTCATCAAGCTCATGATCTTCATTGGTGAGTGAAGGAATTGGGATGTTTTTCTCATGCATGTAGTAAACTCTCAAATCAGTTTCCTTAATGAAAGTGTATGGATCAAGGCCATGTGTTTCAGTGTTGTACTTGTCAAGATAGAGGTTAGAAATACCTTTAAGAGGAGAAGATGTTTCACTATTCACGACTGCCTCTTCCTCCTTGCCGATTAGATAGTTTTGATTTGTCATTGTCTCCAAGTATGGCTCAATATGGAACCTTACTAAGGGCTGAGTCCTTATGGTTACCTTGGTTTCATAACTTGTCTTGAAATCTAGAAAGGACCAATAAGTAGAAAGGTATCCTCCTATCTTGGCTATAAAGTCCCTAGACAAGCATATAGCAAAGTGTGCTGGAAGGTCCACCACCATAATATATTGCATGATAAGGAAACTTGGGTAGCCATGTAGAAACACTTTTAGACCTTTGACCAATCCTACCATCTTGGTTGGAGTTCCATCTAGCTATAAATTCCTTTACCATGTGGCTCATAGTTCAAACCTAGCTTATCAACCACTACTTTAGTCATAATAGTAGTGCTTGCTCCACTATCCATAATATAATTGTGGACCAACCTATCTCCTATAATGAGTATGAGGTAGAAGGGTGGAGAATTTTTTGATTTAGTGGAAGGCTCCAAAATATGATTTGGATAATTTGTGAGATCTACACTATGATGCCTTGAATATTGAGGAGCCACCTGCATGCTTGCTAACTGCTCTTGCAAAAGCTCCTTTTGACAAAGTATATGTAGGACCTCCCAAAATGGTATGCTTATCTTAGTAATCTTTAACAAGTACACAATATTTAGAGATGCAATACTCATTTTATCCTAAATTTTTGATGGTAATAAAGGAGCTATAGCCTGCTGTGTTTCAATCTTGGAAGCTACATTTACATTCTAATTTTGTTGAGAAACATGGCTTGTAGAAGGTACAACAATTTGATTATAATTTTGTGGCCTTGAAGAGGCATCACTTAGAATTATTCATGGCTCCTAGCCTTCTCCCAAGGCTCTATTCTTTGACATTGTATTAGCTACAATTGACATGCCTTAAGTCAGCACAAAATCATCCTTTTCTTAAAAGTCCATCATCTCCACACTTAGGTTGCTACCTTCTCCATGATTATCTCTTTGGCTAGGACATTCTTATTATACTATCATGTAAGGATTATCTTCTTATTATGTAGTCAAAGTGTAGTTGGTTCCTCCATCATCATGTGCAAACTAAACTTGAGGCTACCCACATTGGTCCACATGATCTTCTCCTTGCACTAGATTTTCATGAACTGAAACAACAACCTTTACGGGAGGAGTAGAATTCAGATTATATGCATTAGGCTACCTAATGTAGCCTTGTTGATTTTGTCCTTTCCCTTGATAATTGTATTAGGATGGAGCTCTATATCCTTATTGAGGATAATATTGTGCATTAGGAAGAGCACTTGCCTGATATTGAGCTTGCTTGAGTTGAGCTCTTAATGATCTAATTTATTCATCCTTGTCCATAATGTTATCCACCTTCTTGGGAAAGGCTCTTGGCTTCACATTGGCATTGGGAACCTGAGACATGCTTGAAGATTCAACCAAATTGTGGGACAACAAAGGTATGGAAACTCTTGGAGGGAATCTTTTAGCCTAAATCAAGCTATTCTCAGCCTCAATTGCTAGCTCATATGCACCTGAAAGAGTGAGTCCTCCCATTGGTTGTAAAAAAAAAAAACATCAATACCAATCCCTTTGAGGTATGTTGGGAACATAAAGCTAGGAGGAGGTCTCACGATTGGTGGCAACCTATACCGTGTTCTTTGAAATCTCTCATTGAAATCTCCTATAGATTCATTTAGACCTCTTCTTATTACATTTAGCTGATGTCTTAGAGAAGCATGATCACTATTATTTTTTAATATTATCACAAATATGACTCCAAAACCATCCCAACTTGTAATGTAACCCATTTCCAACATTCTATACTAGTCAAGTGCTTTGCCTTTTAAAGACATAAAAAGTAGCCTAATGGCTATGTTGGCCCTAGTAACATTATGGAAATTTCAGAAATTAGAGATGTCTCTAATATGTTTATATGGGGTAATAGGACCCTCTCCATTGAAACTAGGAAGATTTTTGGTAGCATTTGGAGGGATGGGGTCATATGCAGGAAGCTCTATTGGGTTTTGGGTATTAAAGGAAGGGAAATGTTGATGCCTATCTATATCTCCCCTTTATCCTATTTCTCTTCTTCCCCTATGATCCTCTATTTATTCTTCTTCTTCAACTTCCTCCTCTCCTTGAACTTCTTCAACCTCTTCTACTTCCTCCCCAAAACCTCCTTGCTAAGGATTTAATAGGGATATGAGTAGTTCAAGGCATTTTTATTCAAGAAATACTTTAGCTGAAGGGGCTTGGTCAAAAAATCTTAAGGACCTTATGAGGATCATGTCGGATAATGTATAAAACTTGGTCTAGAACTAGGGATTCACCTTGACTTATAAATAATTTGGGTCCCACTGGGCATGCCAAAACTATTGTCTCTAAATCTTGCACCTTAGAAGAGGGTTGTTCAGGCCTCCTCTAGATTTGGGCAATGTTGGGACATTTACATGACTGTGGGTGTGCCTATAAATAGAAATAAATCTCTAGGTTGAAAGGCTTAGCTTCTTGTATTTGATTTTTATGCAATAAAACTACTAAACTAGTTTGTATGAGTGAAAATAGTCAAAAGTTTGCATAAATGAAAAACCTAGTCTAAGATGGTGATACACCAAGAATTAGTATCCACATGTATGCCCTATACTTATGCACAATACAATAGAATATAGTCTATAAATCAAGCTCTATAAGATTCCAACATAAGTATTTCAATGTAGAGACAAAATTAATGAGATCACACAAGGTAAATAACTAGAAAAGACAACCTGTATAGTCCAAAAAAAAGGTTACACGTGTGCATAATCTCATACAGCTAGAATGCACTCTACATGACCTATTGGATTAACTCTTTACTCAAAAAACATGAAGGATAGAGAAAAAAAGGATAAAACATCACTTTTTATGACTTTGTGTCTCTTGCATGCCTAAGCAAATGTCTATAACTTAGAAATAAAATAGACTTATGCTTCTTTGCTCAAACACAAGAAAATGGCAAAACATTCCAGTAGGGTTTCACCATACTATTTGTGGATGATCAAAGAAAATTCCAAGGGTCTTATTTATATCAAAATATGGAGAGAAGAGAGAGCTCTTGGGTGCCAAAATATAAGCCTCCAAAATGGTTTTTAGTCTTCATCTTGGTGAAACTGATTCTAGTTATTCTCTCATTCAGTTGGAGTTTGTCCTCTTTGATTTAACCTCTTGAAATGACTATTATCAATACAAAATCAATGGTGAGATGACCCTCCATAATAAATGGCTCAAATCACTACTATGAACCTTAGATTCTTCCTAAGAGCTTCCATGTTTTGCATTGCAGACCCATTCAGGTTCTCCAAGTGACTTTACTTCTACTTACTTCTTTGGGTTCTTTGATTGCTTCTACTTGTAAAAGTCATAAGCAAAGCTATTTTGAAAACCTGAAAAGCATTGTCTCTTCTTTTTTGGGATTTTTGATTGCTTTTAATTTTAAAAGTCATAAGCAAAGCTCTTTGAGAAACCTGATATGTACTTCCTTACTTAAGACCATGTAAATTCTTTGAATGGCTTTACTTCTTGCTTGAAGACTTTAGGCATGAATTTTATGTCCTATGGCATGCCATCTTTGAATCCCAATGGCTAGTTGGTGACCCTAAATTTGACGTCCTATGGCACATCATATTTTAATCCTAATAGCTAGTTGGCTGTATTAAACTTGACGTCCTGTGACATGTCATGGGGATCCATCAGGTCCGGTTTATGTATTGGGTAATTTTCCTGAAGTAATTCCTTTGAAAAATTTACCTGAAGGAATTATTTTGGGGATTTTACCTGAAAGGAAATGGCTAGTTCCTTTAGGAAATTTTCCCAGAGGACACTTGGGAAAGTGTCCTTCAAAAAAGTTACGAAAGACACTTGGAAAAGGCACAGGGTCCCTTCAAATTTTTTTGAAGGGAATTTCCAAATGAAATGGCCCCTTAGAACTTTTCTAAAGGGCATTTCCAAAGACAAAGTGACCTTAAAATTTTTTTGAAGGGTCACTTGGGAAAAAAAGTGCCATTTGAAACTTTTCCAAAGGGTCACATGGACAATAAAGTGTCTTTTGGAAAAGTTTGAAGGGACACTTGGGCTAAAAAGTGCCCTTCAAAACTTTTTCAAAGGGTCACTTGGAAGAAAAGTGCCCTTCAAAATTTTTTGAAGGGACACTCGAGAAGAAAAGTTCCCTTCAGAACTTTTTCGAAGGGTCACTTAGGAAGAAAAGTGCCCTTCAAAAAAGTCCAAATGGACACTTAGGAAAACAAAGTGCCCTTCAAAAAATTCTAAAGGGACACTTGGTGGGGAACATTATCAAGACCATTTTAGGTTTTCCAATTGCCTTTTCTTATAAAATTCATAAGCAAATATCTTTAGAAAGCCTGAAGTCATGCATCATTAAAAACCCGCAAAGCATTGGAAGGAGTAATTCAAGTTCATAAACCTAGATTACTTCTACTCCTAAAAATTTTGCAAGTCAAATCATTCAGAGAACCCAACTTGGTCTTGAGGAGTAACTCAGGTTTATGAGGGGCCAAAACTTGACCTGTGGAGAACCTGACATACACTACAATAGATCCAAAACACCTTAGCCTCCTTGAATTCAATTATGAACCTCTAAAATGACCTATTTTTTTAACTGCTATTTGACTCTCCATGAAAATGGTTAAATAAATTATACTAAAGTGAAATTTGGTCAACACCTATCCAATATGTCAATGTTTTATATTTATTTATATACAACTAAGCAAAAATATTTATAAGTGCAAGATGGTAGGAATATATTTAAGTTAAGATACATTTAAAAATACTTCACCATATCAATTAAATGGAAAATTTTAGGTTATGATTAATTTAAATTACATGTTATTATATATATGCTTTAAACTGTGTGTAAAGACAAGTTATTTTATAGACATGTTTGTTACATAGTTAGAAAGTAAATAAAAAAAAATGGATTGTGAATAGAATCAATTATGCAAGTAGCATTAAAAAGTTTTTTACCTATTCTAACAAATAAATTAGAACCTTTGATTATCATTAAACTAGTACATTACTAGTATTATAGAGAAATTATGATCCATGATTAAAATTTACCTAGATGGTATGAATGCTTGGAAAACTATGTTCTATTTTATATGGTTATGTTTGTTGTAGTGTGATTATAGGTGCATGAAATATTTGATGAAATAAAATGATTGTTCTACTTCTTATATAGGAGAAAATCTATGTGAATATTGAAATTATATACCATGTTATATATGTATATTTTGGAAAACCATATTGATGATACTAATAGGTAGTGATATGGGTTTTACTCACCTAGGTAGTACCACCAATAGATAACCCAATCAATTGGTGTGTTATACAATTGATCAATCTAAATGATCACATATTATTTGAAAAATTTGGCCAAAGTAATGTAGATATACATTGTCATTTCATATGTTTGATTTACATGTTATGGGATATCATGTTAGAATGGATTTATTTATGGTACACTGCATGTTATTATAAATCTTACTACACAAAATGTACTAACACATCTCACTAGATTCTCGCACCATTCTATCTACCTATCTACAAAGGGAAGACCATTTTATGATAGGAGATTGTGTAAGGGATCATTGGTCTATGGTTAGAGTGGTAAAGAAATCAGATGATGCTCTCCTTCCCCACTATAGTATTACCTAGAGAAGACACTTGAGGTTATCAATGATACATGAGTTGGAAGGACTCAAGATCTAAAGATCTTTGTATCTATTTATTGTATTAGGCTATATACCTAAAGGAATATAATTGTATCATCAGGATCTTCCAAGTTTGAATTAGCAATTTTAGGCTTCTCAAATTGAGGCTCATCCTTATAATGATTGAATGCAAATGAGAGTTGTTTACACATCCTAGTCATGGTGGCTTAGGGGGAATAGTGTCATACATATAGAGTTATTTTTCCACCCATCCATTCTATACCTTCTCCCTTATGCTCAGCTCCTTGTTATCCTTATTGATGATGGCCATATATATTTATAATTCTTCCTCTTTAGTGGAACCACCACTCTCTTTAACACTCTCCTCATAGGACTCACCTATTTGATCCTTAGGGGTTTCTTCCTCAGACTTTTCCCCCTTGTCTATTTATTCATCTTGGGGTTTGTCAATACTCACCTCCAAGAAAATTTCGTTGATGCCAAAATCACTTTGTTGCTACTGGGGTAACTCTATTATCTCTATTTGTTTCTCTAAGGCTCTAATATCACTTTATTTTTTTATGCACCCCTTCACTACTCAAGCGTGACTCTTGTGAAGCTTCTTCTGCCTTCTCGGTGGGGGCACTTGACACTTCCTTGGCTATTTTGATTACTAGCCCTATGCTAGTAGGAACTTTTAGGGCCCTTTTCTCTACCTTGGAAAATTAATTTTCCTTGTAAAGTATTCACTTCTATTCAAGTGCCAATGCCTTATTAATGTCCTCCTTGCTCAACCCCATCTTATTTAAAACCCTTCTCTTCTTCTTTTTTGTTTACAAAGGTAATGTGGAGGGTTCTTGGCTAGATCAAGGGCTTATCAACTACTCTATTTCTTTAAGAATGATAATTATGTTGCATTGTAGGGCTTCATATACATCCATAATGCTTGGATTCTCTTCCCCTTCTTCTTTCTATAAGATATATGTCCCTGATCTATTTTCTTTAGTCTCCTCTTCTATTCTAGGCATGAGGGTCACCTATTTATCCATCTCTGCAAGGGTTATAATAGGGAATTCAATAGATCCCTTGGTTTTTTCTTGTGCTTCTTGCTAGAATAAACACTTTTTGGTGTGAAGTTCATATGCTTATTTGGAGGTGGGGGCATAATTTTTTCCTATACCTATCATATTAACCTTGCACTCTTGTCTTATACTTATGCATGAAGTTGGGTCTATAAATGAAGTTTTAGTACTTCATTGAAAGGAACTCATGGTTGGGTGGGAACACCCATAGGTGGCCATCATCACCATTCAACATACCTATCTCCTCCATCACTATAAAAATCAACATATACCTCTACCTAAAGGTTTCACATGTTTGAAGACACTCTTATGTGTTCTTGATAGTCTCCTCAACAATAAACTTGGAGATGTTGAATTTCACCCCTTGTGCCATGTGGTGGTAAATGCATAAGGTCTTTCTAATATCAAACCACCATCTAGTAGGGCATAGTTTGTAGCTAACCAAGTGCGCCACTTCCCTTGTACTAGGGTCTTAGATGTCCTTAATGGGGAACACAAATCCTAACTTATAGTATCTAAAGAGCTTTATGACCTTCTCAACCTTTACTTCATCCTCCATCATCTCACAAATGTCTACCCTTATACTAGGTAATTCCATGATTCTAATATTGAGGCATGATGAAATACTCATGCACCATCCTACGAAGTAAAACTGATCACCATGGACTCATGAGAGGAGGAACTATACCAATTCTTTCAGCTTACCAAAGCTTGGTAGCTTGAATAGTTAAGTCATACTTGTGGTCACTAATTTGTCTTTGATGGATACATTAAATAGTGTGGTGCCCACCTTTATCTTTTTCCCCATGTCCACCAATGAATCCTAGTTAAACTCTTGCATATTTCTCCCTGTTTGGTGGTTATAATCCTTGAGCTTGCACATATGTGAAAAGGACACTCACCTCTGCCCCACCATGACTTCTAGGGGAATTGAATTTATATATAAGTGAGTTTCATGATAGCTTATGGATCTACCTCCATGACACTTACACCTTCCACCATTTATGCCTCTCATTTTGTGGTGGTTGATTCTTTTACCACCCACACTTTCTTTGCATACTTATGCACCTGTGATTGACTTGTAATTACCATCTTTTTTACCATTATAAACCTATTTATATTGAAGTGAAATTGGTTGATATTTTTAAATCCCAAAATTATGATTGGCACTTCTTCACAGTCATGATAACTGTGACTATGTCTTCAAATCTTGAGTTTCCTATGTTGTTAGTGGCAGCTTGGTCATTCTACAAAACTCCTACTCCCCTATTTCTCTCTTAATTTCTCTCCACTCACCTCTTTTTTAATTCAAATTAGAATGCAATCTTATCATTTTAAAACCATTCTCACTTGGGGGCTGTGGATGCTCTGGTAGTGTTCTTTGGTTTGAGTGGCTTTGACTTTATTCAGCTCTATTGTGAATTCTTACTAAGGTCTATAACCTATTGAATTTTACCATTCACCCCTTTATATTATATTTTTAGCTACCTTATTAATGGTTGGAAGCATGTGTATTTCTTGAAATATGCTAAAATAATGAAATACACTAAAATTTGTTGCCAAATTCTCATGTATTAGGGATCATTATGCTCCCACCATTGTAACATTAACTTTGCTAATGGTTTATTTAGTAAAGTGACAATTAATTAAAAAAATCACTTCCTATCGACTGTTAGGTGGGTGCCAACTATTTTTATGGTCATTCTCTTGTGCTTGGTTCAAATTGGCATGAAATTCACCCTTATTATGGAAATCTAGGTACAGTGCTTCACATGTGCATGATTCAGCCTCCTTGGTTCTATCTTTTCTCAGTGTTGTGGTTCTTTACAAGCATGCCTCTCTTCTTGGTCAATTTCTCTACACTTTCATGTCTCTTGCTTTGGTCTTCCCTACCCCATACAAATCCTAACATTATTCCTCTAGTGATTCAATCTCTCCTCTTGATTTCTTATGCATGAACATCTTGTACACCTTTTTTTTGTCAAATTTCACTTACACTTTTTTGAACTTGGCAAACTTTGTATGTGCCCAAAAACTTAGATGTCTAACCTTAGGCACTTAGAAAGCAACCATTATCAACTCACCTAATTGGATTTATGTGCTTAAGTACTAGAAGAGCTCTCCTGTGGGCCTCAAATCACCACACTTATTCACTCAACACAAACTAAATAAACATAAGGAAAGATTTGGCTTTTGCCAAATATTATTATGCTCAAAACTAAATAACCGACTTGTGACCAAAAAGTTAGTGTCTAATGGTACAAACACCATCTTAGTGACTGTATAGCTTCATTTTATTGCCATTGAAATTCCCAAGGAGCATTTCACCTATCAATGTGCATAACTTTCATGCACAAATCTCCAATATATTATGGATGATATAAGGTTCCATCCATCAAATCTACAACTTGCCTAGGTGTCGAAGTACTTAGAGTCATATAGTAAGACCTGTGCATCATGTCATATATTTTGGCATGCCTTTTCTATCTATTGGCTCCATCATGCTTGGGTGCATGTCTTATCTAGGTGATCCAACTCTTCCAAGTGTGCACTTAAATATTCTTGGTCATATAATTGAATAATATGAATGATGTGTAATGAGGGTACTATGAATTCTATAGGTAAAATGGCCTATGTGACAAACACCAATTAAAATGGTGTAACCTTGTTCAAGCACTTGTACGTAGTGTGATAGGCCCACTATACTACTAACACATGATCATCTAAATATTTGTAACCAACATCATAGATTTTTATGAGGCACATTCCCAATATTTTATTAAATACCTTTATGGTGCCATTCATTTTGGGATGGTAAGGTGTCATTTTATGGTGTTCCACCATATATTTAGTTAATAGGATTTGAATCATTTTGTTGATGAAGTGCATGCCTTGATCACTAGTCAAGCTCAATAGGCATCCATAGCAACTGATAATATTTGCTCAAATGAATCTTGCTACTATGGTAATGATACAATATTTGGTTGGTGCTACTTCATCTCACTTGATGAAGTAATCTATGGTATCTAAAATGTATTGTGCACCTCATAGCAAGAATAATATGCCCAACAAAGTCAATGGCCCATTTTTAAAATGGTGCTTTGAAAAGGATGGGGATGAGAGGCATCTCATCTTGATGGTTTATATTTCTAATGCATTAGCAGATGTCACATGATTCAATGCATAATTTTTCATCATGAAATAGAGTTAGCCACCATAACCCTAATGTAGTACTTTGCACACTGTAGCATCTCCAACATAATGGCCTATAATAATTCTTTCATTCACCTTTTTCAAGCTAAGTCCCATTCATGCTCTAAGACACATCAGTGCATGACTTCATCATGGATGAACTTATATAGTTCCTCACCAATGAGTTGAAAAGGGGTAGCATGAACTATGAGCTACTTCTTCTCCTTAGTATTCATGGTCTGGGGCATAGATATAGTGGTAAAAAATGCAATGATATCTACCAAGTCTTCAGGGATGTGATGGACCCTATGAAGTTGTGTGTCATGCATATCATACCAATAGGTGTTGTCATATCACTAGCATTGATACATGATAGATGGTTTGGTCCCAAGTTTTATTTTCCAAGAATTAATACAACTGAGAACTAGAACTCTTAAAATAAAATAATCCATTAACAAATGTACCCATGTAAAAATGGTTATTTAATAGGTACTTGATCACCTTGTGATTAGTGAAAAATATGAAGGGAGTGGCCAATAAGTACCATCTAAACTTTTACAGGGCATTTACCATGGAAAACACCTCTCACTTAGTTATGGTATAGCTATACTCTACCTTGGTTAATTTTATGCTTGTGAAAGAAATGGGATGATCCATTTTACCTTCACCTGGTTGTGCTAGAATGGATTTGATTACAGTACCAGAGGCATTGATGTGGACATGGAAGGGATTTTCCCATTAAATAAATTAAAATATCAATACACTTTCTAGTTTGAGCTTCAGGGCCTCAAATGAATCTTCCTATGATGTGCCCTAATAAAATAGGCCATCCTTTCACAAGAGCTCTTCTAGTAGCACCATAATATTGGCATAGTTATTTATGAACTTCCTATAGTAATCAAAATGTCCAAGAAAGGAATGATTGAATTTTTTTGTTACTAAGGTTTGGAGCTAAAGGATGATCATAATCTTTGATAGATCAACAAGTAGACCATCCTTGCAAATGATGTGCCTGAGCAAAGTGCCAAATGGCATTGCAAAAACACAATTCTTGAGGTTCAATGATATTTAAAACTACCTACACCTTTAAAACATAAGGTGTAAGTTATCATAGTGATCCTTCACTAAGCCATACATATTCCATTCATCTAAGTATACTTAGAGGAGTTTGTGAATGAAGTCTTTGAAAGCAGTGATCACTACTCGAGAGAACATGATTGGTACATTGTTCAGCCCAAAGGGCATCATGTTGTATGTGAAACAAACCCATTCTAATAAAAAGGAGTTTTTGGGTTTGTATTCTTCCACAATATAAATTTAATGGTATCTTGGGAACCCATCAATAGAGGTGTATATCTCATAACCTATGATGCTATCCAATACTTCATCGGTGAATGGAGTTAGAAATGGGTCATCCATGCAGGCAACACCTAACAACCTATAGTCAATGTAAATTTGGATGTACCCATCCTTTTTGATGTTAATGACCATAGAGATACCCATTTGGATTATTGTATGGGGTAGATGATCCCTGTGGCTAGTATTCCATCTATCTCTATCTTGAATTTGGCATGAATATTTGGGTTCATCTTGTAAGGTCAATTATTGATGGGTCTTACATCATCGACTAGTTTGATGCTCATATTCCTAAGGGATGGGTATGTGATTTTAATATCTTTACAATTATAAGGGAAAAAGTCTTAGCATTACGTTAAGAGATCAATAATATGCTTCAATTCTATGTCAAACCAATAGCCACCTAGAGTGGTAATCTTTGGTTCCCCATCTGAACTGATATCTACATTGGAAGTTTTTAATGGCACTCATTAGGGTTAATTATTCTCCTAGTGTGAATCCTTGACTTGTCTAATAACCTTGATTATTTATACTTGAAGAAGGGTAGGGTCTTATTCTTATAGGGCACTATCCTCAACTTGGAGCACTAACTTCATTTTGCCTATCAAATTCTTCCAGTTATGTGCCTTTCATGTTTCATAATCTTAATCACTAGAGTCACTATTAAGGGTTTGATATTTGAATAAGGTTGGGAGTGCTAACCCCTTATCACTAAACATGTCTTTTAGGTGCTCCTAAAATATTGTAGTGTCCTCAAACACTAACCTTTAAACTACATGTAGTGTCTTAATCAATTCCAGGTTTTGTGAAGAAAAGGAAAAGGTGTGAACAAACCACTCCTTAAGGGCATCCCAGTTGCATGTCTCATGACACATCTCATTGATAATGTACCATACCCATGCCCAAGTATTTAAGGTCCTATAGGA
This sequence comes from Torreya grandis, assembly GCA_037957365.1. Taxonomy (NCBI): domain Eukaryota; kingdom Viridiplantae; phylum Streptophyta; class Pinopsida; order Cupressales; family Taxaceae; genus Torreya; species Torreya grandis. The sequence continues at coordinate 2,898,861 of JARHVA010000675.1, read as the reverse complement.
GGCATGAACCCATTTATTCCTTGGGGCATTTTCACTATAGACAGTCCATGCTTTTTTCATAAAGGCACACATTTGCTATAGGGTCAGATTTACTAGAAAAATTATCTGACTATTTCAAATTTTTATTGCTCCATTTCCTAAAAAAATTTATCCATTTCGATTCTCATTTTGATCAAAATGACTAAGCATTCATACATTTTCAATTTGTTATTTAGTTGGTTCTCATAAAAATGGACAAAATTGGTCTTTGAATGGAGTGAAATGGCTAAGTCTATTCAAAGATTCATTTTATACTTAGGATTTTTTAGCTTTCACCTTTGTCATTTTTTATTAAAATATTTTACTTTTTGAATCAATTCACTAATTTTGCATTTTTATATTATGCCTATAAGTACTCAAATTAAACCTCAACTCTTTTCTTATTCAATATGGGAAATTCTACAGTTCCTGATAGGCTAAATCTATCCAATAAGTCTTTCAACACTTAGTTGATTTCATAAAAGATTTCCCAACACCACACATAGATCCATCGATGGTCCCAGACATGGTCAAAATTATTTCAAATAATTAGTCAATTTTCCACAAAGTTTTCTCAATGGGTTTCCACATCAGCAAAGCTCTAGGTGAGCAGGTAAGTGATGATGCCACATGGCATAATACTATTACCTCACTCTCTCAAAGATTTTTATGTAGCATAAAAATAATTTCAGAGCCTTGAGAAATTAGGTGAGTGAGATGTCACCATGTGGCACAATCCTACTACTCCATAGCCCTGAGGTGGTCTGTACTAGCCTAGCAATATGTCAGGGTAGTGGGTGAGCGAGATGTTATCACATGGAAAAATATTGCTTCACCATGGAATGAATAATCAACATGCACTTAAAGCTTCAACTAAGTAATGGAAATATAAGGAGGAGCCATGTGGCAAAGATCTATATTTTCATCTCAGGGTCTATGGATGGATGAAAATTGATTGAAATCAGCTAAGTGTTGAAGGAAGCCTAAAAGGAAGTTTGATACATAGAATATTTTTTTCCTTCCCAAGCTTTCTTACCCTTCTCAGGGTTTTCATAACTTTATTGGTCCTGATCCAATAAAACTTTGACATGTGATAGATTTTTGGGGAGTCTCAATATAGATAAAAGTTTATATTTATCTTTTTATGAGTTCCCTACATTAGTCTCTTGGAGTCAATCTCCTGAAGTGTTAGAATTGTCATAATTTTTCAAAGGTTGATAACCAATCAGTGAACACCAAGTGGAATTTTTGAATCCTAGATTCAAACTCCCAAGCTAACACAATGATCAGAGGTGTCATATTAAGAACCAAAATAAACTACCATATATCTTAACTATTAGATGCACTAGTCTCCTAGTCTTGACATAGATGTTAGAGCCTAGGAGAGTCTGATGCAACCAATAAGTACCACATTGACCAAAGGTAAAGTGGTCAGTCTCTAAAACTTGATAGATATGTTAGAGCTTGACCAAGTGGAAACCTACCTCATGTCCTTGATGTCATATGTGTTCGTATCCTAGAGATGAAAAATATGTTAGGGCTCAAGAAGATCCCAATGCAACCAAGAAGCACCATGTGGCCTAATTTTCAAAGCCCAAGAGATCTTGACGTATCATATAGTGTCATGTGGTAAACTTGTACACATTGAAAAATAGGACCTTGAAGGCCCAAGTTAATCAAAATGAAGCACATGTAGAGTTTTAAAAACTAATCAAAGGACACCACATGTCCCCAGCTGGTGCTTCATCCTCTGAAGTGTATTTGGTTGTGCCTAGGGGTTAACCCTTACAACAAAAACCAATAAACAAAGGAAACATGGTATAGAATAGGAGTTACACGAGAATATTTAGAGAAAAGCTACATGGAAGTAACCCATAAGGGTAAAGGACACATTAGCTGTGCAACCAATAAGACTTGATCCTAAATTTGACATCCCATATGGATATCAAGACTGATAAAACCAAGGATTTGACTATGCATTCAAATTAAATTAAAAAATCAATTATAAAGTGGCCCCTACTAGTGGAGTGGTTGAGGAAGAGCCATATATCATGAATGAGATGGAATTTAGGAGCATGGCATGCCCATTATGATCAAACATTGAGCACATAAGATAAATATATGCCATAAAGAGGTGTGTATCTAAATACACATGACATGGCTAGCTGGTTATCCCAATGTAATATCAACTGTATCCCATTATTGGAATTCATTATTTATTTGGTCTAGCATGGTCCTTGATATTTTTATGATGCCACAGAGTGGGGTCCACCCCTAATGGACCTCAAGTGGGCATGTCTCATTGATAATTACTGCAACTACCCCATTAGTGGGTGAATTTAAATTTGAACTCTTTAGGCCTATGTGCCTATATAAGATCAAATATTCATGATAATAAGATTTGGTATTTTTTATGATTGAGAGTCTTATGCTTAGGCTATTTTTTTATGGTTAGAGAATACTATGCTTGTCTAGCTCCTTTAGTTTTAGATATAGAGTAGTGGACTAGTTATTTTCCTTTCATGAATTTCTATACTTTTTAGATTAGTTTTTTGAGTGGAGGTTGGTATTTTTCATGACTAAGAGGATTATGATTAGTTTATTATTTTTAGGGTCAAATAATACTATGCCTGGCTAGCTCCTTTAGTTTTAAAGATAGAGTAGTGGACTAGTTATTTTCCTTTCATGCATTTCCCTACTTTCTAGAATAGTTTTATGATTCAAGGATGTTTGAAAGCCAAATCAATAACTCATTGATTATTTGATGAATCCTAAATGATCTTTAATAGAAACATATTTTTTTGAAAGTTTTATCATTTGATAAACTTGGTTTGTACATATATATGGTAACCCTATTTTCCTCTTTGGTTATGTCACTTGTTCTACATACTCTTTCACCATCCTTAGTTGGAGTTGTACTAGGTTTGGCTCAACTAAGAACTGGTTACTCAAATATTCATCTGCTCAATAAAACCAAGTTGGATAACATTAGAAAATGGGATGTTCTTTATATTTCTCCCTTCCCTTCTCTCTTTTTCCCTTTTTTAATTAGTCTATTATATTATATTAACTTAGGTTTTGAGTTTCGGTATGAATCAAACATTTTATCTTGACTGCATTTATTTATCTATTACTCATTTATGCATTATTTAACTTATAAGAAATATACATTTTCATTTTGAATCAACCATTCATATTCATAGTTAGATTATTTTGATGGTTCCTTAGGCATAAGCTCTTTATTTTTAATGTATATTGGTTTGTCTAAAATACACACCAAAGACCCTTGATATGATATGGTCATAATGAACCGACTGGGTTACCATGCATACCAAAACCTGGTAACCAATAACTTGGGGATATTTTCTCACATAAATCTTTTTTTAGGAGAGATAGGGCCTAACAACCCCTGCCTAAGTTAGCATTCCAAAAGACCTCATCAACATAATTATAAAAAAAAAATCCCATCATAACCAAACTACATATGCAATCAAATAAAAAAGAGCTCCTCTTAAAACATCCTAACAATAGAACTAATGGTAAACATGCATCTTTAGTAAATAATCAAAGCTACCATAATGAATAAAACACATACCTTTATAGCCAAAGAACTGATCTTATTTAGAAAAATTAAATATTCCCTATCAACTCAATTATTATTTTGATGAGATCTAAGAATCATGTGTCTAAGAATCCTTTTTTTGAAAGACATTTTTTTTCTTTTTTACCATTGCCCATCATTCAAAGTTTTCAATTATAAAATAAATATTATAACAACCCCTAGAGAGGTAGTGATTTTAGCTATGAAAGAAATGATATTCACTAGACCAAGATCCATGTTTGAGTTACTAAAAACATCTAAAGGAGGAGAAAAATTCATTGATGGATCAACTAAAGATTCATAAGGAATCCTCAAATCAAGTTGTAACAAAGAATCTAAAATTTTGTTGGATTCATAAATAAGGTCCAAAATATTTATAGAGATACACTTTTCAATAATTTTTATGTATTTTAATATTATTTAGAGTCAAATTATGTAGTTTAATATATTATTTAGATTATAATTAAAAATAGGATTAAAAAATTCAAAATAAATAATAAATACATTGAAGGCTATTTGATTAAAATTGATAGCTATATCCTTGTCCCACATATTGAAATCCTATTGAACACTTGTTAAGATGAGGATCCCTAAAATAATGGATTATTCAATCATACCTCTTTACAAAGTTAGCTACAAAGACAATCATTATAATTATAGAACTATCATGATTTGTTTTTTAATTTCCAAGTTTTTAAGAACTATTTTAGAGAATAAATAAAGGGATGGACACATAAAAATAAATTGAGTTTAAGGTCAAAGCTGGTTTCATAAATAAACCTTCGATCATTCATCATATTCTCACTATTAAATATATTGTTGAAATTTTGTGTGACAATAAAAAAGACCTATTTGATTTCTTTGTCAATTTTACAAAAGTCTCGAGACCTAGGAAAAATATTTGATAATGTATGTCAAACCTATAAATTTATTTTGAACATAGGATTGAAGTATACAAACTTTATGTGAAAGTAATTTCCAAACTTAAAAAAAAGTTGGGGTTGGTCTAAATTAATTAATTTTAATATTGGAGTTAAACAACATTTCTGTAGACACCTAATTTTGTTCTGAGGGTAGTTTTAGGTGTTATATTGAATTTTTTATGGTACTTGTGTGTTTGTTGATAATCACTTCATATTAGGCTCTTATTGTCACCTTTTTATTATAATTTTTCCTTGTCCCACTATCTCTAATTATTATTATTATTATTAATTTCCTTCTTATCCTCAGTTTTCTCTCTTCTCTCCCTATTTATTGTTGTTCATAGATTTTTGATAGAATCATAACAATATAGTTCTGGTTTATTAAAATTGTACCATTACAATTTTGGTCTACCAAAATCATAGTGGTATGGTTCTAGTCACATTTTTGGTGGGACCTTTTGACCCTTATTTTGGGTCCCCCAATAATTTTGGTGCTCGTTTGTGAAAATTTACACTATTTATGTGTCTCCTTACATTCTAATAAGGTCCTAATTTGAATGTGAGAAGTCTATAAATACACAGGTGCATTTGTGCATATAGGACAAGTGAATGGCATGAAATTAAAGAGTATGATCCAACAATTGAAATCAAAAGTATAAAATTTATTGAAAGAGTATAATTTGAATGTTTAGGCATACTTTTATTCAAGATTGTAGTCTTCATTTGCCTTGTGCCATCTATCATACTACCATGAAATTAATATAGGGATTAGGGATTACATATAAAAATTGATTGTTGAAGGCATTGAGTGTTCTCTTCTAAATTTTATATATATATGAGGGTATTGATAATAATGAAGGGATAACACATGGCCCTCCTTGACTCCCCCATTTTTTATTGGTCTTTGATGTGTTGTTAGGGTTGTAGATGAGATATATTTTTGAGAGATATATACATAATCCAAGAAAAGAGAGTGAGGTTTTCAAAGCCCAGGAGTAAAGGAACAAGTCATCAAATTAGTTTCTTGATAGTTAAAGATTTTCAAAAATGTACTACCATGGTTATGCCATTGGTAATAAAAGAGTGTTACAGTCTTAGTCATCTAAGAAAAGTTTGAAGTTCACTCTGAGTTTTTTGGGTTTTGTTCATTTGATCTTTTGGACCTATTTTCTTAGGCATATTTCTCCCTATTATCTCTAGATTCTTGACAATTCAAATTTTATTTTATAATAATCTCTTTTAACTTTTAAAATAATATATAGTATTATTTTTATCCAATTAGGTTTGATTTTACTATTTTATTTGATTAAATATGGTTGGATTTTATTACAAAGTAGTGCGGGTAGATGTATTACATTTTGATATAAAAACACTTTCCCATATATTATATTTTGGTGGACCCATGCTCTCTTACACCCCTTAGGGTAATATTTTTCTTTCAATGTGGTAGATATATTTTTTTAAGGCTTATTCTATGTTTGAAATCATTATGCCTAACTCTTGTATGTTACCTTAAAACCCTAGTTTTTTGTGCTTGTATATCATTCAAACACCAAGGTATTTAAAAAAACCTTTGGTGTGTTGTGCTCTCTACATAGAGTTATATTTTTATTTCTCTATAGTGTTTATGATTTTTGTTATACCATGTTATCTTTCATCAACCCTAATTTCTTTCTTACTTATTATTTATTAGGGTTTTACTTAATGTCATATCTTTGTTGGTATGTATTGTATTCACACTTGATGTGAACTCCACATTAGGTAGTTTTTTTAATCAAGGTGTGATGTATTATGTGGACAATATTTTTAAATACAAATTTAATGTGGTAGGTCTCATTACATGTGTGATAAGGGATAAGTGTGCCTAGGGAATTATTCCTCCTTTCTATTCCATCAATAATCATATCCCACTCACCTCTTGTTCCTTTGTGTCCTTTATGGGTTAATAAATCAATTAGTGATCTTGAAACATATTGTAAAGATGAGTCGGTAGAGATGTAGTCATTTAGGAGAACCAAAGACCATTCCTTGATCCTTGGTATATTTGTGAAACACTCTATTATTTACACACTTATTCATTGCATTTCCCTTTGCTTTGTTAATATATTTATATTATTGGTGAAATATCTCATTTTGAGTACTTATATGAAGATGGTGTCTTTACATGTAGTGTAATTAGGTATTTATTTTTCATGACATGGTTTCAGAGATCTGACACCATGTCATATTTTTGTTGTATTTGTTTTTCACACCTACCACATTAAAATAATTTTTAAGATATTGAAAATTGTGATTTCTTCATTTTCAAGTCAACATTATGGGGGGGGGGAGGTGTTGTGTACAACATTATAGGTAATGCTTCCTTGGTTGTTCATTGAGTATGTTCAGTATTCACTTACAAAAATAAGGGCTAGAATTAGTACTGTGACATGAAATTTTATGATGGCCATAGTTATTATCACTTTCAGTCTCTGCTTCATTCCTTAACATCTGATTCATTCCATTAGAGAATTAATCAAATTCAATAGTATTTTACACCAAAAAATTCATTATTATTTTACTCTTTCATTATACATTGGTACCTCATCAAGGTTAGTTTTCAGGACCCATCTTCAAAAGCTTGAGAATTTATTCTCTTTATCGCATCACCTAAGTTGATCTTCAAGGGGTGTTGGTGTGTGTCATATTCACATTAGATGTGAAGTCAACCTTAGGTATTTTATTTTAATCAAGATGTGATGTATTACATACATAATATTATAAAATGTACATGTAATGTAGTAATTATACTCACATATGTGATAAGGTTAAGTATGCACAGAGAATGCTTCTATATTTCTAATCCATCAATAATCATATCTAACTCACTTATTTCTCTTCCTATATAAGGAAACTTTGTGTCATTTATGGTTTTGTGCCTTAACACACACACCCCATTTTTTAAAATTTTCAAATAGGGGCCCACTATTGGTTGAACATTATTTTGAGGCCCTTTGGGAGAGAAGTCCATAATATAGAGGTATGAAGAGACTTGAATATAAACCATTTTATCTATCACTTAAAATATTCCATTGATTATCTTGGTTGATAGATGCTTGTTTAACATAATTCATAGGTTGTATATCATTATCTACATGTTATCGATGAAAAGAAATTGAAGCTACGCTTAAGCCATACTGCATGCATTACTATTCACCTTTAGTTTTCTTTAAAACACTTGTGCATGTGGTATTACTTGTGATTTTATATGACTAATTATGTTGACATGTTAACTTATAGTGGATTGTTCTTTTTGTGTCTTAAATAGAATATTTTTCACTAAGACATTTTCTTGGCATCTTTTTGCTCATTCTAAAGCCACTTTTTACCACCTAACATATTTTTTCTCATGTCAAAGCCATTATTTTTTCCACCTAACATCTTTATACTCATATGGGAAAGTGAAGCGATGATATTTTTCCACTTTTCATCATCCCACTCACTTCACAACCTAATGATAATGACAACATAAATCAAGGTACAAAGAACCTAGGGCGAGCAAAGCGAAGATATTTTTTCACTTATCATCATCCCTCTCACCTCATAACTTGATGGTGATGATAACATAAAGTAAGGCATGAATAACCCTAAGAGAGTAGAGTGATAGTATTTTTCTACTTGTCATCATCTTGATCACCTCAATAACCTATTGGTAATGATAATATAAATAAATATATAAAAGATTATTGACAAGTAGAGTGATAGGATTTTGCCACTTATCCTCATCTCACTCACTCAATCAACAAACAAAAATGACAACATAAAGTAATGTAAAAAGAACCTTGATTAAGTAGATAAATGTGATTTTTACACTTGTCATCATCCCAATCACCTTGCAATGTGGTGGTGATGACATCATAAATAAATGTAAGAAAGATTCCAAGAAAAGTGGGACATCGATAGCCATCCACCTATCACAATCCCACTGACCTAAAGGTGACATTACTATGGACCAAAGTGTGAAGAACCATAGATGAATATAACAATAGGATTGTACCACTTGTCCTCATCCCACTCACCTGGTAGCCCAATTACTTAAGCACAAAATATGAGGCACAAAATTTTGGCAAGATAATAGGATTTTTCCACTTGGAACCATCTCACCAGCCTATATTAATAGAGACAAGGTACAAATGAATTATAATACTAGCATGAGTTGAATAATTATAGACAGATGAGTGTTTGCCTAAGACACATATACAAATAACAAGGACATCAAGGTTGAGTTTAGAAAGGTAGAAATGAGACACCTATCTTGGGAAGGTGACTAAACACCCAGGAGACCATAAGAGAGGACACATGGCACTAAAATACTATAGATTTATGAAATTAAAATAAAATACTAAGGTCAAATTTTTAATAGATAACCACAAGAGACCAATAGACAAGCTTCCCCAAATTTTTTAGAAATCTTTGCTAGACTTTGACACTTTAGAAGCTAATTTTTAGGCAAGTCATTCCCTCTACCTTTAGATGAAGGAAACAAAACATGAAACTTTGATAACAATGGTATCTTCAAGCCCTATACCAAGCTCTCATATTTCAAAATACACACTAGCACATATGTAAACTGGGCCCATATATGTCCCACTTCCAACTATAATACATAGTTCAACTATAGTTCCATAAGCACTTATGACTATTACAAGTTTGTATTCAGTATCAGTGCCAATTTCATCTACAACTTTGGTTGTAACTCCAGCTCCTATATTGTCTATGTTATAATTAATTCTTTTAATAGTGCTCCTCTAGAATTAACTAGTTATAATTGTATTTTTGCATGTTCACACTAAGTTGGAATGTTAGTGTCTAATAGAGTTACATTACATGTATATATTGTATTTTTAAGGAAGGAAAATATTTTTGATAAATCAAGGATTGTACATGCATCATGTTACATGATTCAAGCATATTGTGCCTTTTTGAGAATTGTATTTTTAGACTTTGTTTGAGAGATGAGGCCTTACCCATCCAAATTTTATATGTACTTATGTCCTCTCAGTTCTAAAGGGAGTAAAATTTTATTTATTTAGATTAATAGGAAATTCAAAGAAGTTATGTTTGCATTGATATTTATGTGTAAATCTAGATTATTCTCCAATTTTGTGGGTTAAGACATTCCATCATTTTGGTATCTTAGTTTTTTGATTATGTATGAATTATATTATTTAAATATAGTCATTCATTTTAAGCTATAGCTAATTTTAATACCTTTTACATGTTGATCATAATCCCTCTTATATATGTGCAATAGAAATCTAACAATCTTGCAACCTTTGGTTATGCATGTTTAAGTGTGTTGCATTTTGGTTCCATTTAAATCTTCACTATATTTAATTATTGGTGTGCTAAAATAACTTAAAATAAGTATTGGTTTTGATTATATGTCCTATTTGAGTTCAAGTGTTGGTCTTGAAAGGCTTTATCTCTAATTGTCCATAGACTTCTTTTTTGCCTTACCATCCCTCTCTTTTTTATTTTATTTTTAAGTCCTACCCACATTAGTTAAAACCATCATCCTTCCACCCACTCCAACTAGAATCAAGGTTACCCAAAACCAATTCACCCATGGTAAACACTTTATATCACTTATCACTATTCCACTAACAAGTTGTTATAAAACTAAATACCCTACAACTTATGTCTTAGAGTGAAATATTTCACTGATTCTAAAATGTTAGAGGATACCTCATAAGGTTACTAGGGTGTGTATGAAATACACATCAATAGGAATTAGAACAAAGGCCCAACCTGTACCTCTATTCTATTTGAAAGAATCACTTGAGTTACATTGGAAGCACCTAGAAGGTTAACTAGGTCTGCCTCAGATAATAAATTGATATTATCACCTTTATAAATATAAAAGAAGGTTAGATTTGATAAAGGATTCTAAAGGAATCCCTGAGCCCAGTCATTCTCTTCAGGTAGATATCCCCATCTTCCATTAATCCCCATGGATAAAAAATAACAAGTTCCTTTACTCACTCCAACTTGGTTGAGATGCTCAACCATTAATGTTACTAGAGTTATTAATGACTTACCTAGAAACCCTAAGAAATATTTTCCATCTGTTTCTCCTTTAGGAGGGAGGATTGTAGAAGAGCATATCAAAACCTTCAAAAATACCTTGGGAATATTGAATGTAATTCATGAAGATGTGGCTTACAGACTATTCCCATTCACATTGTAGGATGTAGCCTATGATTGGTTTCTAAATATCCCTGAGGGTTCCATTACATCTTAGACCAATTATCAAGATAATTTTATTATGCAATTTGGTCAGGTCACTAGTGCATGTGTTGTCTACCAGCATTTTGCCAGTATGAAGTGATAATCTAATAAACTAATCCAAGCCTTCAATGTTAGATTTCAAAATATGTACAACAAACTTAAATATACTTATCAAACTAATGAGGTATTAGCTCTTGAGATGTATAATAATAATCTAGATCTTATGTCTATTATTTTACTTCATTGAGCTATTGGCATTGATACACTAACTTTAGCATATGCTGAAGCTATTGATATTGAAAAAAAGTTAAATCCATAAATGCAATTATTAGAACCACTTAGCCTAGGCCATATCTTCCTAACCTTCAATCTAATTTTGAATGTAAATTAGAACAAGCCAGATTTAGATCCATATATACACCCTAGTACTTATATATAACCCATGCTGCACCTAACCAACACCTCACTTTTTTGAATAGTTCAGCACCTCTATCCAAAAACAAGGTATGGATTAAACCTTGATCCCAAGTTAATACAAACACTACATAGGGTACTAATTTAGATTCCATGAAGATAGAGATGAAATCAATTCAAAAGATGGTGGAGGAATTGAGCAATGAGTTTATAAACATGCAAAAACATATGGGGAACATTCGTGAACATAACACTAATTAGAATTTTGTGTTCCATAGGTATAATAAACCTTTTAATAGGTTTATAAATAATCAATAACATCAAGTCCCATCCAATAGGGGACCAACGATGAAAATCATGGAATCATCCCTTCCTAACTGGTGTCAGTTGCATAATACAATATAACATGGTGAGTTATATTGTATAGAGTTATGAAAGGCCTTAAAGGTATTTTATATGGAAATTGATAGGCAATAGGGATATTAGACAAAACCATCTTATTCCACTAGATCAGGACATCTGAGCATGATAAATATATTTGAGACTTATGATTCTCCATTCATATAGGAAGATGAGAATGAAGCAAAAGACAATGCAAACAAGATCCATGCCTTCCAGTAGTATCACCAAATTAGGAATATTATAATTTGAAGAGTAAGTAGCCTATCACTACTTCAATGCCTTTGAATAATACTACTACTACCCCTCTGGATTTGAAGGCTAACAACAATCCACCACCTCTCAAAAGAGATGAGCATTTACAAATTATTAAACCCCCTAAAAAAAGAGGATGCAACATTGTTGAAGATATGAAGAAGATAAAGGCTAACATTAGCCTACATGAGTTGGCCCAGATCACCAAACAAATGGAGATGATACTCAATACCTTAGTTATAAGGTCTTCTCCTGATAAATCAAGGGTTGTACACATGAACGTGATGGTATATAAAGACAAATTATAAGTACCACATTTTATAGTAACTATAAGGATATTTGAAAAGAATGTGCACAATTGTTTGGTTAATTATAGAGCATCAACTAATGTGATGTCGATAGATATATTCCAAAAACTTAGTTTGACCTTGTTAGGGATTTAGCTTTTACATTAGTGAATTTGGGTATTTATCGAGAGGTAAATAGTAATTTGGTTAGTAATTAGTAATTGGTTAATCAAAATATTGTTGTATAACAATATTATGATAATAGGTTTGAATTTATTATATTATTGTATTATTTGTGTGAGATTTGTTTGTTAAACCAAACTCACATAAATAGGTTTGGTTTTTTAAAGGTGAGATATTGGTGGATATTAGAATCCCTAATAATAGGGACTAGTGCCCTATATATTTGTAATATGTTCATATTAAATATATAGTAGGATAAGATTATTATTTGTTGAAATCTATTTCTATATGTTTAGCTTTATTGCATGAATTAATTATGTGTTTGACACTTTGAATCCACAATAGTGGTATCAGAGTAGAATGAGATCTTGAGAGGAAATAGGGGAACAACTAATGTAAATCATGGTTGCTCCTGTATATGGATTTACTAAATTTTTTTAGCTATGTGTCAATCAGTTTTTTAGCACATTTAGTTTTGTTACTATTTTGTGTATGGCATTATGCATTCATTGGTTGGAAGCATTACTGAATCACTATAGAAGGAAGTCACTCTAGTCAGAACTCCACATCGAGCTCCATACAATATACATTTTTTGTGTCACCTAACCACTATAGATTTATGCTTGTGCATCTGAGTCAATCCTCCCAATAGATTGGTGACTATCTCAATGTATTGCTAACCATCTTAATAAATCAATGACCATCTCGACGTGCTTGACATATGAAAGTGTTTGATAAGTTGAAGTTATCTAAATCAACATGTTTCTCTAAACATTTATATGCTGGTAAAGTGAAGCAATTATATATTAGTGTCACATCAAATCAGACCTGTACATTACATTATTTGACTATTATAGTGGACATGCCATTTCTTGATCAAAGCATAGATTTTGTCTTTATTTTTATCTAGTTTGAACCAAGATCTACATCACTGCATAATAGAAAAAGATTGAGGCTTTATTTAAAATCTTGATTAGATTTTTGAGATAAATTTTATTATAGTTCATTGTCCCATACAATCCTCTTATTCACTGATTTGATGCCAATCAAGGCTTGTGCATGAAAATTCAGTTCTACAAAAATAGTGTGTAACATGGTACGAGGAAGCTGTCAACATTGCACTCACATAATTTCAAGGAGATGCACTTGCTAAAATTGACACACGAGTTTCAAAATATATGGAGTCAACATGGATTAACATCCTCAGTCATATCAAAAGTCAATGGGTAATAATAGTCATTTAGATTTAGCCTTTTAGGTGTTTTTTTAATTTAAAGTTTTTTGTTAGTAAGTTGAAGTTTATAGGTAGTATATTAGCTTGAGTCCCCTTAAAATCTTGGGTTAGTATATTTTCAATATAGTGTCATTTAATTGAGTTAGAAAGTCATCTCACATGTATTATAAGTGTTATGACTTAGTTTATAAATTTAAAAATTTTAAGTTTGGTCCATAGATAGATTTGTAATTAAATTGTTATTACAAATCTAATTCCATTTGTTGTCTTTATCATTTTATTGACAAAATAGTGTTAATAATATGTATTCAATTATTTTATCATCAAATTCAAACATTTGTCAAAAATTAAAAATTCTTTTATTTTTTTAGTGAGTCATTTTTTGTTAAAATTGTCAAAACATCAAAAGAGTCAAATTTTGTGTTAAGAGATGTTAAAAATGAGTCATTGTCAAAATATTTTAAAAACAATTTTTTTTGCCTTATCGGTGAAAAATAAAATCCATAATATGCAAAACCAAGACATCAAAATTTGAAAGAATTTTGAAGCAGGATATGATGTAGACACCTAATTAGAGGATGTTCGATGACAAAAATGTCAATGTATGATAGAACATCAATACAAATGGAATTTAAATAATAAAACCTCATAAATTGAGTAAGAAATGAAGATATTAGAGGTTGGAGGATGGATGTCTTTCAACAACCTCTCATCAATCACCAATGACGGAGCTGTACTAATGATGTGGTGTATTTTTTATAGTTTCCACAGTGTGTTTACAAAATAAGAATAAAAGAATATGTCTGTTCAATATTTGTAATTTATGTGAAATTATAAACATAATTACCTGATGTGAGAACATAGTGAAAGGATAAAAATCACTAATGTAAGTCAGTTCATGGATATTGAAAGGTTTTGTGGTAGAGATCCAAAAAACCACCAAGAGGTGAATAGTAGATATAAATAGGTACCTGTTCATGTTAAGGTTTGTGGTAAACTTATAAAACCATGGGAGGAGTGAGGCTCTTTTTATATCAAGGTCATGAGCCAAATAGGGCATGCTATAATAGGTGAGTATACTACAGATAAGAGTGTGAATGTTTTTGCACCATGTAAAAACCATGAGAGGGCATGTTAGGGATTTAGCTTTTAAATTAGTGAATTTGGGTATTTACCGAGAGGTAGATAATAATTTGTTAGTAATTATTAATTGGTTAATCAGAATATTATTATATAAAAATATTGTGATAATAGGTTTGAATATATTGTATTATTATATTATTTGTGTGAGATTTGGTTGTTAAACCAAACTTACATAAATAGGTTTGGTTTTTTATAGGTGAGATATTGGTGGATATTAGAATCCCCAATAATAAGGATTAGTGACCTATATATTTTTAATATGTTCGTATGAAATATATAGTAGGAATAAATTATTGTTGGTTGAAATCTATCTCTGTATGTTCGGCTCCATTGCATGAATTATTTCTATGCTTGGCTCTTTGAATCCACAATAGACCCTTGACAAGTCAAAGAGAATGCTTATTAAATTAGATAAATCCTTGATTCTATGTGTTAAATATTAACCAAAGTGTATATTTAGCTAGTATTTGAACCACATGTGCAATAAACCATCAATATCTTGGTTGTATACATTCTAGAAGCATACAAACTATTTTTGAGCCATGATTGGTCTAAAATACTTAATGAATATATGGATATGGATTTATAACACATGTGGCTCCCATGGAAAGGATCACCTAATCAAATTTGAGTAGACTACGAGCCCAAAATGAGACACCTAACCATTGAGTACAATGCCACAAATGAAAAAGTGGACTTTATATCTTCACATGCAAGTTTGTACACCTATACCACTAGATAGAAGAATGAGCCTCATGAACAAGAATTTGAAGGTCCTTCTTAGTTATGGACCCTTAATTTTGATGGATATAGATCAAAACAAGGCTTTGGTGTTGGAGTGGCCCTCATGGACCTAAAAGGGAAACAATCCCTGGCTGCTTATAGGTTGTAATTTCCATGCACCAACAATAGAGTTGAATATGAAGCTCTAGTTCTAGGGTTACAGTTCACATTAAATCATAATGCTAAGAAGCTATAAATTTTTTGAAAATGTTAGTTGGTTGTGAAAAGATCATAAATAGATATTTGTGTAAACTCACCTACCTAAAGAAGTATAAAAATTGAGCTTGGGACCTGATTGAGTCTTTTGAGGCATTTAACATCAAGGCCATCTCGAGGGAAAAAATAAGACAACAGACTCATTAACAACTTCGATGGCTAATCTGGACCCACTATAGGAATAAAAAATATAGAGATTCTCATTAGAGTTGGTTCCCTATCCTTTTGTTTTAGATAAAGTAGATAACTTCTAGGTGTTTGAATATGATCATTAGATCTTATAATTATTGCATAATTTTGGAAATTTTGAAGCCCAAATAATCGATGAAGGATATACCCAACCAATGAAAATTAAAGACATAGGAGAATATGGTGTCTTGTAACTAAAATAGAACCACATCCCTTCAGGCATGGTTTCTTTAAAACAAGATTTTAATGTAGACCCTCAGGTATAGAAACAAAAATGGCTCAAGACCACTAAATTTGATGACATTTAAGAGAATCTATAGAATCTTCAACACCCCAATTTTTGAATGTGGGCCTAAGTTGTATAGAGTGATGAGTTCACATTATGACTCATTATTATCATGATATGCCATCCTTCATAGCCTTAAACATGTCATTTGATTAAGAAT